>JARQOD010000004.1:182441341-182501382 GCA_033576555.1 Oophaga sylvatica | reverse complement strand
TTTCCCTTGTCTAACCGACATTACATGTTTGGGGGCTTTGTTATCTTCGGTAGCTGAGGAGTGCAGGTAAAAAAGGAAATACACCAAGCAGTTGGAATCTATGAGATTGCAGTACCCTACTAACCCCACAACTAGAGGCAGCCGTGGAGCGTTCCTACGTTGGTCCTAGACGCCTCGTCACAGCCTGAGAAACTAACTACACCTAAAGATAGATATAGGAAAGCTATCTGCCCGGAGCAGAACCCCAAAGATATTAGAAAGCCCCCAAACATGTAATGGCGGTAGACAAGATGAAATACTGACACAGAAGAAAATAGTATGAGCAAACGCTGGGGCCCAAACTAACTAAATAGAAAAGGATAGGAAGGGTACTTACTGCAATCCCAGAAAACCCTGAAAAGCCCCAAACTCTACTAATTTCAAAAACACCTGAGATCACACGACCTCTACCACCTAAATTAGTTCTCTAGTGTAACAAAATCAAAACAGCAGCCACTGAAAAAACTGGAAAAAGCAAAAGTACAAACATCAGTGGCTGAACAAAACTGAGAGGGCAGAAGCCCCGGAGGGGACCCTGAAGGCCCCCACAGAAGTGCAGGACAAAATGCAAAAATATAGCACAAACACAAAAGAAAAAATGTCTTATCTGTTAGCAGGAGATGCAGACACGACACAGCAGCTACAAGGGAAACTGGAATAAAGATTCAGACCAGAACAATTGATCACCGGCAACCCTGATGGGAAAGTGACTCCCTTATATAAGACCAGTCAGTAACACCTGATTCCCAGTCCTCACAATCTTCACTGAACAGACCAGCACCGCTTGTAACCACCAGAGGGAGTCCTCTGCTCAGAACTCATCTCAAACCCATTCACAACAGTACCCCCCCCTTGAGGAGGGGTCACCGAACCCTCATTTGAGCAACCAGGTCGGTCAGGATGAGTTCTATGATACGCACGGATGAGTCTCCTAGCATGGATGTCCGAAGCAAACCCCCAAAAATTTGTCTTCCTGACCAAAAACCTCTCCACTTAACCAAATACTGGAGTTTCCGTCTAGAAAAACGAGAATCTAATATTTTCTCAACCACATACTCCAGATTGCCCTCAACCAAAACAGGGTCAGGAGCACAGCAGCAGGAACCACTGGCTCAACAAACCTCTTCAACAAGGACTTGTGGAACACGTTATGGATTTTTAAATGTCCCTGGAAGAAGCAAACGAAAAGAAACAGGATTAAGAATCTCAATGATCTTATAAGTCCAATGAACCTAGGCTTAAATTTAGGAGATGCTACTCTCATAGGAATATTCTTTGAGGACAACCAGACCAAGTCCCCCACTTTAAACCGAGGACCATCAGTCCTATGCCGGTTAGCAAACCGCTGGGCCTTCTCCTGAGAGAGGGACAACCTCTCCACTACCTGGTCCCAAATCTGTTGCATACGCTCCACAACAGAGTCAACACCTGGACAGACAGAAGCCTCCGTCTGTCCTGAAGAAAATCGAGGGTGAAACCCAAATTACAGAAAAACGGAGACATCAAAGTGGCAGAGCTAGCCCTATTATTAAGAGCAAACTCAGCCAAAGGTAAAAAAGAGACCCAGTCATCCTGATCAGCAGACACAAAGCATCTAAGATAAGTCTCCAATGTCTGGTTTGTTCTCTCAGTTTGACCATTGGTCTGAGGATGAAATGCCGAGGAGAAAGACAATTGAACACCCAGTTTAGAACAAAAAGTCCTCCAAAATCTGGAAACAAACTGGACTCCTCTGTCAGACACAATGTTCTCAGGAATGCCGTGTAAACAACCACGTGCTGAAGGAACAACGGCACCAATCAGAGGAGGAAGGCAACTTAGGTAATGGCACAAGATGTATCATTTTGGAAAATCTATCACAAATTACCCAGATGGTGGTCATTCTCTGAGAAACAGGAAGGTCGGAAATGAAATCCATAGAGATATGGGTCCATGGTCTCTTGGGCACAGGCAATGGCATCAACAAACCACTAGAGCGAGAGCAAGGCTTGGAGCGAGAGCAAGTCCCGCAGGACTGCACAATTCCCTGACATCACGAGACAAGGTAGGCCACAAAAGGACCGACTAACCAAGTCTCTGGTACCAAAAATTCGGGATGCCCAGCCAATGCGGAACAATGAATCTCAGACATCACACTCTTTTTCCACGGTCCGGGACAAACAATTTTCCAACAGGGCAGCACTCGGCCTATCCTCCTGACACCCTCCAGAGCAAGTCTCAAATTGGGCGAGATGGCGGAAAGAACTAACACCCTCTTTCAAAATAACAGAAGGATCAGATAACTCAGGAGAGTCCGCAAGAAACTCCTCGAGAGGGCATCCGCCTTAACATTCTTAGTGCCGGGAAGAAAGGAAACCACAAATTAAAACGTGTGAAAAACAAGGCCCACCTGCCTGTCTTGGATGAGTCGCTTGCAGATTCCAGATAGACCAGATTCTTATGGTCCGTAAGGACCACCACCTGATGTTTGGCTCCCTCCAGCCAATGTCTCCACTCTTCAAAAGCCCACTTCATGGCCAATAACTCCCGATTACCCACGTCATAATTACATTCAGTAGGAGAAAATTTTCGAGAGAAAAGGCACAAGGGTTACTTTTAGAGGTCTCTGGATTTTTTGGGACAAAACGGCACCTGCCCCAATTTCAGAGGCATCAACCTCCACCTGAAATGGCAGAGAAACATCAGGCTGTCGTAGAACAGGAGCAGAAGTGAATCTCTGCTTTAAATTCCTGAAACGCAGAGACTGCCTCAGGAGGCCAATTCACCACATCAGAACCCCTTTTTGGTCAGATCAGTTAATGGTTTAACAATAACCGAGAAATTACCAATAAATTTACGATAAAAATTGGCAAAACCCAAAAATCTCTGAAGACCTTTAATGAAGTAGGTTTGGACCCAATCACAGATGGCCTGAACCTTGACCGGGTCCATTTCAATAACGATGGGGACAAAAGAATCCCAGAAATGAGATCCTCTGTACGACAAAAAGACACTTTGATCCCTTCACAACAGAGCATTCTCTCTCAAAAACTGGAACACAGTTCGAACATGTTTCACATAGAGTCCCAGTCATTAGAAAAAAATCAAGATATCATCCAAATAAACAATCAGAAATTTGTCCACAAAATCCCTGAAAATGTCATTCATGAAGGACTGGAAAGACGGAAGGAGCATTATGAGCCCAAAGGGCATCACTAGGTACTCAAATGCCCTTCAGGTATTGAATGCCGTCTTCCATTCATCCCCGTGCTTAATGCGAAAAGGTTATACGCCCCCTGAGGTCAAGCTTGGGAAACCAAGTAGCGTTTTTTCACCCTGGAAAACAGGTCAGAATCAAGGGTAACGGGTATTGATATTTCACAGTAATATTGTTCAAGAGACGATAATCAATCACGGCCTTAATGAACCATCTTTTTTGGCCACAAAGAAAAAACCGGCACCTAAGGGTGAAGAGGATGGTCTGATATGACCCTTCTCCAATATTCCTTGATATAAGACCGCATAGCGGGCATTTTTCAGGTACAGACAAGTTAAAAAGGCGACCTTTAGGGAATTTTTCTACCCGGCACTAATTCAATAGCGCAGTCATAGCTCCTATGGGGAGGCAAGATGCAGATTTACTTTCGCTAAACACATCAGAAAAATCAATCAAAAAGTCAGGAACATCCTGAACCTGGGGGAGGCAGAAAAAACAGAGTGTTGGTATTAACACATTGGCAGCCCCAACTGGTTACAGACACAGATTTCCAATCCAAAACAGGATTATGAGACTGTAACCAAGGGAAACCCAGCACGATAATGTCATGCAGATTATACAGAACCAAAAATTTGCAGCACTCCTGGTGATCAGGTTCAACCCTCATTATCACCTGAGTAGAAAACTGGGGTTTTATTCTCAGCCAAAGGGGTAGAATCGATCCCCAGTAGGGGAATAGACTTCTGTAGGGGTATCAAGGGAAACCCACAACGTTTAGCAAAATCATAATCCATCAGGTTAATAGCTGCTCCAGAATCAACGAAAGCCTGAGCAGAAAATGAGGACAGAGAGCATATCAGAGTGACAGTTAATAAAAACTTAGTCTGAACACTACCCAAGACAACTGAGCTGTGCAAAACGTTTTTCCCCGCTTAGGGCAGACTGAAATAGCATGAGAGGCATCACCACAGTAGAAACATAAACCATTGCGCTTTCGAAACTCATGACGCTGTGCCCCAGACACCACTCTATCACACTGCATGGGTTCAAAAGCTGGTTCAAAGGCAACACCATTCCACGCATACTCTCCGCTCACGCAAACGTCTGTCAATTTGAATCGCTAATGACATAGAATCATTGAGACCAGAGGGGACAGGGAATCCCACCATAACATCCTTTACATTATCTGACAGACCCTTCCGGAAAAGGGCTGCCAAAGCGTCGTCATTCCATTTGGTCAGGACTGCCCACCTACGGAATCTCTGACAGTATAACTCAGCGTCATAAGGCCCCTGATTTAATGCTAACAAGGCTTTTTCAGCTTGATCAGTGACATTAGGCTCATCGTACAATAACCCCAAAGCCTGAAAAAATGCATCAACATCACTCAAAACAGGATCCCCAGGTGTCAGGGAAAAAGCCCAATCCTGAGGATCGCCGCGCAGGAGAGAGATGATAATTGAACCTGCTGCGCTGCGTTCCCTGAGGACTTAGATTTTAAGGCAAAAAACAATTTACAATTATTTTTGAAATTCTGAAACTTAGCTCGATCCCCCAAAAACAAATCTGGCATGGGGATCCTAGGTTCCACAACAGGCAACCCAGCAAGATATGCAGCAATACTCTGAACCTCAGTGGCAAGCTGATCCACACGGCCAGACAACCGTGCAAACTCCATTGAGAGACAAGATCCTCCCCAGCACCCAGAGATACAGAGGGAAAAAAAAAAAATGCAACAAATAGTAAAAATATCTCTGACAACTCTGACAACCTTTTTTCTTTCACAATATTTTTTCCCTTCTGTGAGTACCATACAAATTTCAATTTTTAGGGCCGGTGATACTGTTATGCTTCGGTAGCTGAGGAGTGCAGGTAAAAAAGGAAATACACCAGAGCAGTTTGGAATCTATGAGATTGCAGTACCCTGACTAACCACCACAACTAGAGGCAGCCGTGGAGCGTTCCTACGTTGGTCCTAGACGCCTCGTCACAGCCTGAGAAACTAACTACACCTAAAGATAGATATAGGAAAGCTATCTGCCCCGGAGCAGAACCCCAAAGATATTAGAAAGCCCCCAAACATGTAATGGCGGTTAGACAAGATGAAATACTGACACAGAAAGAAAATAGTATGAGCAAACGCTGGGGCCCAAACTAACTAAATAGAAAAGGATAGGAAGGGTACTTACTGCAATCCCAGAAAACCCTGAAAAGCGCCAACTCTACTAATTTCAAAAACACCTGAGATCACACGACCTCTACCACCTAAATTAGTTCTCTGGTGTAACAAAATCAAAACAGAAGCCACTGAAAAAACTGGAAAAAGCAAAAGTACAAACATCAGTGGCTGAACAAAACTGAGAGGGCAGAAGCCCCGGAGGGGACCCTGAAGGCCCCCACAGAAGTGCAGGACAAAATGCAAAAATATAGCACAAACACAAAAGAAGAAAATGTCTTATCTGTTAGCAGGAGATGCAGACACGACACAGCAGGCTACAAGGGAAACTGGAATAAAGGATTCAGACCAGAACAATTGATCACCGGCAACCCTGATGGGAAAGTGACTCCCTTATATAAGACCAGTCAGTAACACCTGATTCCCAGTCCTCACAATCTTCACTGAACAGACCAGCACCGCTTGTAACCACCAGAGGGAGTCTCTGCTCAGAACTCATCTCAAACCCATTCACAACAGGGCTTCCTATGTTCTTTGGGGATCTGCTCCAGGGCAGATAGCTTTCCTCTTTCTATCTTTAGATGTAGTTAACCTCTCAGGCTGTGACGAGGCGTCTAGGACCAACGTAGGAACGCTCCACGGCTGCCTTTAGTTGTGGTGGTTAGTCAGGGTACTGCAATCCAGCAGATTCCAACCTCTCTGGTGTATTGCCGTTTTTGCCTGCTCTCCTCAGCTACCAAATCATAACAGTATCACCGGCCAAACTGAAAATTATATGGTACTCACAGAAGGGAAAAATAGTGTGGAAAAAAAAAGTTGTCAGAGTTGTCAGAGATTTTTTTTTCTGTTTGTTGCATTTTTTTTTTCCCTCTTTTTCTCTGGGTGCTGGGAGGATTTTTTTTTTCTCTCAATGGAGTTTGCACAGTTGTCTGGCCGTGTGGATCAGCTTGCCACTGAAGTTCCAAATCATAACAGAACGCTCCACGGCTACCTCTAGTTGTGTGGTTAGTTCAGGTTACTGCAATCCAATAGGTTCCAGCCTCTCTGGTGTATTGCCGTTTTTGTTATTTCTCCTCAGCTACCTAAACATAACAGTATCACTGGCCAAAACTGAAATTGTATGGTAGTGTTGAGCATTCCGATACTGCAAATATCGGGTATCGGCCGATATTGGCTGTATCGGAATTCCGATTCCGAGTTCCGATATTTTCGTCTTATCGATACCGGAATCGGGATGTCACTGTCACTGTCAGTGTCCGTCTGTCGGGTCTGTCAGGAGTCAGCGGCACTTACCTGGCAGAAGATCTCCGGCGGTCACGTCCTGCACTGCTTCATGGCCGCCATCTTCTTTCCCCGGCGGTCACATGCAGTTTCTCGCGATAACTGCAGTGACTGCTGGGTAATCCCGGCCGTAAAGCAGTCAGTCCGATGACGTCACCGCCGGGGAAGCAGGTAATCAGCTGTGCTGCGTCGCGATGTAGCAGAGTTGGATCGTCGTGGGACAATCGTTACTATGGACTGCGTCGGACAGGTGGTATACTGTTGGTTTGTTTTTTTTCTTTTTTTACAGGAGATCGATGGCGTCGCAGGAATGAGTGTATAATAAAAGAAATGAAAACTGTGTTGTCTCTTTTATTTCATTAAAATACTTTTTTCTTGCTTTGTCTTTTTTTTACACATTTAATAACTTTGGGATTAATAATGGATCGGTGTCTTATTGACGCCTCTCCATTATTAACCGGGCTTATTGTCACCGTGCAATCAACGGTGACAATAACCCCTTATTACCCCGCTTGCCACCGCTACAGGGCAAGTGGGAAGAGCCGGGTAAAGTGCCACAATTGGCACATCTTTTGATGCGCCAAATGTGGGGCTGCTGTAGCCTGGTATTATCAGGCTGTTGAGGGCCAAAATCCATGGGCCTTGACAGTCTTTTAATACCAGGCCGCAGCAGTCTGCATTTTACTTGGCTGGTTAACAAAAATAGGGGGGATCCCCACGCCGTTTTTTTTTTCGAGGGATCCCCTATTTTTGTTAACCAGCCAAGCTAAGCAGACTGCTGTGGCCTGGTATTATCAGGCTTGCAAGGTCCATGGATATTGGATCCTTACCAGCCTGAAAAACCAGGCCTCAGCGGTCTGCTTCATCTGGCTGGTTAACAAAAATAGGGGGGACCCCACGCTAATTTTTTTCGAGGGGATCCCCTATTTTTTGTTAATCAGCCAAGATATGCAGACTGCTGTGGCCTGGTATTATCAGGCTGGCAAGGTCCATGGATCTTGGCTCCTTAACAGCCTGAAAATCCAGGCCTCAGCGGTCTGCTTCATCTGGCTGGTTAACAAAAATAGGGGGGACCCCACGCCAATTTTTTTCAAGGGATCCCCTATTTTTGTTAATCAGCCAAGATATGCAGACTGCTGTGGCCTGGTATTATCAGGCTGGCAAGGTCCATGGATCTTGGCTCCTTAACAGCCTGAAAATCCAGGCCTCAGCGGTCTGCTTCATCTGGCTGGTTAACAAAAATAGGGGGGACCCCACGCCAATTTTTTTCGAGGGGATCCCCTATTTTTGTTAATCAGCCAAGATATGCAGACTGCTGTGGCCTGGTATTATCAGGCTGGCAAGGTCCATGGATCTTGGCTCCTTAACAGCCTGAAAATCCAGGCCTCAGCGGTCTGCTTCATCTGGCTGGTTAACAAAAATAGGGGGGACCCCACGCCATTTTTTTTTCGAAGGGAACCCCTATTTTTGTTAATCAGTTCCCTCTGACGTCACTGATTGTGTCCCTGGCTGACCTGAAGTGAAAGTGGAAAGCAATCAATTAAGCTTTCCACTTAAGGGCCCGTCTCACATAGCGATATCGCTACCGAGATCGCTGCTGAGTCACTAGTTTTGTGACGCAGCAGCGAGCTCACCAGCGATATCGCTGTGTGTGACATTCAGCGACGATCAGCCCCCCTGCCGGGTATCGCTGATCGTCGCTGAAATGTCAGGACCTTTGATCGCTGGTTTCCCGCCTGTCACACGCAGCGATGCGTGCCTGTCAGAGGGAAACCAGCGATCAAAAAAAGGTCCTGACATTTCTGCGACGATCAGCGATACCCGGCAGGGGGGCTGATCGTCGCTGAATGTCACACACAGCGATATCGCTGGTGAGCTCGCTGCTGCGTCACAAAACTAGTGACTCAGCAGCGATCTCGGTAGCGATATCGCTATGTGAGACGGGCCCTTAAGCGATGTTACCCGCAGTGTCGCTGTCCCAGATCGCTGCCTGAGCTGCCTGTTTGGCAGCTCAGCAGCGATCATGTAGCGATACACCAACGATCCTGACAAGTGCATATCGTTGTCGGGATCGCTGGTGTATCGTTATGTGACACCCAGCCTTTACTCTCCTGTCAGGCAGGAGAGGAACTCATTCATTTGGGGTTTACTGTGAGGCTGCAGCATTAGCTGCGGTCCCTGCAGTAAACATTAACCCTTTCTGAAGGATTACACCGTGGGACCTGACTGTGCATGGGATAGGTAAGAATAATTTTGCTTTTTTATTTTATTTTTATTACAGGAAATGGTTTTTGCAGTAAAATAAAAGATGGTCAAAAACATGTGTCTTTATTTCATTAAAATGATTTTTAATTAAAGTGTGTGTGTTTTATTTTTATTTCATGCAATAGGATTAATAATTGATAGTTGTCTAATTGACAGCTCTCAATTATTAACCTGGCTTAAGGTCACCTTTCAATAGCAAGGTGGCTTTAACCCCATATTAACCCATTCGCCACCGCTACAGGGCAATGGGAATAGACGGGCAAAGTGCCAGAAAGGGCGAATCTAATTATAGATTTGTCTTTCCTGGGTGTCTGGGGGCAGATGTTAGTAGCCGGGGGGGGCAAAAATAATGGTCCCTCTCTGGGCTATTATTATCTGCCCCCACTCACTGGCTTTGTCTGTCTGGTTGCGAAAATAGGGCGGGAGCCCACGCATTTTTTTTCAGCAATTTTACACCTCATATATATTTATACATGTCATTGAATTTGTGACACATATATATATATATTTATATTTGTAGTTCATACACTTCTACATAGTATAATAGCCGCTAATTCAATTGCCGGCTTTTGTGAAAATGCAGAACCCGACATGAAATGACACTTGGTGTACATAGGGTTAACCATGTCTTTTCATGTCCTTTGCTATCTAATTTGCACAAACAATTAAATCAGACTATGTGTGCAAAATTTCACACCTCTAGGGGTTAATTAAAGGTGTAAATTCGTAGCAAAAAAGTCCGTTTTTTTTACAACGAATTTACACCTTTAATTAACCCCTAGAGGTGTGAAATTTTGCACACATAGTCTGATTTAATTGTTTGTGCAAATTAGATAGCAAAGGACATGAAAAGAAATGTTTAACCCTATGTACACCAAGTGTCATTTCATGTCGGGTGACCCGACATGAAATGACACTTGGTGTACATAGGGTTAACCATGTCTTTTCATGTCCTTTGCTATCTAATTTGCACAAACAATTAAATCAGACTATGTGTGCAAAATTTCACACCTCTAGGGGTTAATTAAAGGTGTAAATTCGTAGCAAAAAAGTCCGTTTTTTTACAACGAATTTACACCTTTAATTAACCCCTACAGGTGTGAAATTTTGCACACATAGTCTGATTTAATTGTTTGTGCAAATTAGATAGCAAAGGACATGAAAAGAAATGTTTAACCCTATGTACACCAAGTGTCATTTCATGTCGGGTGCTTCTGTCTTTTCACTGAAGCCGGCTTTACCCGGCAATTGAATCAAAGGATATTTTACTATGTAGAAGTGTATAAACTATACATATATGTATATATATATGTCACAATGACATGTATATATATATATATATATGTATTCTATGTGTGTATATTTAGTGTTTACAAGGAAAGAATGGGGTTTTTTTAGTTGCGATATTTTGTTCCCATAGACTTACATGGGACTTCCGGTATCGGTATCGGGTATCGCCGATATTTTAGTGATATCGGCGATACCATTCCGATTCCGATACTTTAGCATATCGGAAAGTATCGCTCAACTCTAGTGGAAAGAAAAAAGTTGTCAGAGTTGTCAGAGATTTTTTTTTTTCTTCTTCCCTCTTTCTCTCTGGGTGCTGAGGAGGATTTTTTTTCTCTCAATGGAGTTTGCACAGTTGTCTGGCCGTGTGGAGCACCTTGCTACTGAGGTTCGGAGTATTGCTACCTATCTTGCAGGGTTGCCGGTTGTGAAACCTAGGATCCCCATGCCAGATTTGTTTTTAGGGATCGCGCTAAATTTCTGAATTTCAAAAATAACTGTAAGTTGTTTTTTGCCTTAAAACCTAAGTCCTCAGGGAACGCAGCACAGCAGGTTCAAATTATCATCTCTCTCCTGCGCGGCGATCCTCAGGATTGGGCTTTTTCCCTGACACCTGGGGACCCTGTTTTGAGTAATGTTGATGCATTTTTTCTGGCTCTGGGTTATTGTACGATGAACCTAATGTCACTGATCAAGCTGAAAAAACCTTGTTGGCATTAAATCAGGGGCTTGAGGACGCTGAGTTATACTGTCAGAAATTCCGAAAGGGGGCAGTCCTGACCAAATGGAATGATGATGCTTTGGCAGCCCTTTTTCGGAAGGGTCTGTCAGAGAATGTAAAAGATGTTATGGTGGGTTTCCCTGCTCCCTCTGGTCTCAATGATTCTATGTCATTAGCGATTCAAATTGACAGACGTTTGCGTGAGCGTAGAGGTATGCATGGAATAGTGTTGCCTTGTGAACCAGCTTCTGAACCCATGCAGTGTGATAGAGTGGCTTCTGGGGCACAGCGTCATGAGTTTCGAAAATGCAATGGGTTATGTTTCTACTGTGGTGACGCCTCTCATGCTATTTCAGTCTGCCCTAGGCGGGGAAGACGTTTTGCACGCTCAGTTGTCTTGGGTAGTGTTCAGACTAAATTTCTGTGGACTGTTACCCTGATTTGCTCCCTGTCCACATTTTCTGCTCAGGCTTTTGTTGATTCGGGAGCAGCTAATAACCTGATGGATTTTGATTTTGCTAAACGTTGTGGGTTTTCCTTGATACCCCTACGGAAGTCTATTCCCCTACTGGGGATTGATTCTACCCCTTTGGCTGAGAATAAACCCCAGTTCTCTACTCAGGTGATAATGAGGGTTGAACCTGATCATCAGGAGAGTTGCAAATTTTTGGTGCTGTATAATCTGCATGACATTATTGTACTAGGTTTCCCTTGGTTACAGTCTCATAATCCTGTTTTGGATTGGAAATCTGTGTCTGTAACCAGTTGGGGCTGCCAATGTGTTAATGCCAATACTCCTGTTTTTTCTGCCTCTCCCCAGGCTCAGGATGTTCCTGACTTTTTGACTGATTTTTCTGATGTGTTTAGTGAAAGTAAATCTGCATCCTTGCCCCCCCATAGGAGCTATGACTGCGCTATTGAATTAGTGCCTGGTAGTAAATTCCCTAAAGGTCGCCTTTTTAACTTCTCTGTACCTGAACATGACGCTATGCGGTCTTATATCAAGGAGTCATTGGAGAAGGGTCATATCAGACCATCCTCTTCACCCTTGGGTGCCGGTTTTTTCTTTGTGGCCAAAAAGGATGGTTCATTAAGGCCGTGTATTGATTATAGTCTCTTGAACAATATCACTGTGAAATATCAATATCCGTTACCCTTAATTTCTGACCTGTTTTCCAGGGTGCAAAGTGCTACTTGGTTTACCAAGCTTGACCTCAGGGGGCGTATAACCTTATTCGCATTAAGCACGGGGATGAATGGAAGACGGCATTTAATACCCCAGAGGGGCATTTTGAGTACCTAGTGATGCCCTTTGGGCTCACTAATGCTCCTTCCGTCTTCCAGTCCTTCATGAATGACATTTTCAGGGATTTTGTGGATAAATTTCTGATTGTTTATTTGGATGATATCTTGATTTTTTCCAATGACTGGGACTCTCATGTGAAACATGTTCGGACTGTGTTCCAGATTTTGAGAGAGAATGCTCTGTATGTGAAGGGATCAAAGTGTCTTTTTGGCGTACAGAGGATCTCATTTCTGGGATTCATTTTGTCAAGGTTCAGGCCATCTGTGATTGGGTCCAACCTACTTCATTAAAGGCTCTTCAGAGATTCTTGGGTTTTGCCAATTTTTATCGTAAATTTATTGGTAATTTCTCGGTTATTGTTAAACCATTGACTGATTTGACCAAAAAGGGTTCTGATGTGGTGAATTGGCCTCCTGAGTCAGTCTCTGCGTTTCAGGAACTTAAGCAGAGATTCACTTCTGCTCCTGATCTACGGCAGCCTGATGTTTCTCTGCCATTTCAGGTGGACGTTGATGCCTCTGAAATTGGGGCAGGTGCCGTTTTGTCCCAAAGAGATCCAGGGACCTCTAAAAGTAACCCTTGTGCCTTTTTCTCTCGAAAATTTTCTCCAACTGAACGTAATTATGACGTGGGTAATCGGGAGTTATTGGCCATGAAGTGGGCTTTTGAAGAGTGGAGACATTGGCTGGAGGGAGCCAAACATCAGGTGGTGGTCCTCACGGACCATAAGAATCTGGTTTTTCTGGAATCAGCCAAGCGACTTAATCCTAGACAGCCAAAGGTGGGCTTGTTTTTCACACGTTTTAATTTTGTGGTTTCCTTTCTTCCCGGCACTAAGAATGTTAAGGCGGATGCCCTCTCGAGGAGTTTCCTTGCGGACTCTCCTGAGTTATCTGATCCTGCTGTTATTTTGAAAGAGGGTGTAGTTCTTTCTGCCATCTCGCCCAATTTGAGACTGGCTCTGGAGGGGTGTCAGGAGGATAAACCCGAGTGCTGCCCTATTGGGAAATTGTTTGTCCCAGACCGGTGGAAAAAGAGTGTGATGTCTGAGATTCATTGTTCCGCGCTGGCTGGTCATCCCGGAATTTTTGCTACCAGAGACTTGGTTAGTCGGTCCTTTTGGTGGCCTACTTTGTCTCGTGACGTCAGGGAATTTGTGCAGTCCTGCGGGACTTGCTCTCGCTCCAAGCCTTGCTCTCGCTCTAGTGGTTTGTTGATGCCATTGCCTGTGCCTAAGAGACCATGGACCCATATCTCTATGGATTTAATTTCCGACCTCCCTGTTTCTCAGAGAATGACCGTTATCTGGGTGATTTGTGATAGGTTTTCCAAAATGATACATCTTGTGCCATTACCTAAGTTGCCTTCCTCCTCCGAATTGGTGCCTTTGTTCCTTCAGCACGTGGTTCGGTTACACGGCATTCCTGAGAACATTGTGTCTGACAGAGGAGTCCAGTTTGTTTCCAGATTTTGGAGGACTTTTTGTTCTAAACTTGGTGTTCAATTGTCTTTCTCCTCGGCTTTTCATCCTCAGACCAATGGACAAACTGAGAGAACAAACCAGACATTGGAGACTTATCTGAGATGCTTTGTGTCTGCTGATCAAGATGACTGGGTCTCTTTTTTGCCTTTGGCTGAGTTTCCTCTTAATAATAGGGCTAGCTCTGCCACTTTGATGTCTCCATTTTTCTGCAATTTTGGGTTTCACCCTCGATTTTCTTCGGGACAGACGGAGGCTTCTGTGTGTCCAGGTGTTGACTCTGTTGTGGAGCGTATGCAGCAGATTTGGGACCAGGTAGTGGAGAGGTTGTCCATCTCTCAGGAGAGGGCCCAGCGGTTTGCCAACCGGCATAGGACTGATGGTCCTCGGTTTGAAGTGGGGGACTTGGTCTGGTTGTCCTCAAGAAATATCCCTATGAGAGTTGCATCTCCTAAGTTTAAGCCTAGGTACATTGGACCTTATAAGATCATGGAGATTCTTAATCCTGTTTCCTTTCGTTTACTTCTTCCAGGGACATTTAAGATCCATAACGTGTTCCACAAGTCCTTATTGAAGAGGTTTGTCGAGCCAGTGGTTCCTATGGCTGCGCCTCCTGACCCTGTTTTGGTTGAGGGCAATCTGGAGTATGTGGTTGAGAAAATATTGGATTCTCGTTTTTCTAGACGGAAACTCCAGTATTTGGTTAAGTGGAGAGGTTATGGTCAGGAGGACAATTCTTGGGTGTTTGCTTCGGACATCCATGCTAGGAGACTGATCAGTGCATATCATAGAGCTCATCCTGACCGACCTGGTTGCCCAAATGAGGGTTCGGTGACACCTCCTCAAGGGGGGGGTACTGTTGTGAATGTGTTAGAAATGAATTCTGAGCAGAAGCTCCCTCTGGTGGTTACAAACAGTACTGAACCATTCAATGAAGATTGTGATGGTTCCCTCCCATCATGGTTGCCGGTGATCAATTGTTCTTGTCTCAACTGTGGTGCCTGGTTCACTTGGAAGCTTGCTGAGTCTTGCCTGCATCTTCTGCTAACAGATAAGATATTTTCTGCTTTTATTTTTGTGCTTGCTTTTTGCATTTTTCCCTGCACTTCTGTGGAGGTCAGCCAGGTCCACTCCGGGGGCTTGTGCTCCTCTCAGTTTATCGGAGCCACTGTTATTTGTTCATTTGCCTTTTCCAGTTTTTTCAGTGGCTACGGCTTAGTTTTGTTACACCAGAGAACTAATTTAGGTGGTAGAGGTCGTGTGATCTCAGGTGTTTTTGCAATTAGTAGAGTTGGTATTTTTTTAGAGTTTTTTTGGATTGCAGTAAGTGTCCTTCCTATCCTTTTCTTTCTAGGAAGATTGGGCCCCAACGTTTGCTCATACTATTTTCTGTCTGTGTCTGTATTTCCTCTTGTCTAACCGCCATTATATGTTTGGGGGCTTCCTATGTTCTTTGGGGATCTGCTCCGGGGCAGATAGCTTTCCTCTTTCTATCTTTAGGTGTAGTTAACCTCTCAGGCTGTGACGAGGCGTCTAGGACCAACGTAGGAACGCTCCACGGCTGCCTTTAGTTGTGGTGGTTAGTCAGGGTACTGCAATCCAGTAGATTCCAACCTCTCTGGTGTATTGCCGTTTTTGCCTGCTCTCCTCAGCTACCAAATCATAACAGAATGCTCCACGGCTACCTCTAGTTGTGTGGTTAGTTCAGGTTACTGCAATCCAATAGGTTCCAGCCTCTCTGGTGTATTGCCGTTTTTTGTTATTTCTCCTCAGCTACCTAAACATAACAGTATCACTGGCCAAAACTGAAATTGTATGGTACTCACAGAAGGGAAAAATAGTGTGGAAAGAAAAAAGTTGTCAGAGTTGTCAGAGATTTTTTTTTTTTCTTCCCTCTTTCTCTCTGGGTGCTGAGGAGGATTTTTTTTCTCTCAATGGAGTTTGCACAGTTGTCTGGCCGTGTGGAGCACCTTGCTACTGAGGTTCGGAGTATTGCTATCTATCTTGCTAGGTTGCCGGTTGTGGAACCTAGGATCCCCATGCCAGATTTGTTTTTGGGGGATCGGGCTAAATTTCTGAATTTCAAAAATAACTGTAAGTTATTTTTTGCCTTAAAGCCTAAGTCCTCAGGGAACGCAGCACAGCAGGTTCAAATTATCATCTCTCTCCTGCGCGGCGACCCTCAGGATTGGGCTTTTTCCCTGACACCTGGGGATCCTGTTTTGAATGTATTTTTTCAGGCTCTGGGGTTGTTGTACGATGATCCTAATGTCACTGATCAAGCTGAAAAAACCTTGTTGGCATTAAGTCAGGGCTGTGAAGCCGCTGAACTGTACTGTCAGAAATTTCGAAAGTGGACAGTCCTGACCAAATGGAATGATGATGCTTTGGCAGCCCTTTTTCAAAAGGGTCTGTCAGAGAATGTAAAGGACGTTATGGTGGGATTCCCTGTTCCCTCTGGCCTCAATGATTCTATGTCTTTGGCTATTCAAATTGACAGACTTTTGCGTGAGCGCAGAGATATGCGTGAGATGGTGTTGCCTTGTGGGCCAGCTCCTGAGCCCATGCAGTGTGATGGAGTGGCTTCTGGGCACAGCGTCATGAGTTTAGAAAGCGCAATGGATTATGTTTCTACTGTGGTGACGCCTCTCATGCTATTTCCGTCTGCCCTAAGTGGGGAAGACGTTTTGCGCGCTCAGTTGTCTTGGGTAGTGTTCAGACTAAATTTCTGTTGACTGTCACCCTGATTTGCTCCATGTCCACATTTTCAGCTTTTGTTGATTCAGGGGCAGCTATAAACCTGATGGATTTTGATTTTGCCAAACGTTGTGGCTTTCCCATGATACCCCTGCGGAAGTCTATTCCCCAGCTGGGCATTGATTCTACCCCCTTAGCAGAGAATAAACCCCAGTTTTCTACCCAGGTGATAATGCGGGTTGACCCGGACAACCAAGAAAATTGCAAATTTCTGGTGTTACATAATTTACATGACATTGTTGTACTGGGTTTTCCTTGGTTACAGACTCACAATCCTATTTTGGATTGGAAATCTGTGTCTGTGACCAGTTGGGGATGTCAATGTGTTCGTGCTGACACTCCTGTTTTTTCTGCCTCCCCCCAGTCTCAAGATGTCCCTGACTATTTCACTGATTTTTCTGATCTGTTTAGTGAGAGTAAAGGTACTGCCACACTAAACAATCCCGCTAGCGATCACGATAACGACGCATACTAATGCGATCGCTAGCGGGATTGTTTCTATATCGCTAAGTGCGGCCACATTTAGCGATATAGTTAACGACGCTATCACCGTTAGCGATCTTCTTAACGACTTTAGCGGTACAAAAGTACCGCTAAATCGCTAAGAAAAGGTGCCACACTAGCGATATATACTTACCCAGCGGGAGCGCCGACGAGAAAATAGGGTCCGGAACGATTCCAGCGACGAGCGAGATCACAGCAGGAAGCTCGTCGCTGGCAGATGCCGCACTGAACAACATCGCTAACGGGATCGCTAAATAGTGACGTTTTTTAGCGATCCCGTTAGCGATATTGTTCAGTGTGGCATACCCTTTAGTCTGCATCTTTACCTCATAGGAGTTATGATTGCGCTATTGACTTAGTACCCGGTTGTAAATTTCCCAAGGGTCAGCTCTTTAATTTATCTGTACCTGAGCATGAGACTATGCGATCTTATATCAAAGAGTTTTTAGAGAAGGGTCATATCAGACCATCCTCTTCACCCTTGGGCGCCGGCTTTTTCTTTGTGGCTAAGAAGGATGGCTCATTGAGGCCGTGTATTGATTATCGTCTCCTGAATAAGATCACTGTTAAATATCAATATCCGTTACCCTTGATTTCTGACCTATTTTCCAGAATGAAGGGTGTTTGTTGGTTTACCAAGCTTGACATCAGGGGGCGTATAATCTTATTCGCATCTAGCGCGGAGATGAATGGAAGACGGCGTTTAATACCCTAGAGGGGCATTTTGAGTACCTAGTGATGCCTTTTGAGCTCACTAATGCCCCTTCCGTCTTCCAATCCTTTATGAACGACATTTTCCGGGATTTCGTGGATAAATTTCTGATCGTTTATTTGGACGATATCTTGATTTTTTCCAATGACTGGGATTCTCATGTGGAATATGTTCGGACTGTATTCTGGATTTTGAGAGAAAACGCATTGTATGTGAAGGGATCAAAATGTCTTTTTGGCGTACAGAAGGTTTCATTTCTGGGATTCATTTTGTCTCCGTCTGTTATTGAAATGGATCCGGTCAAAGTTCAGGCCATTTGTGATTGGGTTCAACCCACTACATTGAAGGCTCTTCAGAGATTTTTGGGTTTTGCTAATTTTTATCGTAAATTTATAGCTAATTTCTCTGGTATTGTGAAATCACTGACTGATTTGACCAAGAAGGGTTCTGATGTAGTGAATTGGTCTCCTGAGGCAGTTGCTGCGTTTCAGGAGCTTAAGCGGAGATTCACTTCTGCTCCTGTTCTGCGCCAACCTGATGTTTCTCTACCATTTCAGGTGGAGGTTGATGCTTCTGAGATTGGTGCAGGAGCCGTTTTGTCCCAAAGAGATCCGGAGACCTCTAAGAGTAACCCTTGTGCCTTTTTCTCTCGAACATTTTCCCCAGCGGAACGTAACTATGATGTGGGTAATCGGGAGTTATTGGCCATGAAGTGGGCTTTTGAGGAGTGGAGACATTGGCTGGAAGGAGCCAAACATCAGGTGGTGGTCCTCACGGATCATAAGAACCTGGTTTATCTTGAATCAGCCAAGCGACTTAATCCTAGACAGGCCAGGTGGGCCTTGTTTTTCACACGTTTTAATTTTGTGGTCTCTTTTTTTTCCCGGGCACTAAGAATGTTAAGGCGGATGCCCTCTCGAGGAGTTTCTTCCTGGATTCTCCTGAGGTAACAGCCTGCTGTTATTCTGAAGGAGGGTGTGGTTCTTTCCGCTATCTTGCCCAATTTGTGACTGGCCTTGGAGAAATTTCAGGAGGATAAACCTGAAACGTTGCCCTGCTGGGAAATTGTTTGTCCCAGACCAGTGGAGGAAGAATGTGATGTCTGAGATTCATTGCTCCACGTTGGTTGGCCATCCTGGTATTTTTGGTACCAGAGATTTGGTGAGTCGGTCCTTTTGGTGGCCCACTTTGTCTCGTGACGTCAGGGACTTTGTACAGTCCTGTGGAACTTGTTCTCGGTCCAAACCTTGCTCTCCCTCTAGTGGTTTGTTAATGCCATTGCCTGTGCCCAAGAGGCCATGGACCCATATCTCTATGGATTTTATTTCCGACCTCCCTGTCTTTCAGAGAATGACCGTTATTTTGGGTGATCTGTGATAGGTTTTCCAAGATGATACATCTTGTGCCACTACCTAAGTTGCGATCCTCCTCTGAGTTGGTGCCCTTTTTTTTTCAACAGGTGGTTCGGTTGCACGGCATTCCAGAGAACATTGTGTCTGACAGAGAAGTCCAGTTTGTGTCCAGATTTTGGAGGACATTTTGTTCCAAACTGGGAGTTCAGCTGTCTTTTTCCTCTGCGTTTCACCCTCAGACCAATGGACAGACTGAGAGAACAAACCAGACCTTGGAGACTTATTTGAGATGTTTTGTATCTGCTGATCAAGATGACTAGGTCTCCTTTTTGCCCTTGGCTGAGTTTGCTTTGAATAATAGGGCTAGTTCTGCCACCTTGATGTCTCCATTTTTCTGCAATTTCGGGTTTCATCCTCGATTTTCTTCAGGGCAGGTGGAGGCTTCTGTCTGTCCTGGTGTTGACGCTATTGTGGAGAGAATGCAGCAGATTTGGGATCAAGTAGTGGATAAGTTGTCCCTCTCTCAGGAGAAGGCACAGCGGTTTGCCAACCGACATAGGACTGATGGTCCTCGATTTAAAGTGGGTGACTTGGTTTGGTTGTCCTCAAAAAATATCCCTTTGAAGGTTGCATCTCCAAAATTTAAGCCAAGGTTCATTGGACCTTATAAGATTGTGGAGATTATTAATCCCGTTTCCTTCCGTTTGCTTCTTCCAGGAACGTTCAAGATTCACAACGTATTTCACAAATCTTTATTGAAGAGATTTGTCGAGCCAGTGGTTCCTATGGCTGCGCCTCCTGATCCTGTTTTGGTTGAGGGCAATTTGGAGTATGTGGTTGAGAAGATATTGGATTCTCGTTTGGCCAGGCGGAGACTCCAGTACTTGGTGAAGTGGAAAGGCTATGGTCAGGAGGACAATTATTGGGTGTTTGCTTCTGACATTCATGCTGAAAGACTGGTCCATGCCTATCACCGAGATCATACTGATCGTCCTGGTGGCACAAGTGAGGGTTCGGTGACCCCTCCTCAAGGGGGTGTACTGTTGTGAACGTATTGGAGACTACTTCGGAGCTGAGGCTCCCTCTGGTGGTTGCTGAGTGTATTGAACCTATGTGGAACACCAAGAGTCCTACACCTGCAGCTGACGAGTGGTTGTCAGGTGATACTGACTGGCCTGATATAAGTGAGCTGACCTCCCATGATCCTCGCCGGTGATCAATTGTTCTTCCTGGTCTAGGTTGGAATTCAGCTTGCTTTTCTGCTGTCTCCTGCTTGCATTCAGATAAGTCTCTTTCAGTTTTTTTTACTGTGGTTTGAATTCCTTGCTTTTTGCTGCATTGCTTTTTGTCTTCAGCCGGGTCCCCTTTTGGGGCTTTGGCTGGTCTCCGTTCGTTTTTGTATTTGTTCATTTGCTCAGTTCTTGTGATATTTTACTGCTGGGTAGCTATGTGTCCACACCAGAGATCTGATATAGGTGGTCGAGACCATGTGGTCTCAGTGTTTTTGGATTCAGAAGTGTTGGAGTTTTTCCTAGGGTTTTTCTGGGTTGCAGACAGTATTCTCTCCTGTGCTGTCCTATCTAGACAGTTTTGGGCCCCAGTGTTTGATCAATCTATTTTCTATCTGTGTTCGTATTTTCATCTTGTCTAACCGCCATTATATGTTTGGGGCTTCCTACTCTTTTGGGGTCTACTCCGGGGCAGTTAGCTTTCCTCTTTCCATCTTCCGGGATAGCTATCTCTCCGGCTGTGCCGAGGCGTCTAGGACCACCATAGGTACACTCCACGGCTGCTTCTAGTTGTGCAGTTAGTTTAGGGGTCTGCAACCTATTAGTTTCCAACCTCTCTGGTGTTAGGCTGCCTATGCGTTTTTTTGTTCCTGCCTCCTCAGCAACCAAAACATAACAGTACTGCATCACCAGATACCAGGTATATATAGTAAAGTGTAAATATTGTAAATCTCCGTATATATTTTCGGCGTCACAGACAGACGCTCACAGGCTCAGTATGGATTAGACCAGAATATAAAAAGCTGAAAAAGGGTACTGTATCACCAGATACCAGGTATATATAGTATAGTGAAAATATTGTAAATATCCATATATATTTCAGGAGTCACACACAGACGCTCTCAGACTCAGTATGGATCACACCAGAATATAAAAAGTAGAAAAAGGGTAATGTATCAGAAGCGTACAGCTGTATACAATGTTGGGGTCATTTTTAAATCTCCGTATATATTTCCGGAGTAACAGACAGATGCTCACAGGCTCAGTATGGATTGGACCAGAATATAAAAAGCTGAAAAAGGGTACTGTATCACCAAATACCAGGTATGTATAGTATAGTGAAAATATTGTAAATCTCCGTATATATTTCAGGAGTCACACACAGATGCTCGCAGCTCAGTATGGATTAGACCATAATATAAAAATCAGATCCGCAAGAAATAATCACACATGTGGGCCAATGTTCCAGGTGTCAATGATGCACTTAGAGTGGTGGGTGGAGGAGATAAAGTGTACTGTATCAGAAGCGTACAGCTGTATACAGTGTTGGGGTAATTTTAAATCTCCGTGTATATTTCCAGAGTCAGACACAGACTTTCACAGGCTCAGTATGGATCACACCAGAATATAAAAAGTAGAAAAAGGGTAATGTATCAGAAGCGTACAGCTGTATACAGTGTTGGGGTAATTTTAAATCTCCGTATATATTTCCGGAGTAACACACAGACGCTCACAGGCTCAGTATGGAGTAGACCAGAATATAAAAAGCAAAAAATGCTAATGTATCTGAAGATACCAGGCGTATACAGTGTAGGGGTAATTGTAAATCTCCGTATATATTTCTGGAGTAACACACAGACGCTCTCTCAGTATGGATTTGACTGTAATACAGAAGGCAGAAAAACGGTACTGTATCAGAAGATACCAGCTGTATACGTTTTTGGGGAAAATTGAAATCTCCGTATATATTTCCGGAGTTACACACAGATAGTCAGCATGTATTTGTCCGTGATACCAGCCAGTACACTGTAGTGTGTGAGGAGCGTACAGCTCTATATGGTGTGGTAACTGTGCAGAAAAAAGAATAAAAGTATTAGTGCTGTGTAGGTGCTGTGTAAAAAGCAGTCTGCACAGCAGTGTACACACAGCAATACAGCTAGCAGGCAGCCTAATAATCAGCTCTGCTGCTGCTGCACACAAGAAATTCCTCCCCTGTCACTGGCAGACAGCCTAATAATCAGCTCTACTGCTGCACACAAAAAATTCCTCCCCTGTCACTGGCAGGCAGCCTAATAATCAGCGCTGCTGCACACAACAAAATCCTCCCCTGTCACTGGCAGGCAGCCTAATAATCAGCTCTGCTGCTGCACACAACAAAATCCTCCCCTGTCACTGGCAGGCAGCCTAATAACCAGCACTGCTGCACACAACAAAATCCTCCCCTGTCACTGCACACTAACTGTACAGCTATTCGCTATCAGCACAAGTACAGAATAACTTATTTTTTTCCTGCCTAACTCTCTCCCTACTGAGAAACAGCGGCAGCAACCTCTCCCTACGCTAAGATCGGCAGAAATAAAATGACGGTCGGCGGTCAGGGCTTTTATAGCCACTGTGACGCCACACAAAGCAAGCCAATCACTGCAATGCCCTTCTCTAAGATGGTGGTGGCCGCTGCCCATGTCATCTCGTTGCCCAAAGTGTGCGTCCTTGCTCATTGGCTGAGAAAAGGCGCCTGCAAGCATTATGGGAAAACCGACTTTGGCGCTCGGGTCGACGACCGCATGGCCGACCTCACGCTATGGTCGGGTTTCGCTCGGCGAAACCCGACTTTGGCGAAAGTCGGTCATTTTTTAATCTGACCCACCTGTTTCGCTCAACTCTACTACCGTGTTTCCCCGAAAGTAAGACAGTGTCTTACTTTCTTTTTATCCCCAAAAACCCCACTATGTCTTACTTTCGGGGTATGTCTTATATTGGAAAAAAATTGTCGAATTTTTTGTTTTAACCATAAAATTAACATTTATTAACAACCTGAACAGTATTGTATTCACCACAAAACAGTTTTATAAAAGGAAGTGCCAAGAATGTCTTGTTACAACATTGCATAACATGTAAAACAATGAAAAATGGTAAGAACGAACAGTGGAATACTGGAAGATAAAACAGATTTATTCCATGACAACCATGTCATCATCCTCAGGAATATCATCATAAACATCCACACTCTTAGGTTCCTGTGGATTTTCTTGGGACTCTCGTGACGACATTTCTTGCCGAATCATTGGCCCATATTTCTCATGAGTAGCAACGGCACTGTCCTGAAATGAGAAGGCTTTGTCCAGGTAGCCAGCTCGCAGTGCATTTGCAACGCAAGTGTTAGTGATCTTATTCCAAGAATTCTTCACCCAGTTAATAATCTCTGGCAGTCTGGGCTTCACAAAGTTCCCACGTACATTTCTCTCCATTCGGTTTTCAATGTAGTCATTGATTTCCACACGCAGATAGTCCTTGAACGGCTTGTTAATGGCGATATCGAGAGTCTGAAGATAAGCCGTCATCCCTGCAGGAATCATGATTTGGTCGATTCTCTGCCCATGAAGGAAGTTTTTCATGGTTTTGGCGCGGTGTGTGCTGGCTGCATCCCAGATCAGCATCCCTCTTTTGTTCCCTCGCATTACAAGCGGCAGCATTAAATCAAGCCACTTTCTTATAACATCTTGTGTGGCCCAGGCTTTTTCAGTTTCCAGCACATAAATGCCAGAAACCCGCTCAATCTTCTCCTTCTTGCCCTTTGCAATGAGTAGCGGTGTTGCTTTAGTGCCATCCAGACGAATCGTCAAAATGCAGGTGACACGTGCACTTTCATAAGCGGTGGAGGGAACGTACACTGAGGAGGCACCTCGTTGATCAATGGTGGTTTGAGCTGCTTGGCCCATGAAGACGGCAGTTTCATCCATGGCGATCATGTTGCAAAGACTGTATTTAGAGAAGTCAATGTCATCCACAAACTTCTTGTAGGCTAATGCACGATTAACAATCTCAGCATCTTCCAACCTAAAGAGGGTTGTTGATCTTCTCAAAGACAGGTCATTGCGTTCAAGAAAGTTATCCACCCAGTGCTGTGATGCCTTGAATTGTTCAGGGGAAATGTCAAACTGTGGTGACACTGCAAGGGCATATTCCTGAATCTGAGCCCTGGTCACCACCAATGTCTTTGCTCTCCTGTCTGCAACCCACTCAGAGACCAGGCTTTCCAGCTCTGTATACATTGGTTGCCGACCACATCCAATCTTACGCTTTTTAGCCATTCCACTCTCCACTTTTTCACTCAGGCTAGTGTATTCTGCACGCCATTTTTGGACCAGTCGGTGATCCAACATTTTCTGCTTGCAGAACTGCACTACATTTTTGCCCCAAGATTCTTCGACAATCGCTTTTTTATACTCCACGGTGTAACTCTTCCTTTTACCACTGGAACCGTAAGCGCTCATGTCTAGGGGCTAAAATATAGCATACGGTATAAGCACTGCTTGTGGTTCCATATCACAGTCTCCCATAGGGTTACAGCCCCATACAGTATCCCACACAGCCTTCCATAGGGTTACAGCCACATACAGTATCCCACACAGCGTGTTTTTGTATGTTGTCCATGGTCCTGATGGACCACGGAAAACATTAATGCTGCTCCCGCGGCCTCCACATCCCTCCGCTCATCCCGCCCTAACCGTCCGCATCCCGCAGTTAAAGGAGCACTGACAGCTAAAAAAACTGTGTAAAATGTGTTTTTTTAGTTTATATGCATTTTACCTTCTGTGACGGGTGGGGGGGAGGGAGGTTTCTTTGGAGTAGGGACGTGCCCGAGTAAATTAAATGAACACATTTATTTTTTAACCAAAAAAAAGAAATGTATTACCTGTATACTGTGGTACGGGGGATTGAAATGAATGTGTCATTTTCAGTGAGTCCCCCTCACCCAACCCTGTGGACAGTGGGTTACCGTATTTATTCCCCCACCATCCCCTGAGCATCATCACCCCCATCCCCTGAGCATCATCACCCCCATCCCCTGAGCATCATCACCCCACCCCCTGAGCATCATCACCCCCACCCCCTGAGCATCATCACCCCTATCCCCTGAGCATCATCACCCCCATCCCCTGAGCATCATCACCCCCATCCCTTGAGCATCATCACCCCATCCCCTGAGCATCATCACCCCCATTCCCTCAGTATCATCACTCCCACCATCACCTCAGTATCATCACCCCCATCCCCTGAGCATCATCACCCCCATCCCCTGAGCATCATCACCCCCATCCCTTGAGCATCATCACCCCAACCCCTGAGCATCATCACCCCCATTCCCTCAGTATCATCACTCCCACCATCACCTCAGTATCATCACCCCCACCATCACCTCAGTATCATCACCCCCATCATCCCCTCAGTATCATCACCCCCATCATCCCCTCAGTATCATCACCCCCATCATCCCCTCAGTATCATCACCTCCACCATCCCCTCAGCATCACTTACTGGTATTATACCGGTCCAAGTCTCGCTGAGGCAAAAGGAGGAGGCGCGGTCACAGGGAGCAGGAGACACGGTCACAGGGAGCAGGCGGCGGCAGCTTTTCGTCACGTCGGCGCGGCTCTCTGATAACTTCCCCCCGCGCAAGTAGATCCGGCCGCAACAGGGAAGTCTCGCGTCCACAGGCAGTACCAGTGGTAAGTCCCCCGTGTTTCCCCGAAAGTAAGACATATGTCTTACTTTCGGGGTACGGCTTATATTAGCCGACCCCTCTGAAACTCCCGATACGTCTTACAATCGGGGGTGTCTTACTATCGGGGAAACACGGTATTAACATTTTTACTTCTAAAATGATTCATATTTTTGCAGGATTTTTTGCACACCTGCCTAAAACTTTTACACATGACCATGCATGTGTCTGATGTGTAAAAGTTTTAGGCAGGTGTGGAAAAAATACTGCAAAGTAACAATACTTTTAAAAAATGGAAATGTTATCAGTTTATTTTTATCAATTAACAAAATGGAACTTGAATGTGCAAAATAAATATATCAATCACATCAATATTTGGTGTGATCTACCTTTGCCTTCAAAACAGAACATCAATTCTTCTCAGTACACTTGTACACAGTTTCTGAAGGAACTCGGTAGGGAAGTTGTTCCAAACCTTTTGGAGAACTAATCACAGATCTTCTATGGATGTTGACTTGCAAAATTATTATGTTTCTTCATGTACGCTCAGACAGACTTGATGATGTTGAGACCAAGGCTCTCTGGAGCCATATAATTATCTCCAGGATACAGTGGGTACGGAAAGTATTCAGACCCCTTTAAATTTATCACTCTTTGTTTCATTGCAGCCATTTGGTAAATTTAAAAAAGTTCATTTTTTTCTCATTAATGTACACTATGCACCCTATCTTGACTGAAAGAAAGCAGAAATGTAGAAATTTTTGTAAATTTATTAAAAAAGAAAAATTGAAATATCGCATGGTCATAAGTATTCAGACCCTTTGCTCAGTATTGAGTAGAAGCACCCTTTTGAGCTAGTACAGCCATGAGTCTTATTGGGAAAGATGCATTAAGTTTTTCATACCTGGATTTGGGGATCCTCTGCCATTCTTCCTTGCAGATCCTCTGCAGTTCCATCAGGTTGGATGGTGAACGTTGGTGGACAGCCATTTTCAGGTCTCTCCAGAGATGCTCAATTGGTTTTAGGTCAGGGCTCTGGCTGGACCAGTCAAGAATGGTCACAGAGTTGTTCTGAAGCCAATCCTTTGTTATTTTAGCTGTGTGCTTAGGGTCATTGTCTTGTTGGAAGGTGAACCTTTGGCCAAGTCTGAGGTCCAGAGCACTCTGGAAGAGGTCTTCATCCAAGATATCTCAGTAATTGGGCACATTCATGTTTCCTTCAATTGCAACCAGCCTTCCTGTCCCTGCAGCTGAAAAACACCCACCTGCATGATGCTGCCACCACGATGTTTCACTGTTGGGATTGTATTTGGCAAATGATGAGCAGTGCCTGGTTTTCTCCACACATACCGCTTAAAACTATCACCAAAAAGTTCTATCTTCATCTCATCAGACCAGAGAATCTTATTTCTTTTTGTCTGGGAGCCTTTCAAGTGTTTTTTTTAACAAACTCTATGCAGGCTTTCATATGTCTTGTACTGAGGAGATGCTTCCGTCAGGCCACTCTGCCATAAAAGCCCGACTGGTGGAGGGCCGCAGTGCTAGCTGACTTTGTGAAATTTTCTCCCATCTCCCTACTGCATCTGTGGAGATCAGCCATAGTTATCTTGGGGTTCTTCTTTACCTCTCCACCAAGGCTTTTCTCCCACGATTGCTCAGTTTGGCTGGATGGCCAGGTCTAGGAAGACTTCTGGGGGTCCCAAACTTCTTCCATTTAAGGATTATGGAGGCCACTGTGCTGTTAGGAACCTTGAGTACTGCAGAAATTATTTTGCAACCTTGGCCAGATCTGTGCCTTGCCACAATTCTGTCTCTGAGCTCCTTGGCCAGTTCCTTTGACCTCATGATTCTCATTTGGTCTGACATGCACTTTGAGCTGTGAGGTCTTATATAGACAGGTGTGTACCTTTACAAATCAAGTCCTATTAGTTTATTTAAACACAGCTGGACTCCAATGAAGGAGGATCACAAGGAAATGGACAGCATGTGACTTAAATATGAGTGTCTGAGCAAAGGATCTGAATACTAAGGGCTAAGTAACAGCACATGTGAAAAAGACTTGGGTATACTAATTGATCACAGACTTAACATGAGTCAACAGTGTGATGCAGCAGCAAAAAAGGCAAATGCAATTCTAGGATGTATCAACAGAAGCATACAGTCTAGATCACGTGAGGTCATTATTGCCCTCTACTCCTCTTTGGTCAGACCTCATCTGGAATACTGTGTCCAGTTTTGGGCACCACATTTTAAAAAAGACATCAACAAACTGGAGCAAGTTCAGAGAAGAGCCACCAGAATGGTGACCGGTCTGCAAACCATGTCCTATGAGGAACGGTTGCAGGATTTGGGAATGTTTAGCTTGCAAAAAAGAAGACTGAGAGGAGACTTAATAGCTGTCTACAAATATCTCAAGGGCTGTCACATTGTAGAAGGATCATCTTTATTCTCATTTGCGCAAGGAAAGACTAGAAGCAATGGGATGAAACTGAATGGGAGGAGACACAGATTAGATATTAGAAAAAACTTTTTGACAGTTAGGGTGATCAATGAGTGGAACAGGCTGCCACAAGAGGTGGTGAGTTCTCCTTCAATGGAAGTCTTCAAACAGAGGCTGGATAGACATCTGTCTGGGATGATTTAGAGAATCCTGCTTTGAGCAGGGGGTTGGACCAGATGACCCAGGAGGTCCCTTCCAACTCTACCATTCTATGATTCTATGATTCTATGACTTATGACCATGTGATATTTCAGTTTTTCTTTTTTAACAAATTTGCAAAAAATTTTAAATTTCTATTTTTTTTCAGTCAAGATGGGGTGCAGAGAGTACATTAATGAGAAAAAAAATGAACTTTTTTGAATTTACCAAATGGCTGCAATGAAACAAAGTGTGAAAAATTTAAACGGGTCTGAATACTTTCTGTACCCACTGTATCTTGCTCATTAGATGTATGTTTGGGGTCGTTGTCCTGATGCTGAGTAAATTTGGAGCAAATTAGATGTCTTTCAAAGAAGATCTGTGGTTTGTCCTCAAAGTTGTTTCACGCAACCTCAATGTCGAGTTCCTTCAAAAACTGCTTGAAACTATGCCTATAAAAATTGAAGAACACAAAGGGGGGTCACATCAAACATTGATTTGATGTATACTACTCCTTTTGCTCATTCACTTTGTATTTTGTTAGTTGAAAAATATAAGGTATTAACTATAATATTTTTGAAAACATTCTTACTTTGCAGCATTTCAGGGTGTATATTTGTACACGTGTGTATATATGTGTGTATATAGACGTGCAATAGAAACCATCATTTTTCCAATGACTTCAATGTTTAAAATGATCCAGTTGTTATCTTTTTTTTTGGCTGTACAAACATGACACTTCTTACAACACTTCAGTTCCTATTGAAATGTATGGATCCTGTGCTAGAACATTTTATTTCCCTTTTTATGATCTCAAAATTAATCTAAAAATAGAAATGAATACTGGATATGAGACCAGAGCCTTACATCTACTACATTATCTGAACTCATAGAGATATCACTGTTTTTTCTGTGTTCCTTCATTTTTGGAGTCAGTTTAGTTATAGAATGGAGGCAAAACATGTCTTGAGGCTTGGGACTCTGATCTTTTGTGACCTAGCAATGGCCATGGACCTAAACAGTCTAGGTAGAATTAGTGTTAGAAAGTAGGTTGTGTCTTCAAAATCAAAGATGTGTTGATACAACTTTTATTAGACCAGTGGTCATCTAATTCCTTTCTGCCTCCCTTCCTAGTTAGATGTACATTCTAGGATCTATAGGGCAGGAGTCTGCTGAATGTAAAGTTTCAATATTGACTGATGATGTTTAATATAGCATTTGGACTATTTTTTAGAAGGTGGCCTTCTGGCACAAGAAGTGGTGGATGCACTAGAATGAGAGCCATTATGCATCTTGGACCTGAGAGGGACTTGGCTAGTAGGGAGGGGAGTGTGTATAACTTTTAGAGCGGGAAGAGAAAGTAACATTTTCATAGAAGACTTCAAGCTTTTATATAGAAGAGACCACAACAAGTCATCACCTTCCTGAGCTTTTCTGCTTCTCAGCAGGGACACCAGTAGATCATTGTCAGCAATGATTTGTGAGGTATCCATAGCAAAGGTGGTCTGCAACATATGGCACTTGGTGAAGGAAACTCAAAAGAGGCTGCTGTTTTTAAGGCCATCCCTCACCTCACCTACCTTAACCTTACCTAGATGTTCAACAAGCTAATAGGGCTTCAAAAAAGGCAAAGAAATGTTTACTAATTACTCTACAAAATCAGAAAATGTTTTGAGGCCTACCATGTTTAGAGCTTCTTTAACTCACTTCAGAGCCTGCAAGCCACTGACCTAAGGGAAGCTATGATACGCACAGTGTTTTCATGTGAATAAAGTGGCTATTTGTCTGTTATACCTTTAAAAAATTGTCAATATCTGTAAATAAATAAAACAACAGCTTTGAAACAATTTTCATAATAAAGGTTAGATATTCAGTATTTCCTTTAGCAACATATAGAATGTATGTCCCAGAAGACACACTAATGACAATACAATAATGGTCATAGCTGTTTATTAGAAAATGTAGACTATTGTGATCATTTTCTGTGTGACGCATTTTAAATATTTATAGAGTAATACAGAACTCAAGTGAATATGCAGATTAAATGAAGGTTACATGGTTTACATGAAGATTGACAGGGCTGAACCCTATTTTTATACAAAGCGTTTAAGCGGGTGTATAATATTCAGTGTGGCGAATTAGATTAGGGTAGCTGCTTGTCAAGTCCCTTTTCGGCAGGTAATTCCTCACACAGACTCAATTGCTTTGTTTTCCATGTAAACAGATGTCCTTTCCCTGGCACAAGCCCATCAGAAGTCACTGAGGTGGGGTGAAATTACATTTTCCACTTCATGAAGCAGAACATCTCCAGCTTCATTTTCTCTACAATCCTAAAGGGCATCTTAATCAAACTTTAAAGTATCAAGACAATTTGAAGCCTAGTGATGAAAAAAAAACTATATATGAAAGAATATATATACCTTATTTTCTGGCGTAGAAGACGACTTTTTAACCCCTTAAAATCTTCTTAAAAAGTCGGGGGTCGTCTTATACGCCGGGTGTCGTCTTATAGAGCATTGCGGAGGAGTGGTCCCGATGATGAGGTGAGGGGGCGCCTCACCGGGAAGGTGTAAATGCAGTATCCCTATTACCTCCTTGCGGCAGCGGTGCTCTGTGCGGCGCTCTGTGCTGCGGGGGCCGGTGGCAGCGGTGGCTGCTCTTTGTGCAGCGTGGGGGTCTCTGCCGGCAGCTCTTTGTGCAGCGCGTGGGGGCTCCGCTGGCATTTCCTCAAAGCCCCAAGGCCCCCTCAGCTCCATTGCTGCGATGCAGATCTCGGCAATGAGATCTCGACCCGAGATCTCGTCTCCCAAGATCTCAGGACGAGATCTGAGCATGCGCCGCCCCCAACTGTCATTTTCCCGGAGGCCACCGCATCACAGCAATGGAGCTCCGGGGCCTCCAGGCTTTGAGGAAATGCCAGCGGAGCCCCCCACGCTGCACAAAGAGCCACAGCAGAACCCCCCACGCTGCACAAAGAACCGTCGCCCCCCCAGCACAGAGCGCCGCACAGAGCACCGCTGCCACAAGGAGGTAATAGGAATACTGCATTTACACCATCCCGGTGAGGCGCTCCTCACCTCGTCATTGGGACCACTCCTCTGCACCGCCCAAATAAGACAACACCAGCGTATAAGAAGACCCCCCCGACTTTTAAGAAGATTTTATATTTTAACTGGAAAAGTTGGTGGTTGTCTTATACGCCCAGTCGTCTTATACGCTGGAAATACGGTATATCGCACACAGTGGCTTGCAAAAATATTCACACACCCCCTTGGCTTTTTACCAATTTTTTTTACATTACAACCTGTGTTTAAATATTTTTGTAATCCGATTTATATGTGATGCATCAGCACTAAATAGTCTAAGTTGTGAAGTGAAGTAAGAAAAACATAGGCATAAATTACATTCAGGAATTAAATAACTAAAAATTTGCATGTGCATATGTATTCACCCCTTTTGCAATAAAGTACCCAAAAAATTTCTGGTGTGAGCAATTACCTTCATAAGTCACATGCTTAGTCAAAGGAAGTCCACCTGTATGCAATCTAAGTGTCACATGGTCTGTTCTGTCAGTATATGCACTTTACCTTTTCTGAAAGGCCACAGAGGCTGCAACACCTTTAAGCAGGAGACACCACTAACCAAACAACACCATGAAGACCAAGGAGATCTTCAAACAAGTCAGAGACAAAGTTCTTGAGAAGTGCAAATTAGGGTTGAGTCATAAAATAATATCCCAATCTCTGATGATCCCAATGAAGCACTATCAAATCCATTATCATCAAATGGGAAGAACATGGTACCACAACACATCTGTTAAGAGACAGGTGCCCACCAAAACTCTCAGCCCGGGCATTAATCATAGAGGCAGCACAGAGACAAAAGGTAACCCTGAAGGAGCTCCAGAGTTCCCAAGCAGAGACTGGAGTATCTCTCCATGAAATCAGAATAAGTCTTTATGGAAGAGTGGGCAGAAAAAAGCCTTTACTTACATACAAAATTTGTAAAGCTCAATTTGAGTTTGTCAAGAAACATGCGGGCCACTCCCCAAATGTATGGAGGAAGGTGCTGTGGTTAAATGAAAAGTTGGTCACCAAGGTAAATGTTGTGTCTGGTGGCAAACCAACACAGCTCATCACCCCAAGGACACCATTTCCACAGTGAAACATGGTAGTCACAGCATCATGCTTTGGGGATATTTTTCGGCAGCAGGGACAGGAAAAATGGTCTAAATTGAGGGGAAGATGGATTGTACGAAATATAGGGATATTTTTGAGCAAAACTTTTTTCAGTCTTCAGTCTTTCAATGATTTGAGACTGGGACAAAGGTTCACCTTCCAACAAGACAATGACCCAATGCATACTGCTAAAGCTATACTTCAGTGGTACAAGGGGAAACGTGTAAATGTTTTGGAGTGGCCTAATCAAAGCCCAGACCTTAATCCAATTGAGAATCTGTGGTCAGACTTGATAATTGCTGTTTACCAGAGGAAACCATCTAACTTGAAGGTGCTGGAGCAGTTTTGCCTTGAGGAATTCGCAAAAATCCTGGTAGCAAGATGTGGAAAGCTCAGAGACTTATTAAAAGCAACATGCAGCTGTAATTGCTGCAAAAGGAGGCTCCATAAAGTACTAATTTTAGGGGAGTGAATAGTTATGCACACTGAAGTTTTCAGTTATTTTTTGTCCTATTTGATGTTTGCCTCACAAAAAAAGAAACATCAAAAGAAAATCAAATGTTTACAGTTATGGGCATGTTCTTTAAATAACTGATGCAAACCCTCAAAAAAACCTTGAAATTTCAGGTTGTGAAAAATGAGAAAAATGTCAAGGGGGTTAGATTCCTTTCAAAAGTGGGCCATTGATTGCACACAAGATTTGCTAATTTGCACTCCCATAAAAAGTAGTTTTCCTAACAAATTCATTCAAGACCATGTTGCAACAATGAGCACACACCAAAGAAGTCTTAGTAGCAAGGCTAAAGTTTATACTACAAAATTCCATTTAACAAATATTCTAACAGTTGACTATACAAGAGTATTAGTTAACAAAGTAAACCCCTTCCCATTTCATGCTGTCAGCAATGGCACCACATGGAAGAGAAATGTTACAAGCCCAAGAAAATAATTTATTTGCACAAAAAAGGTGAAGGATACAAGAAGATCATCAAAGCTTTATTTATCACGCAGAATACTGTATCAAAAGTTAGACAAACATTAACAAAGGTGGAACTCACAGAGATGTTTAGGCAGACTACAAACGTTAACATCTAAACAGGAGCAAATTCTTTTGAAAAGGGTGGAATAAAATCGATTTGTAAATTCACTGCAGTTAGCTAAAGAAGTCGAAAGCCAAAGCGGGATGAGTTTCCCATGACACAATACGGCATACACTGCAGATGAATAGCATGCATGGGTTAAGGAAGCCTCTCCTAAACCCCATGCACAAAAATGTCTGCTTAGAATTTGCTGGGGGCACATGCTGAAAATGTAAAGCATACTGGGACTATATACTCTGGAGAGAAAAGACCTAGATAAATTTTTATGTTTTTGGAACTGATAACTTCAAAATTGTATCACATCGCCAATATGAGGAGTTCAAAGGAAAATGCATTGTGCTTACAGTGAAACATGGGGGTGGCAGTGTCTTTATGTGCAGCTGCATGAGTGTTGTTGGTGTTGGGGAGCTGCATTTCATTGATGGTGTCATGAATTTACAAATGTACATTGAAAGAGAAGATTCTTCCATTACTTCGTGCCCTAGGAAGACATGCACTTTTCCAACAGGACAATGATCCAAAAAACACACATCTAACCCAACAAAACACCTAGAGGGAATTCTGAAGAGACAAGCTGAGCATCACTATCCATTCAGCATACAGGCTCTAAAAGTGATCACTCATGTAGAATGGAAAAAGATAGATGTTACAATATGTCACCAACTTGTTCCTTCCATTCCTAGGAGTCTTGGTGATGGCCTTAATAATGATGGAGGTAATACTACACGTGCTTCTCACAAAATTAGAATATCATCAAGAAGTTAATGTAATTCAGTTCTTTAGTACAAAAAGTGAATCTCATGTATGATATAGATTCATTACAAACTGAGTGATCTATTTCAAGTGTTTATTTCTGTTAATGTTGATGATTATGGCTTACAGCCAATGAAATCCCAAAAGTCATTATCTCAGTAAATTAGAATAATTAACAAAAAACACCTGAAAAGGCTTCCTAAGCGTTTAAAAAAGGTCCCTTAGTCTGTTTCATTAGGCTCCACATTCATGGAGAAGATTGCTTATTTGACAGATGTCCAGAAGGCAGTCATTGACACACTCCACAAGGAGGGTAAGCCACAAAAGGTCATTGCTAAAGAAGCTGGCTGTTCACAGAGTGCTGTATCCAAGCATATTAATGGAAAGTTGAGTGGAAGGAAAAAGTGTGGTAGAAAAAGGTGCACAAGCAACCAGGATACCCGCAGACTTGAAAGGATTGTTAAGAAAAGGTAATTCAAAAATTTTGGGGCGATTCACAAGGAGTGGACTGCTGCTGGAGTCATTGCTTCAAGAACCACCACACACAGACGTATTCAGGACATAGGTTACCAAAAGTATCTTACATGGGCCAAAGAGAAAAAGAACTGGACAGTTGCTCAGTGGTCCAATGTGTTGTTTTCAGATGAAAGTAAATTTTGCATTTCATTTGGAAATCAAGGTCCCAGAGTCTGGAGGAAGAGTGGAGTGGCTCACAATCCAAGCTGCTGAGGTATTGTGGGAAGTTTCCACAATCAGTGATGGTTTGGGGAGCCATGTCATCTGCTGGTGTAGGTCCACTGTGTTTTATCAAGAACACAGTAAGCGCAGCCATCTACGAGGAAATTTTACAGCACTTCATGCTTCCCTCTGCCGACAAGCTTTTTGGAGATGTCATTCTCCAGCAGGACTTGGCACCTGTCCACACTGCCAAAAGCTCCAATACCTGATTTAAAAACAACAGTATCACTGTGCTTGACTGGCCAGAAAACTCGGCTGACCTTCACCCCATAGATTTTTTATGGGGTATTGTCAAGAGGAAGATCAGAGACACCAGACCCAACAATGCAGACGAGCTGAAGGCTGCTATCAAAGCAACCTAGGCTTCCATAACACCTCAGCAGTGCCACAGGCTAATCGCTTCCATGCCATGCCATGCCGCATTGATGCAGTAATTGATACAAAAGGAGCCCCGACCAAGTACTGAGTGCATTTACTGAACATACATTTCAGTAGGCCAACATTCGGATTTTAAAATAATTTTTTCAGGCTGGTGTTATAAAGTATTCTAATTTACTGATATAATGACTTTTGGGTTTTCATTGGCTGTAATCTATTATCGTCAACATAAACAGAAATAAACACTTGAAATAGATCACTCTGATTGTAATGACTCTATATAATATATGAGTTTCACTTTTTGTATTGAAATAAACTAACTTTTTGATGATATTCTAATTTTGTTTTTCATGCGGGGTGTATCCATTTTTGCATCAAATAATTTGATTAAAACTGAAAATTTTGTAATGAAATTTATATTATTAACCTTACTTTCATGTTATGGGTTAAAACTGTTGTATGAAACTCTTGTAAAATTTTTGGAAATTATTTTTGAGTTTAATGAGATATTGAGTAAAATCTTACTTTTCAAAGGGGGTGAACTTATTTATGCTTAAAACTGTATATATACAGATATATATTCTGCTGCTTCTGAGAGCATGACAAGGATTCTGCCGTGATGACGTCTTCCATGTTGGCATCAGACTTGGCCACCAAGCAATGAGCTTTCACGGATTACCTATCATGCCATGGCTTGATTAGGTTGACGTGGTAAACCTAGCAGGGTTTCCTTCTCCTTGGTTGTTGGATTTTGTAGTTGACCTAGCCAACCTTTTCCACCACTTCATAGGGACCCTGCCACTTGGCTAGGAACTTGCTCTCCACCGTGGGCACCATCACAAGTACGCTATACCCACGGTTGAACTGATTCACTCTAGTTGACCTATTATACACCCTTGACTGTGCCTCTTGGGCTTTGAGAAGGGTTTTTTTCATAATGGGCATCACACTAGCAATCCTCCATTGCATCTGTCCCACATGTTAGATTACACTCCTGTAGGGTGTAAATTATGCTTAACAGGTTTCTTTTGCTACATCCAGGAGTCCATGGGGGTGTCAGCCATACAATAGTTCAAGCGGAGAGAAACCAGTAGAGGCTTGTAGAACTTCCATGATGGAAAGTAACAGATATGGTAGCAGACAGTTCCAGTTTTGGCCATCCTTTCCCAAGACCTTCCTCCACATTGCAGTCCAAGTTTTATTGAACCTTTCCACCACCCGTTGATCTGGGAATAGTACACAAAAGTTCTGAGCTGTGTAATTTGTAGGGCTTTGTACAACTCTCATAACCTTTCACATGAATGGAGTCCCTTGAGCCATTAGGATCTCCTTAGGCAGACCCATTCTAGAGAAGATATGGACCAACACCTGAGCTATGCACCTCGCAGAGGACTTCCTTAATGGCACTGCTTCTGGATACCATTTAGCATAGTCAAGGAGCATCAAGATATATTGATGCCCCCAGGTGGACTTTACCAGGGGTCCCACTAAATCCATAGCTGTGTGATTGAACGGAACCTCAATGATGGGAAATAGTTTCTAAGGGACTACAAAAGTGGGCTATCAGAGAGGTTAGCTGGCATGTGGGACTGGAACTACCATGGCTCAGGATTTTTCAGCAACACCTGTGCCAGTAGAATGTCTGAAGGGTCTGTTCCTGGGTCTTCCCTACCCCCAGCTGACCACACAACCCATGAGAATGCCAATATTAAACACCCTGCACCTGTAAGGCCCTAGGACCAGTAATTATTTTATAACCTCACCCCTTTGCTTGGTCACACGATATAACAGTTTCCCATTCATGGCAAAATATGGGTACCTGGTGTCGCACCTGGCTCTTGAGGAACACAATTAAGTACTGTCACATTTTCAAGCACACCTTTCAGAGTTCGGTCACTGAGTTGGGTGGTTGCAAAGTTTCCCCCGGACACCTCCTGCTCAGGCATGTTGGCTTTAGGGGATGATGCCTCATTCTCATCACTAATGAGCACAAAAAATGGAAACCAGTCAGCAGTGACATGTGACAAGATGCCACTGGTTGTGACCGGGTTATTAGCCAAGCTAAGTAGTAACATTGCTTTCCCCCACAGGTCCCAAAACAATGGAAAATCCCATCCCACAATTATTGGGTGCAAAAACTCATTGACCACTCCCACTTCATGGGATGTGGTGCCACAGCCTGTACTTATGTTGACGCAGGGCACAGGATAGTTCTTTACTTCCCCATGGATACACCTGATGCCCACCACCTTACCCTGGACTAGCACAAGTGGAAGTGTGTCCCTTATCGGAGACACCAAAATCCCAGAGTCCAGAAGTCCAATTACAAGAGCTCTGTTCAGTGTTATTTGGCAATGAGAAACCACACTACAGGCAGGGTAGGCAAAGTATGAGCAGCGCTGGACTACGCTGCAATCCATTAACTTTAAGGTCATGTGGCAACGGGTGGTTATATGACTACGGGAATGACACCTCCAGCAGGTAATGATATAGGACTGATCCCTCTGCTGTGGCTCTGATGCCTTATGGTATTTTGACTGCCCCACAAATTTGGATTTAGTTCACTTCTTTTTACTGTCAGCCCCCCTTTCGGAACCCCAGAAAGATTTCGTTACAGCCCCTTGACTCCTCAAAGGACTCTAAACCTCCTGGTATCTCTCCACCAGGCCCATCAGATCATCTGCATTCTGGGGATCTCCCTGGGCAATCTAGCACTGAATCGGCTTCGACAGAGAGGGAATGAACCAGTCCATCGCTTCTCTCTTCATCATCTGCACTAGGACGTCTCGGGTTGCAGCCATTTTTGTACCAGATCCAGAAGATCAAATATCTGGGACCGATGAGGCTTGTCCCTGCGATAACTCCATTGATACAGAAGTCAAGCCCTGACTGCCAGGGTTACACCAGCCGAGCCAAGAGCTCTGCTTTGAGTTTACCACACTTCTTGGCATAATGCAGAGTCAAGTCATAATAAGCTTTCTGCTGCTCCCCAGTCAAATATAGCTCCAAGACCTATGCCCACTGTTCCAGAGGCAGTCTCTCCCTGTCCGCCACACTCTTTAACATAGTCAGGAATACTTGAGTATACAGATACCCCATATGCGAGGAAAAACTACGGTTTGGACACACTGCAAGGCTCAGAATAGGAGTGACGTTTTGGAACCCAGGCTATGATGGTTGTACTCATCCTTCTTCTTCCTCCAAACACGGCAAGGGGAGTTGATACCAAAAAGTTCTATTTTCGTCTCATGTGACCACATGACCTTCTCCCATGCCACCTTTGGATCCTCGTTTTCCAACTCCACAACAAAAAGGAACCACTAGCTGCCACCACCAATCATTTATACAGTACAGGCTGATTGACCACCCATTACAAGGTAGCCTATGGCTTCCGGGGTTGCGGTGTACAGAACAAGAGGAACAGAGATATTAAATTTTAGATACAGTTGTGAACAAAAGTTTACATACCCAGGCAGAATTTTTGCTTTCTTGGCCTTTTTTCAGAGAATATGAATGATAACACTAAAAAAGGAGGAGAAGGTTGAGGAACGCAGGGCATTGGCGCAGGCGAGGCAATGGCCACAAGGAAAAAAGCCCGGAGTAGGACCACGAGTTCGAAGACATTTTTGGGGGGCGGAAGGTAGTGACTCCGGACAAGAAGATCGTTCAAGTTCTTAGATCGTCTCGATGTTAGAGAAGGGTGGTCACCCAATGAGCGGAACAGAGCGGGCTCGGTTTTCAGTACATCCCAATGTCTAGCTAAAATCTGTCGAATGCCAGGCTATTCATGATTAAAGGTTGTAATGAATCGTATAGGTCCCTCATCACACCCCTGTCTGTCTGTACGAATAGTATTGAGGAGACGGTCACGTGGAGTCACTCTCGCTCGATCATATCCCTGTTTTATTCACCTATTACTATAGCTGCGTGATTTGAAGCGACATTTAAGGTCCTTGGCTTGTGTCTCAAAGGCATCATCAGTGGAGCAGATGCGTCTCATTCGAAGGAACTGTCCGACCGGGACGGTCCTAATCGTGGCAGGGTGATGAGCTGACTTAGCGTGAATCAGTGAATTAACGGAGGTGGGCTTCCTATAGACGTCCGTCCGGAAGCGGCGACTAGAATCAACCTCCAGAGAGACGTCCAGGAACTCCACCTTAGTACGACTATACTTGTAAGTCAAATGGATGTTAAGAGAATTCTGATTCAGCTCCACCATAAAATCCTCGAGCTGCTGCACCGTCCCATCCCACAACATCAAGATATCATCAATATATCTAAACCAGTACAGCACATGGGAGGCGGCCTGCGCGCCCGCATCGCCAAACAAAGATCTCTCCCAGGAACCCAAGAAGAGATTGGCATAAGCGGGCTCACAGGCCGCGCCCATGGCTGTACCTCGTTTCTGTAAGTAAAAATTGTCTTTAAAGACAAACAAGTTGTGAGTTAGGACCTAGTGGAGCAGCTCGAGGATTAATTCACACATAGGGCCGTCCAGGTCGGAGGACACCAAGAAGAGACGGACAGCAGCCAGGCCTTGGGAATGATCGATGCAAGTGTATAGGGACTCCACGTCGGCCGTCACAAAAATAGTAGAATCATCCACAAGGATGCCATCAACCCGTGCCAGGACGTCCGTTGTGTCCCGAACAAACGAAGGCAATGTCTCCACAATGGGTTTAAGATAGAAATCAAAAATTTGCATACCATGTCGCATGGGCCACCAATGCCTGACACAATGGGACGTCTAGGTGGGTTGAGGGCATCCTTGTGGATTTTCATAAGTAAATAAAAAGTCGGGGTCTTAGGATTTTTTAAAGTAAACCCTCATAGATTTTTTTAGTAATGATGTTTGACTCATAGGCTCTATGTAGGATGTCCTGGAGTTCTAGCGAGAGGGCGGAAAGAGGACTATGTGTCAGCTTGCTGTATGTACTAGAGTCTCTCAGTTGGCAAAATGCCTCTCGTTCGCACCTTGTCACAATTACAATCTCTCTCTGACGTGGTTTTTAAACCTGCTGACAAGGGGGGGAACATCGTGATCTGGCCGTGTGACAAATACGAACGAGAGGCATTTTGCAAACTGAGGGACTCTAGTACATACAGCAAGCTGACACATAGTCCTCTTTCCGCCCTGGCTCTGTGATTAGTGCTTTGTTTAGAGTAAGCTCTAACCTTGGAAGTTTACAAACCAATCCCAAGATTAATGTCTGTCTCTCAGAGAAGATCTCCTGTTCTAATTACCTGATCACTGCAGGAGATCCCTACTCCCACGGAGGTTGAAGTGACAGCTCTTTCTCACTTTCCCAGTTATAATTAGTTTCTCACTTCCCCAGTTATAATTAATTTCATATGTTCAATATGAAATCCTTCTTCAACGGAGGTTTAATTGTCATTTTTTTCTTACTTCCCCAGTTATAATTAATCCCATATGTTCAATGTGAGGATGATATGTCCCCTCTCTGGAAATATCTTTATGGATTTTATTTTTTCTTTGCGACAAAGACCAAGAATTACCTTTGCTGCCGAGGATAAATGCATCAGAGTTACCAGCTTCAAAAAATGCAAATTGACTGCACCTCAAGTAAAAGCGCTCATAAATGATGTACAAACATCAAGAAGTACACACATCTCAACATCACCTGTCTAGAGGAAACTACGGGAGGCTGGTGCCTATAGTTGAAATGCTGCAAAAAAAAACCACTGTTGAGAAGCAAAAACAAGAAGAAATGACTTCTTTAGGTCAAGCAACACTAGGGCTGCACATTAGGTCAGTGGAAATCTGCTCTGTGGTCTGATGAGTCAATCTTTGAAATTTTTGCTACCAACCTCCATGTTTTTGTGAGATGCAGAAAAGATGAGCAGATAGTTTCTACATGTGTGGTGCCCACCATGAACCATGGAATGGGATGTGTGATGGTGCTTTGTTGGCTACCCTTTTGTGCTGGTGATTTATTCCACATATAAGGCACACTTACCCAGAATTGCTACCTTAGCATTCTGCAAGACATGATGCCGAACTGGCGTCTTCTTCAAGTGAAAAAAAAACATGTTTATTTTTTTACTTTAAAAAGACACCAGTTCAGAATCAAAATGTGACACTTTAGAGAGTAGAGCATGTTACTCAATTTTGTGATGTAATGACATTTTTATAAGGATATGTTGTAAAAAAAGGTTATGACTGTAATTGTGCTTTGTGTATTTTTTCAACCAACATAGAGTTTCCCTAAAATAAGTTAAATATTTTGAAGGTGTTATTACATTTAAACTCATACAGAATTGTAACAATGTGAAATAGCCACGGAAATAGTCTCTGTTTCTTTTCTATGCGTCTTTTTCAATGCAAAGAAAAGGAAAATGCCGAACAATAAGATTTAAATCAACAGCTTTCACCCCAGATGAATTTTCTGACAGCAAAGTGCTAGATCTGTTGGATTTCAAAGATGTAGAACCGCATGACATCAACAGTGAGCAATTAAAACTGTTACCATTCAACACATTTCCCTTCCCAGCTGCTAGAAAATGGCACCTTTTCACTAGTGCCTGACATTAGCAGTTCTTTCCATGTCATTCCCAGCTATTTTTAGGTTCTTTTTGTGGAGGAGTCATGGATAATTAGTGTGTGCAAAGACCTACATATATTAAACACTTTAGAAGAAAAAACAGAAGATATGTGAAAGTATAACATTAATAACTCCGCAACTGAACTTTGGAATATTTACAGAAGGCGGCCGGCTGTAGCTGTGGTGTGGGTGGTGCACTTAGCCTCCCTCCCTCTCGTCATCTAGACAAGAAGACACAACCTTAGCCAAAATACTTACATCAGAAGTCACTGTCTTCAAAACAGCCTGTGTCACTGTTCTAGTGACATTTTCGCACTGTGATTCCTCTGTTGTCTGATGATTTTTTTAAACTCTGCTTTTTCAGAATTCCACAAGACAGCAGTAATATTTTTGCTGTTAGACGTTGACATTGTGCATTTTATACCTTAGACTACAAGCTTTTTTAATAACCTAATGACCCCAGTATTTTACTCCTCAACTTAGAGACAATGCTAGAATTGCTTAAAGGGGTTAGTTCCTCCTCTAACACCAGACGAAGCAAAGGCATTGGCCACTCGATAAGGAAAAAGGCCACAAGGGCTGGAATCTCTGAAAGAGAAAGGAAAAATAATTGAAACTGGAGAAGGTGAGAATCAATTTGTAGGACCCAGTCCAGAAGCCACATCACTAATCTATGGCCACCTGAGAATAGCCCTGCAAACCGCCTCCTACCTGCCTGCATCCACAGCTTTTCTTTTGATTAGCCAGTCTGGCATGATGCCACACGGGCATCACACCTCAACTATGGCATAAGGCCAGCTAATTAAAAAACGAGCTGGGATGCCATCAGGTAAGAGGCATCTTCATCAGAACATTTCCAACAGGATACTAGAGACTACAAATGGTGCATACGCTACAAAGTTAAGTCTCCAGGAAGAGGCAATGACCGTACTGGATACGTTAACTCCTGTGTAGCACAGGGAGTATCACAAGTTGTGAAGTGGACCGGGGCAGTAGAAACAAGCACTGAAATATGAAGAAATGTCAGCGCATATGGCTTGCAAGTCGGCCGCTTGCCTGTGGGAAAGCGCTGAATGTCCAGGTCCAGATCACAGCAAGAGAACTGGTGGCGTGCTGCCGTCCAGAGAACGCTGACTGCAGCACGCCACCAGTTCTCTTGCTGTGATCTGGACCTGGACATTCAGCGTTTTCCCACAGGCAAGCAGCCGGCTTGCAAGCCATGTGCGCTGACATTTCTTCATATTTCAGTGCGTGTTTCTACTGCCCCGGTCCACTTCACAGCTTGTGATACTCCCTGTGCTACAGAGGAGTTAACGCATCCAGTACGGTCATTGCCTCTTCTTGGAGACCTAACTTTGTAGCATATGCACCATTTGTAGTCTCTAGTATCCTGTTGGAAATGTTCTGATGAAGGTCCCTTAGTGGACCGAAAACGTTCAATTTTCCGTCTGGATGCACTATCAATAAATGAACTTTTCCTGTTATACGCATTGAGTGCCAAGTTTTTTGTTTATTATTATCAAGCTGGATACCTGACTTGTGCACCTAACTCCCTTCTGGTCGAGTGCCGTGGTCTTCTCTTTATTATCAGGTAAGAGGCAGTTCGCATGGCTCTCGGCCTGTGGTCACAAAGTACTGATGTGGTCTCTAAGCCGGGGCCTTCAGATTGATTTGCACCATCTCTAATTATAACATACTGTATTGTACTAAAAATATACGCTCAATTTATCAAGACTGATGTTTAGCATGCCAGTCTTGATGAATAGTGTGCTAGAATAATATCTGACAAATTCATTAAAAGGTGTGGGCTTCTTAATAAATTTAGTGTGTCTTTCAGCTGCGGTGCACTACTGAAAAAAATATACACCAGTCTGGGATTGAAATTCATTTGTCATAATGTGCATCCATATTTTGGTTTAAATTATTATTGAATATTTTGACTGCACCCGAACGTGCCCCCCCTCCCACTTTTCAAATAGTTGACAGAGCTGGCCTAGGACTGGGGGAAAACATGGCAATAGTTGAAAAAATTTCTACTTAAAGAAGTTGTCCATTCCAAATCATTTTTTCAGTCCTGTTTTTCACGACTTATGAATCTCCCCTGCGCTTTGCGCTATGCACTGTGAGGATTTGCGGGGGTTTTTTGAGTTGGAAAAGGAGGGTATGTATGAGTTTGTTATACATACACCCGGACAGTGGGCGTGGCCTCGCTTCCATACACTTATATGGAGCGAGGCCATGCCCACTAGATGGCTTTTGCCCGGGGGTATGTATGACTATACATACCTTTGGGTCCAGGCTCAGAAATCGGCAAATCCCTTCAGCGAACAGTGTGTGGGCGGGGGGGATTCATAAATCTGCAGTCACACAGAGTGCAGACTTATTGATTTTGACTGGACACCCTTTAATTTTGAGTTGTGCAAATGGTTACATTTCTAATAGGTTTATGTAAGAATTCTGGAGAAAAATGTTTGATGAATAGAGAACACAGTTCGAGCTACAGTTCAACGGCTATTGTGTAAGGAAAGATTCATGACCCAAGCACAGCCCACAATGCACCGTACCAGCTGATAGACTTTTGATCTAAACGTCACAGCCTATACATGCCAATGAGGCGGTTAAGTGCATCTTTGGCCTCATACTTGGAGCACAAAAATTGGTATGCGTATCTGGCCTAAATTATCACATTTTGTAAAAATCTATATTACCAAGTCTACAAGAATCCTTATGTGGGTAGCGAGCCAGGGCCCATTTGTGGCAATAACATGTGGCTTTGGCCCCCCTGGTCCCAATCACATTCAAACACTGTCCCACAGTCAGAATACCTTCAGTTTCACCTTCTGCACCCTCGGGGTCCATCAGGCTTGCTTAGGGTTCGCTGTTGTGCTACGCACAACGAGAGACGAGTTCCAAAATTTATCTTAAAACTTGGAACTTTAATTTTTCTCTCACACAGCACATCCTGGTCAGTAACAACATAAGCATTAGTGTCCCACAGTTCACAGCGTTTCCTTTCTCTGCCTCCTGTCCCTTACATCTTTCTAGTACCATACAGGATCTCAGTGTCCTCCTTTAGCAAAGTCTCTAAGCATGGGGGTTTCCCTTGTCCGTTTTGCCCCGGATTTAAGGGCATCAGCGCACGTGATGACCTGCCACATTTGAAGCGACCTGCGTCCCTTGTACTAGCGGACTTTCTCTCTGTTTCAGCTCCAGACTGTGGTAACACTGCCACTTCAGCTGCACTCTGTCTTGCTGGGGACTGTGGAGGCGGGCATTCACCTTTAACTTACATAGTTTGCTTTTGTCGCTCGGCCTTTAGTCCACCCCATTCTAAGGGCTCCCCGGGGCCCGATAACTTAAACCCGGAAATTATCCTGATTAACCATAGCAAACCCATCCTTGGTAACTATTTACATACTGTGTACTAGTGTGCCCCCATTAGTGACGGTCTAGGGTAAACCCTCATCATAACACATGAACATATATTAACTGTACACAAGACAGATTAAATAATATTTTATGTGTATAATATAAGTTCTTGGACTAAAAATTTAAGGGGGTTAAGGGTTAGGGGACGTGATACCCCTTACACTTACCCAGACCCTTTTTTGTCTCTAGAAGTTGTCATAGTTATTTTAAAAGTTGGGGAAAATGTACATTTTTTTCTTCTGAACACAAAACTCTCAAGGTAAAAAAAAGTGTTCAGAGCTGAAAGGGTTGTTAGGTTTGGCACGAAAGTCGTAGTCACTCTAAGTAACTGCGATTTCTGTATCCCCACAGCGTGCGTGCGTCTGTGGGATTCACTGGTGCTGGGAGTGTGCGGTACCCGAATCCGGACTGTGTGCACTGTGAGGATTCACAAGTCTGCAGTCACATGCATTATTATAAGACTGCATTGTGATTTTGCTGAAAGTCTGCAATCTACAGTATGTGACTGCAGACTTGTGAATCTTCAAAGAACACACACTGTGTGCTGTCTGGATTCTCCAGTGACAGTAGCAAACCCGGCAGTCATAAGACCACAAGTATGCAATTTGCATACTTCCAACAACATTCTGAATACGTAGATGTGTTCGGCTTCACTCAGTTCACTTTTATTGAATAAGGCCATGCACGTCTAGTCAGGCCAGGATTATGCATATTGCATACTTGTCATATGACTGCCACCTCATGGCGTCGACACCAGAGAAGTCTGACAGAGCTCACTGTATGCGTTGTGAGGATTCACAAGTCTGCAGTCACCTAGAGTGACTGCAGACTTTTAGCTAAATCACAATGTGGTCGTATAATATTATACATATAAAGTTATTAAATCCTCCTGAATAAAAGAAGTGCAACCAACAACTATAGTATTATTTAAGAATAATTTATTGGCATATATTCAAAATGAACACAAATATTTAAAATATTCAACAGCTGAAATAAGAGCAAAAAAGGAGTATGGAAAATATAGAGAATGTAGTACAACCACGTTGCCTTCACACAAATATTTTGTGTGAATAAAATTATATAATTAAATATCAACAAAGAATAAAGGATTAATATATATATTATTTATATATTATTTAATACAAATGCAAGTAATCAAAGAGTTCAATAGTGCCAAATAAATACAATTTATGCACAAATACTATTAAGTGACCAAATATAAATATATAAGTGCAAATACAATGTATAAAAAATTACAAACAGTGCAAAAATTACATAAAAAATATAAATGTATAAAATATATATATATATATATAATAAAAAAAATAATAAGGTTGTGTATATTGTATAATGTAGACTCAATAAATATATAGTGCAAAAAAATAAATAAATTTCATATATATATCACACCAAATATGACCATGTGCAAAGAATTTCTGATAAATAATATATGCACAACAAAAAATACTAAAATAAAGTGCCAAAATTGCAAACAGATGAATCAATCAATAAAAATGTGCTGCAATTAATAAATTACACACAAAATGTGCAAAAATTGCTAATAGATAATTAATACACAATAAAAAATAATAAGGTGCCAATAGTGCCAGCAAATAATCAAAGGAGTAAATACATAGTGCTACAACACATGCAAAGTGCCAAAGTGATATCGTGCTAGCAGCAATGGGAACTAGTACTCATATGTAGCTGTAAAGTGGCGTTGTGCAAAAAACAGAAAGCGCTCAACTCATATAGAATAACACTATGCTAGCAGCAAATGATTAGGCAAAGGGTGTACTAAATAATTATCGATTTACATACCACCAAAGTGCTCTGTCCCTATGCGCGTTTCGGCTCGTGCCTTCTTCCGGGGGGCGTGTACACCCTTCGCCTAATCATTTGCTGCTAGCATAGCGTTATTCTATATGAGTTGAGCGCTTTCTGTTATGTGTAATTTATTAATTGCAGCACATTTTTATTGATTGATTCATCTGTTTGCAATTTTGGCACTTTATTTTAGTATTTTTTGCTGTGCATATATTATTTATCAGCACTTCTTTGCACTTGGTCATATTTGGTGTGATATATATATGAAATTTATTTATTTTTTTGCACTATATATTTATTGAGTCTACATTATACAATATACACAACCTTATTATATTTTTTTATTATATATATATTTTTATATATATATTTTTTACAGAGTACTGTAGTTCGCAGGCGCCGGACCTCTCTGACTGTAATGTATGTAGTACAGTTCATATAGCGTCTTGTGCTTGGGTGCGATGAAAACACAGGAGTCACAGGTTTGATATAGAAAAGTCCTGTATTACTTCATACAAGTTGGCAGAAATAGTCACACAGTTTGCAGACACAGAAACAGGAGACACAGCAGGCCAGAGTAATCCAAGCTCAGCAATCACTCTCCAATACAGATTCAGGATCTTCTTCTCTGTTACCGTAAGTCCATGCAAACGTGGGTCTTTCAAAGAGCAGGGTTCAGAGTCCACAAGTGCTTCAGAGTTCCTCAGTAGGAATAGCTGGAGTACAAGGTCCAAGGCTTACAGGAGTCAAGTCACAGGTTCACTGCAGGCTAGATTCTGAAGCACTGATTGCTCAGCTGTGGCTGCTTAAGAAGCAAAGGAGAGAATCAGGGCGGGAACATGCAAGCTGGAAACTCCATTTTGACTGAGGGCAAGATAGCTGCAACAAGACAGAAAGTAAAATGGCTGACGAACAAACTGAGTTTCAGGAATATATACATAGAACCTTACATTACTCCCCCCTTAAGGACAACCTCCGGATGACCTCAGACCAGGCTTGTGTGGGTACCTCTGATGAAACTGACGGAGCAAGCGAGGAGCATTAACGTTATTGACCGGTTCCCATGAGTTGTCCTCCACTGGGTAGCCCTGCCATTTAATCAGATATTGTAACTGATTTCTATACAACCTGGAATCTAAAATCCTTTCCACCACAAATTCTTCCTGACCATCGACTAGCACTGGGTCAGGGCAAGGAGAGGAACGTCCAGGAAACGTATTGGGTGTCGCAGCCTTTAGTAGGGATACATGAAAGACAGGGTGGATTCTCATAGTTCTGGGCAGTTGAAGACGACAAGCAACGGCACTTATAATTTTACTGATTTTATAGGGTCCAATGTACTTATGTCCCAACTTAGACGATGGAATCCTTAACTTAAGATTTCTGGTTGACAGCCAGACCAAGTCTCCTACCTTGAAAGCTGGTGCAGGTTTACGAAATTTATCTGCTGCTTTCTTGTACCTTTCTTGAGCCGATTCCAGATTTTCCTTTAGAAGATCCATATTCTTCTGTAAAGACGTGATTCTTTCAGCCACTGCTGGTAAAGGCGTTTCTATGGGAAATCGTGGTAGAATGTTAGGATGATAACCTAGATTAGAGTAAAAAGGAGACTGTTTAGTGGAGGCACTCTGAGAGTTGTTATACGAGAACTCAGCTAATGGAAGTAGATCCACCCAATCATCCTGTAGGTGGCAGATAAAGCAGCGGAGATACTGCTCCAGGGTTTGATTGGTTCGTTCGGTCTGTCCATTAGTCTGGGGATGAAAAGCAGAAGAAAGGTTTACTTTAATGTCCAATGCTGCACAGAAATTTTGCCAAAACCTAGAAGTGAATTGCACCCCTCGATCCGAAATAACCTCATCCGGTACTCCATGTAAGCGAAACACATCTTTAATCATCAAATCTGATGTCTGTTTTGCAGTGGGTAAGCCGACACAAGGGATAAAATGAGCTGCCTTTGTTAGACGGTCAACCACCACTAGAATGGTGTTCTTCCCCTGAGAGGTTGGTAACTCCACAATGAAGTCCATAGAAATGGATCCCCACGGGCGGGACGGGGTGGGAAGAGGCTGTAACAGACCAGTTGGTGAGGAGCGAGGTGTTTTGCATCTTGCACAGACCTCACATGAAGTGACATAATTCAAAACATCCTTCCTGCAAGTGGGCCACCAAAAGAAACGAGAAAGAAATTCCTGTGTCTTTAGAATTCCTCTATGCCCAGCTATCTTGGAATCGTGAATGAGTTGCAATACTCTTAATCTGACTGTTTCAGGAATATACAGACGTTGTCCCTGAATCCACACACCATTCTTAAAGACAAGACTTACGTCCCTTGGGGGTTGTGCCAAAAAGGAATCCGCATGGTATGCTTCCTTGATGTCCTTAAGTAGGTCTTGATTATGAATTACTCCTAGGAATCTAGAGTCAGGAAGAATAGTCTTAGGAGGAGTAATTGGACGTGTCTCTGCTGAGTAAATCCTAGAGAGTGCATCAGCCTTTCCATTGCGTGATCCTGGTCTATAAGAGATGATAAAATTAAATTGGTTTAAGAAAAGATTCCAGCGAGCCTGGCGAGGAGTCAGGCACTTAGCCGACCTGATAAACTCAAGGTTACGATGGTCTGTCAGGACGACTATTTGCTGTGCAGCTCCCTGAAGAAGGTGTCTCCATTCTTTGAAGGCGGCAATAATGGCCAACAACTCTCTATTGCCCACATCGTAGTTCCTCTCAGCCGAAGACAACTGCTGGGAAAAGAAGGCACAGGGATGCAAGACATTCTTCTCACCTGTTCTCTGAGAGAGTATAGCTCCAACGGCACAGTCTGAAGCATCCACCTCTATTATGAAGGCAAGCTCGGGTTGGGATGTACTAGGATAGGTGCAGTGGTAAATTTATCTTTTAGACGGGAAAATGCTTCCTGGCTTGGGGAGTCCAGGAAAACCTAGACTCTTTCCGGGTAAGTTGAGTGATAGGTGACACTACCTCAGAGAAATTTCTAATGAAACGTCTATAGAAGTTGGCAAACCCGATGAAGCGCTGTACCTCCTTCACATTTCTAGGACTTGGCCAATCCTTGATGGCTTGGGTTTTGCTTCCATCCATACTAATTCCTTGTGTAGACAGTACATACCCCAGAAATTGAATTTCGGTCCTATGGAATTCACACTTTTCAAGTTTGATGTAAAGATGATTTTGTCTTAGACGTTCCAAGACCATTCTCACATGTCCATGATGTTCCTCTGTGGAGTTAGAAAAAATTAGAATATCATCCAAATAAATTACCACGAATGTATCTAGGAGATCCCTGAAGATGTCATTCACCAAGTGTTGGAAAGTGGCTGGGGCGGTACTCAGACCAAAAGGCATAACTAGATATTCAAAGTGTCCATAGCGTGACCTGAATGCAGTCTTCCATTCATCCCCAGGTCTAATACGGACTAAGTTATAGGCCCCACGAAGATCTAGTTTAGAAAAAATTTTGGCATGTCGCACTCTCTCCAATAACTCAGGGATTAAAGGCAATGGATAACGGTTTCTAATAGTAACCTTATTGAGTTCCCTATAGTCTACGCATGGTCTCAGAGATCCATCTTTCTTCTTTACAAAGAAGATGGGTGCACCTGCAGGAGATGAAGAGGGGCGTATGAAGCCCTTGGCTAGATTTTCATCTATGTAATCCTTTAAAGCCTTTAGCTTGGGCCCCGCCAGGGGGTAGATCTTACCAAAAGGTATCTCTGCTCCAGGCAATAATTCAATTGGACAATCATATGGACGGTGAGGAGGAAGCTGGTCAGCGTTCTTCTTGTCACATAAATCCACATAGTCCTGGTATACAGCTGGTAGTTCAGGGACTGACATGATTCCTTTAGGAACAGAGCAAGCTGAAACTTTTGGACTCATCTGTTTCTCTGGAAAGTGTAATTCCTTGGTCTCCCAGTTAATGGTAGGATTCTGAGCCTGCAGCCATGGTAGCCCTAGAATAATGGGAAAGTGGGGAGAAGAGATAAGCATAAAGGACAGTTTCTCTTGATGATCTTTACCCATAAGAACCCTCAAAGGCTCTGTTTCCTGATCCACTGGTCCAGAGGTCAGCAGGGAGCCATCCACAGTTTCCATCTGTACTGGAGTAGCCTTCTTCACTGAACGTATTCCCTGTTTCAGAGCAAAGGAGACATCCATAAAATTTCCACTTGCCCCTGAGTCGATCATAGCAGAGCTAGACACCCAAGCTGAGTCAACCCAGAGTTTGATGGAAAGAAAGCAATGAGAATTGTTTTTCTTACAACTCAGCTGGGACACCGCTGAGGAAACTTGAAAAATGGCAGCGTTTACACAGTCAACGTCCTCAGAGGTAACGGAGTTTAAGTCCGAGAAATCAAGATCTGTTGCTGCAGATCTCTCTGGAGCCTGAGGCTCGGACCTGACAGATCCCCTCTCGCAACACTCACAATGAATGAGTGCTGCAGTAGTCTTACGAGAACGGCTGGGGCAGTTTATAATGAAGTGCCCTGACTTACCACAATAGAAACATAGATTCTCCTTAAAACGATGTTCCTTGCGTGCATCACTAACCCGTCGTTGTAAAGAGTCTACCTGCATGGGTTCAGGTTCAGGTTCCCGTGTAATCCTACTCAAAGGTTCCTTAGCTGGAGAGGAAGGTAGGAAAAGGTTAGTACGATTGCTTTCGAACCATCTCTCTTGCCTTGTCATGGGTGCATCGCCACGAAGATCGTCGCGATTGCACATTCTGACTTCTCACAGCTGAGCTTCTGTTTCTTTGTTTTTTGGTGATGTGAGAGTTAATTTTTCCTAGCTCTTTGCTAAGGCTAGGTGCAGCCTCGCCCGGCTGCTTTTGTTTATGTTCTAATTAGTTTCCTTTATATTTCTGCCAGTCTGGGTGTTAGACGCCGGTGAAAGCATTCATGTAGTTCAGCAGACTGGATCGGTTCTGAGAATATTTAAGCTAAGAGTTCATTAGTTGTTTTTACTCTTATAGCTTATAGTTAAATCTCTGAGACCTTAGGTGTTCCTACTGTGTGTGAGTGTTGTATGTAAGACTTTATTTACTTTATTCCTTCTCTTTCTTGTATGTCTTTCTGTTCATTATCCGTTACCTGTTCATTCCCTTTGGTGGTATTCAGGGTCCTTCTTAGGACTAGAATACAGTTGGCAGGGATTGATAGGAGACAGGGTTTACGCTGGTGGCCTGGACCTCTGTACCTTTAACAGTACCTCCAGGTTGAGGGATTAGTTAGGACCCCAGTTCAGGGTCAGCTTAGACCCCGGTCACCCTCTAGCCGGAGACAGCGTATAACGGATTCCGTTTTGACCCAGTGGACATTCTGTCAGGTAAATCCATGTTATAATATATCTATGCGCATGTTATATAGTATGTTGCCCTTTTTGATATAGATTACAGACATCTCATATATATATCTGCTATACAGCGTGACATTTTCACCGGCCCAAACTAAAGATTCTCCCCAGCTGTCATGGATCCAGTAGCCCAGCTGGCCCGGCAGTTGCAGGGGTTGTCCATGGAATTTGCAGACATTAAGTCCAAGGTTTTGTCCCTCCCAGAGCAAGCCAGATCTGAACCTAAGGTTGCTCTCCCGGACAGGTTCACTGGTGGGCGGGACAAATTTTTTACTTTCCGGGAGACATGTAAATTGTACTTTCGGCTGCGGCCTCGGTCATATGGGAGTGAAGAGCAGAGGGTGGGAATTGTTATCTCGCTCTTACAAGGGGACCCTCAATCTTGGGCGTTCTCTATTCCTCCAGGCTCCCCAGATCTCCAGTCAGTGGATCGATTTTTTACTGCCCTGGGTCTGGTATATGATGATCCGGATCGAGTTTCCCTTGCTGAAACAAAGTTACGTAAAATACGGCAAGGAAATCGTCCAGCGGAGGAATATTCTTCTGAGTTCCGTAGATGGGCAACAGATACTCAGTGGAATGACCCAGCTCTTAGGAGCCAGTTTTGTCAAGGGTTGTCTGACAAATTAAAAGATGTGTTGGCTCAGTATGATTCTCCTCCATCACTGGAGGCTGCTATGGCCCTCGCTATTCGCATTGATAGACGACTTCGGGGAAGACGCGAGGTAACTCCGCCCCCCATGATGACTCCACCTACTACTAAAGTCCCTTATACTGAGGTTCCCCTGGTCTGTTCTGAGGAACCCATGCAGTTGGGAGGGACATCATTTTGTAGGAGGGAATCGGCGGTGCGCCGCAAGACTAGAAGGTGTTTCTTTTGCGGGAGAGAGGGACATTTTGTTGGGGGTTGTCCATCCCGGACCTCTTTGACCCAAGGAGTTAACCTGGGAGTCTGTATTTCGTCCCCAAATCCCTCTCAGTTTATCGTGCCTGCGGAGGTGGTGATTGGTACTAGAACTGAGAGGATTTCTGTTTTTCTTGATAGTGGGTCCGGGGCTAATCTTGTAGACGCTCGGTTTGCCCAGGTGCATGGTATGCAACTGAGTGTATTGGCCAAACCGGTCCCTATACTCTCTATTGATTCTAGACCTCTTGGTCAAGGTAGCTTGGTTCAAGCTGTTCATAACATAGATCTTCGAGTAGGGGCAATACATAAAGAGCAATTGTCTTGTTATGTGTTGGAGGGTCAACCTACTCCTATTGTGTTGGGACTTCCTTGGTTGGCTAAACATAACCCAGTGATTGATTGGCAATCCAGAAAGATTAGCCAGTGGGGTGAATTTTGCAAGAATAACTGCATGAGCACGGTCATCGGTGCGGTTGTACCTAGGACTTTGCCTCCTTTTCTGGAGGACTTTGGGGAGATGTTCTCAGAGGAGGGGTGTAAAGAGTTACCTCCTCATCGCGCATATGACTGCTCAATAAAGTTGCTTCCTGATGCCTTATCTCGTACTTTCCCAGGGACCGGGAGGATGGATGATCCGGTTCCTATTCCTCAGGAGGGAGTTGTAGTGTCAGCTGTATGCTCTGAGCTTGAGGGGGAGGTATTGGGGGCTCAGGGGGACGCCCCTGTGGGACTTCCAGGGAGACTGATAGTTCCAGATCAGTTAAGACTGAAGGTTACGGAGAACCGTTACAAACGGATGGCTGATAGGGGGAGAGTTTCTGGTCGAGATCTGAAGCTGAATGATCTGGTGTGGTTGTCTACCAGGAATATTAAACTTAAAGTTTCCTCCTGGAGGTTGGGTCCCAGATTCATCGGGCCGTACAGGATCAGCTCCATAATTAATCCTGTGGCATTTCGTCTGGACCTCCCTCCTACGTTTAAAATTCATAATGTGTTTCACAAGTCATTACTTAAAAAGTATGTGGCACCAGTCATACCGTCACCTCTACCTCCTTCAGTGGTGGTCAATGATAACGTGGACGGACCTTTCACACAACTCACCCGGACAGACCTGGTCATGAGGGTCCGGAGGCCCCTCGTAGAAGGGGGGGTACTGTCATGGGTGCATCGCCACGAAGATCGTCGCGATTGCACATTCTGACTTCTCACAGCTGAGCTTCTGTTTCTTTGTTTTTTGGTGATGTGAGAGTTAATTTTTCCTAGCTCTTTGCTAAGGCTAGGTGCAGCCTCGCCCGGCTGCTTTTGTTTATGTTCTAATTAGTTTCCTTTATATTTCTGCCAGTCTGGGTGTTAGACGCCGGTGAAAGCATTCATGTAGTTCAGCAGACTGGATCGGTTCTGAGAATATTTAAGCTAAGAGTTCATTAGTTGTTTTTACTCTTATAGCTTATAGTTAAATCTCTGAGACCTTAGGTGTTCCTACTGTGTGTGAGTGTTGTATGTAAGACTTTATTTACTTTATTCCTTCTCTTTCTTGTATGTCTTTCTGTTCATTATCCGTTACCTGTTCATTCCCTTTGGTGGTATTCAGGGTCCTTCTTAGGACTAGAATACAGTTGGCAGGGATTGATAGGAGACAGGGTTTACGCTGGTGGCCTGGACCTCTGTACCTTTAACAGTACCTCCAGGTTGAGGGATTAGTTAGGACCCCAGTTCAGGGTCAGCTTAGACCCCGGTCACCCTCTAGCCGGAGACAGCATATAACGGATTCCGTTTTGACCCAGTGGACATTCTGTCAGGTAAATCCATGTTATAATATATCTATGCGCATGTTATATAGTATGTTGCCCTTTTTGATATAGATTACAGACATCTCATATATATATCTGCTATACAGCGTGACATGCCTGCGTTCAGTCAGACGAGTATCAATACGGATGCAGTAGTTAATAAAGTCACCTAACGCAGTGGGAGGGTCGGCACGAGCAAGTTCATCCTTAATCAGTGGAGATAACCCCTTTCGAAAAATAGATTTTTTGGCGGAACTGTCCCAGGTGGTATCAAGGGCCCATCTCCTGAAATCCAAGGCATATTCAGCTACCGAGTGCTTACCTTGGCGCAAAGCTAACATGGCTGCTTCAGCTGTTGCACCTCGATTGGGGTCATCAAACACCTGCCCCATGGCTGAAATAAAATCATCAAGGTGATTCAAACAATCATCCTCAGTCTCAATCAGAGGGTTTGCCCACATTAAAGCCTTGTTGGTAAGCAACATAATTATAGTAAGCACCTTAGATCGTTCAGTGGGAAATTGTGAAGCATGTGCAGAAAAAAAAAGATTGCATTGATTAATAAATCCCCTGAATTTCTCACGTTCACCGCCAAAACGAAAAGGGGGCAACTTGGGAATCCCAGCACTCGGGGCTATGGCAGGAGCCTGGACTCGCCCCTCTAGAACCTCAATCCTGGCTCGCAAATCCTGGGTAGTCTGTCCAACCACTTGCAAATTGTGATTATTGAGGTCCTGTAGATTTGTAAAACGGGTCTTTATATTCTGCAAATCTGCAAGGATATTATCAGTCACTCCGCAAAGTTCCTTTATGCGGGCCTCCATTTTCCAGATCTTTTAAGACAGGATTACTGGAAGAAGAGGAGAAAAAAAAAACAATAGTGTTCACCTGTGGCAACACTGCAGAGAGAAAAAAAAAAAATTAAGGGAACTGCTCACCTGGAATGGTTGTGAGAAGTCACAACCACTATCATCACAGAAAGTTTCAACCAGACATCTGATATCCAGAGTTACAGCAGACAAAAAAGAGAAAAGAAAGGAAAAAAAAAAACAATAGTGTTTACCTGTGGTAACACTGCAAAAAGAAAAAACTTAAGGGAATTGCTCACCTGGAATGGTTGTGAGAAGTCACAACCACTGTCATCACAGAAAGTACAACCGGACGTCTGAAATCCACAGTACAGCAGACACAGCCTTCCAGACCCAGCAGACACTAACGTTTTGGCTTCAGAATCTTGTAATGTATGTAGTACAGTTCATATAGCGTCTTGTGCTTGGGTGCGATGAAAACACAGGAGTCACAGGTTTGATATAGAAAAGTCCTGTATTACTTCATACAAGTTGGCAGAAATAGTCACACAGTTTGCAGACACAGAAACAGGAGACACAGCAGGCCAGAGTAATCCAAGCTCAGCAATCACTCTCCAATACAGATTCAGGATCTTCTTCTCTGTTACCGTAAGTCCATGCAAACGTGGGTCTTTCAAAGAGCAGGGTTCAGAGTCCACAAGTGCTTCAGAGTTCCTCAGTAGGAATAGCTGGAGTACAAGGTCCAAGGCTTACAGGAGTCAAGTCACAGGTTCACTGCAGGCTAGATTCTGAAGCACTGATTGCTCAGCTGTGGCTGCTTAAGAAGCAAAGGAGAGAATCAGGGCGGGAACATGCAAGCTGGAAACTCCATTTTGACTGAGGGCAAGATAGCTGCAACAAGACAGAAAGTAAAATGGCTGACGAACATACTGAGTTTCAGGAATATATACATAGAACCTTACACTGACCTTTCCCGGCGCCTGCGCACTGCTGTACTCTGCTCTGCCCTCACCAGGGACGGAAAGAAGAGGCCGGCTTTGCTACAAGATGGGAGGCGCCGAACCGGACCGCGACTCCCTCCGGACCGGACCTGACGGCGGAACGCCCCCGGTGAGTATTTTATAACTCGTTTTTCTTCACTTTCAGGTGACATCGGGGCTTATCTACAGTTTGCACCTAATTCACATTAGTCTGGATGTGCCAGTCAGTCTTTTTGTCTTTTGAATGTTAGCTTACTGACGAGCACTCCGCCCCCACCAGGTGGTTTTAATTACAGCAGGTTCCTACTAAACCCATGAATGCAGGCATTACTGACAGAGGTGTCCACATTTCACCCAGAAATTCAGATATCAGCCTTATAGAGGTATGTTCACATAGGTCAGGGACTCACCAGACTTGAGACCACCTTGATGATGGTTGGTGGGCAAATAATATTTGGCCAAATGTTATACTAAGCGTCTCAAATTTTTCCTTATACTCTAAAGCTGTATTGCTATTCAAAATTTCATGTATTCCATATTGTCATGCTTTGGTATGTTAGAGTGCAGCCTTTTTTCGTATGCCTTACTCACCTTTGGTTAGGGAGCCCTTGTTACCTCCCTGTCATGTTTCGGCTACAAACAAGATAGAAGACCTTGGGTCGGGGTTAACAGGTTCGACTTTACTGTGTAATTCGTTTACACATGGCTACAGCATATAGATAAAGACAAAGTCTCTTTTTAGTGATGTTCCCATGGTTCTGCGATCCATCAGTCCTTGTCTCCGTCCTGTCCTGAGACCCACCATCTTCACCTCACTCTAATCCGGCTGACATCTTCCTCATCAGGGAGACAGAGACATGACTCTGTAACGGGTCAGGTAGGTGGAACCTCTGAGCTTTATTTATACAAGAAGGTTATACTTGTAAGAGAGCGGGTGGCGCCCAGGGAGACGGACAGGAAGTCACGGCAAGTGACGGGGCAGTCTCTGGTTATACGGGAAAGGATCACGGCAAGTGACCGGGGCAGTCTCTGGATTGACAGGCAGGTTGTCACGGCAAGTGACCGGGGCAGTCTCTGGATAGACGGGCAGGTTGTCACGGCAAGTGACCGGGGCAGTCTCTGGATTGACAGGCAGGTTGTCACGGCAAGTGACCGGGGTAGTCTCTGGATAGACAGGCAGGTTGTCACGGCAAGTGACCGGGGCAGTCTCTGGATTGACAGGCAGGTTGTCACAGCAAGTAACCGGGGCAGTCTCTAGATGGACAGGTATATACGACCTGAGATGGTGAAGCCTCCCGGTAGGCTAGCAGGCAGATGGCGGATGGACACTCCCAAGTGAGCAGGCGAGAGTCTCTGGAACAGCCGGGGATCACCGCTTGTGACGTCCAAACCTCCGGGTAGGGCTGCAGTCAGATGGCAGATGATCGCTCCCAAGTGAGCAGGCAAGTCTCTGGAATAGCCGGGGATCACCGCTTGTGACGTCCGAACCTCCGGGTAGGGCTGCAGTCAGATGGCAGATGATCGCTCCCAAGTGAGCAGGCAAGAGTCTCTGGAATAGCCGTGGATCACCACTTGTGACGTCCGAACCTCCGGGTAGACTTGCGGACAGGTAGCATACAGCAAACGGGCAGGAAACAGGCAGGTAACTGGTAACGGGACCTGAGGGCTGAAGCAGAGTGAAACAGTGCAACAACAACATTGCTCGGGCACCTCCATTAAGGAGGAAGCCCTTAATATAGGGTGGAGTCCTCCGGCATTGGCCGGGGACTTATTTGAAAAATGCGCGCGGCTCCTTTAAGAGCGGGGGAGGGCGCGGGCGCGCGCCCTAAGTCCAGCAGCAGGGAAGGAGCGCGCGGCCCCAGCAGGGCGGAAGGAGGACGCTGAGGAAGGGTAAGGGGGGGCGACGTCCCTGCCTGGCAGAGGACGCTGCTGCAGGGGAACAGCGTCCCTGCCTGGCAGAAGGCAGGGACGCCGACGCTACAGTACACCCCCCTCTAGCCCCCCCCTCTTTAGGCCAGAAAGAAATTTAGCTAGGATGAGAGGGGCATGGATGTTTCCCGAGGCCCCTTTTCCTCAGGACCAAAACCCCCTTCCCAATCCACCAAAAAATAAGTCTTTTTCCTACCCTTTTGGGGCCAAATGTTCTCTACCTCAAATTCATCGCAGCAGACACTGGAGCAGGAGGTGTCCTGAGACTTGAAAAAAAAGTTAAGTACCACCGGTTTTAGGAAGATACATGGAAAGAGTTAGGAATGCGCAAATTTGGGCCGGGAGTTTTTAATTTTTGGACACCGGGTTGATCTGACTATGATCTCAAAGGGACCAGAACCGAGGCCTAATTGTAGAAGGAATCTTGACCGGGGCATACTTGGACGAAAACCGACCTTATCCCCCCGGGGGAATTTAGGGGGATCCAACGTCTTTTGTCACATGTTCTTCTACGCTCGGGATGACGAATGGGCGGACGGTACTCTCCCATATGGAGGAAAATTCTCTAACCAGAGATTTCCCCAAAACTGGGTTGTCCCCCAGAGATGGGGACAGGGAACAGGGATCCAGGGTGGACCCAAGACTACAAAAAAAGAATGGGGGAAGATTCCCTCGTATTATGAAAGAGAATTCGCCCCAAAGGGAGGAGCCCACCCAGTCAGAATGGTGGGCATTTAAAAAGTGCCAGAAACTGGTCAGTCTGATTTTATTCCCCAACTTTTCCATTGGCTGCGGGGGGTAAGCGGGGGGAAAATCCAAAGGGGACGTTAGAACTTTC
>JARQOD010000004.1:182344166-182441241 GCA_033576555.1 Oophaga sylvatica | reverse complement strand
CCTCAGCTCCAGAGAGATCCAGCAACGACTTTTCCCGGGGACTTAACTCCTTACCTCTAGGACGTTGACTGGAAACGCTGCCATTTTAAGTTTCCCAGCGGTGTCCCACTGAGTTTAAGAAAAACAATTCTCATTGCTTTCTTTCCATCAAACCTGGGACTCAGCTTGGGGCACTCTGCAAACGCTCAGGGCAAGGGAAATTTTATGGATTCTCCTTTGTCGAAAACAGGGAAACGTTCATGAAGAAGCAACTCCAGTACAGATGGAAACTGTGGAGGTCCCTCGACCTCTGGACCAGTGAAAGGGAAAAACAACCTTTGGGGGTTTTCTTATGGGAAAGATCATCAAGAAAACTGTCCTTTATGCTTATCTCTTTCCCCACTTTCCCCATTATTCTAGGGCAACCATGGTGCAGCTCAGAACCTACCATTAACTGGGAGACCAAGGAATACACTTTCCAGAGAAACAGATGAGTCCAAAAGTTTCAGCTTGCTCTGTTCCTAAAGGAATCATGTCATCCCTGAACTACCAGCTGAATACCAGGACTATGTGGATTTATGTGACAAGAAGAACGCTGACCAGCTTCCTCCTCACCGTCCATATGATTGTCCAATTGAAATTATTGCCTGAGCAGAGATACCTTTTGGTAAGATCACCCCCCTGGTGGGGCCCGAGCTAAAGGCTTTAAAGGATACATAGATGAAAATCTAGCCAAGGGCTCATACCCCCTCTTCATCTCCTCAGGTGCACCCATCTTCTTGTAAAGAAGAAAGATGGATCTCTGAGAACCATGCGTAGACTATAGGGAACTCAATAAGGTTACTATTAGAAACCGTTTATCCATTGCCTTTAATCCCGAGTTATTGGAGGGTGCGACATGCCAAAATTTTTTTCTAAACTAGATCTCGTGGGGCCTATAACTAGTCCGTATTAGACCTGGGATGAATGAAGACTGCATTCAGGTCACGCTATGGACACTTTGAATATCTAGTTATGCCTTTTGTCTGAGTACCCCGCCCCAGCCACTTCCAACACTTGTGAATGACATCTTCAGGGATCTCCAGATACATCGTGGTAATTTATTTGGATGATATTCTAATTTTTTCTAACTCCACAAGGAACATCATGGACATGTGAGAATTGGTCTTTGGAACGTCTAAGACAAAATCATTTACATCAAACTTGAAAAGTGTGAATTCCATAGGACCGAAATTCAATTTCTGGGTATGTTACTGTCTACACAAGGAATTAGTATGATGGAAGCAAAACCCAAGCCATCAAGGGATTGGCCAAGTCCTAAAATGTGGGAAGGAGGACAGCGCTTCATCGGGTTTGCCAACTTCTATAGACGTTTCATTAAAATTTCTCTGAGGAAGTGTCACCTATCACTCAACTTACCCGGAAAGAGTCTAGGTTTTCCTGGACTCCCCAAGCCAGAAGCATTTTCCCGTCTAAAAGATAAATTTACCACTGCACCTATCCTAGTACATCCCAACCCCGACTTGCCTTCATAATAGAGGTGGATGCTTCAGACTGTGCCGTTGGAGCTATACTCTCCAGAGAACAGGTGAGAAGAATGTCTTGCATCCCTGTGCCTTCTTTCCCACAGTTGTCTTCGGCTGGAGAGAACTACGATGTGGGCAATAGAGAGTTGTTGGCCATTATGCCGCCTTCAAAGAATGGAGACACCTTCTCAGGGAGCTGCACAGCAAATAGTCGTCCTGACAGACCATCGTAACCTTGAGTTTAATCAGGTCGGCTAAGTGCTGACCCTCGCCAGGCTCGCTGGAATCTTTTCTTAAAACCAATTTAATTTTATCATCTCTATAGACCAGGATCGCGCAATGGAAAGGCTGATGCACTCTCTAGATTTACTCACAGAGACACGTCCAATTACTCCTCCTAAGACTATTCTTCTGACTCTAGATTCCTAGGATAATTCATAATCAAGACCTACTTAAGGACATCAAGGAAGCATACCATGCGGATTCCTTTTTGGCACAAACCCCCAAGGGACGTAAGTCTTGTCTTTAAGAATGGTGTGTGGATCAGGACAACGTCTGTAAATTCCTGAAACAGTCAATTAAAGTATTGCAACTCATTCACGATTCCAAGATAGCTGGGCATAGAGGAATTCTAAAAGACACAGGAATTTCTTTCTCGTTTCTTTTGGTGGCCCACTTGCAGGAAGGATGTTTTGAATTATGTCACCCTTTATTGAGTCTGTGCAAGATGCAAAAAAACACCTCGCTCCTCACCAACTGGTCTGTTACAGCCTCTTCCCACCCCGCCCGCCCGTGGGGATCCATTTCTATGGACTTCATTGTGGAGTTTACCAACCTCTCAGGGAAGAACACCATCTAGTGGTGGTTGACCGTCTAACAAGGCAGCTCATTTATCCCTTGTGTCGGCTTACCACTGCAAAACCAGACACAGATTTGATGATTAAAGATGTTTTCGCTTACATGGAGATACCGATGAGGTTATTTCGGATCGAGGGGTGCAATTCACTTCTAGGTTTTTGCAAAATTTCGTGCAGCATTGGACATTAAAGTAAACCTTTCTTCTGCTTTTCATCCCCCAGACTAATGACAGACCGAACGAACCAACAAACCCTGGAGCAGTAACTCCCTGCTTTATCTGCCACCTACAGGATGATTGGGTGATCTACTTCCATTAGCTGAGTTCTCGTATAACAACTCTCAGAGTGCCTCCACTAAACATCTCCTTTTTACTCTAATCTAGGTTATCATCCTAACATTCTACCACGATTTCCCATAGAAACGCCTTTACCAGCAGTGGCTGAAAGAATCACGTCTTTACAGAAGAATATGATCTTCTAAAGGAAAATCTGGAATCGGCTCAAGAAAGGTACAAGAAAGCAGCAGATAAATTCGTAAACCTGCACCAGCTTTCAAGTAGGAGACTTGTCTGGCTGTCAACCAGAAATCTTAAGTTAAGGATTCCATCGTCTAAGTTGGGACATAAGTACATTGGACCCTAAAAATCAGTAAAATTATAAGTGCCGTTGCTTGTCGTCTTCACTGCCCAGAACTATGAGAATCCACCCTGTCTTTCATGTATCCCTACTAAAGGCTGCGACACCCAATACGTTTCCTGGACGTTCCTCTCCTTGCCCTGACCCAGTGCTAGTCGATGGTCAGGAAGAATTTGTGGTGGAAAGGATTTTAGATTCCAGGTTGTATAGAAATCATTACAATATCTGATTAAAGGGCAGGGCTACCCATGGAGGACAACTCATGGGAACCGGTCAATAACTTAATGCTCCTCGCTTGCTCCGTCAGTTTCATCAGAGGTACCCACACAAGCCTGGTCTGAGGTAAATCCGAGGTTGTCCTTAAGGGGAGTAATGTAAGGTTCTATGTAATATATTTCTGAAACTCAGTTTGTTCGTCAGCCATTTTACTTTCTGTCTTGCTGCAGCTATCTTGCCCTCATCAAAATGGAGTTTCCAGCTTGCATGTTCCCGCCCTGATTCTCTCCTTTGCTTCTTAAGCAGCCACAGCTGAGCAATCAGTGCTTCAGAATCTAGCCTGCAGTGAACCTGTGACTTGACTCCTTAAGCCTTGGACCTTGTACTCCAGCTATTCCTACTGAGGAACTCTGAAGCACTTGTGGACTCTGAACCCTGCTCTTTGAAAGACCCACGTTTGCATGACTTACGGTAACAGAGAAGAAGATCCTGAATCTGTATTGGAGAGTGATTGCTGAGCTTGGATTACTCTGGCCTGCTGTGTCTCCTGTTTCTGTGTCTGCAAACTGTGTGACTATTTCTGCCAACTTGTATGAAGTAATACAGGACTTTTCTATATCAAACCTGTGACTCCTGTTTTTCATCGCACCCAAGCACAAGACGCTATATGAACTGTACTACATACATACACAGCCTCTAAATACACCCCAGCAGCCTCTATATACACCCCAGCAGCCTCTATATACACCCCAGCAGCAGCAGCCTCTATATACACCCCAGCAGCCTCTATATACACCCCAACAGCCTCTATATATACCCCAGCAGCCTCTAAATACACCCCAGCAGCCTCTATATATACCCCAGCAGCCTCTATATACACCCCAGAAGCCTCTATATACACCCCAGCAGCCTCTATATACACCCCAGCAGCCTCTATATACACCCCAAAAGCCTCTATAATACACCCTAGCAGCCTCTATATACACCCCAAAAGCCTCTATATACACCCCAGCATCCACTATATACACCCCAGCAGCCTTTATATACACCCCAGCAACCTCTATATACACCCCAGAAGCCTCTATATACACCCCAGCAGCAGCCTCCATATACACCCCAGCAGCCTCTATATAAGTTCTATGAGCAATAACATTTAATGATAATGTATATATTTTACCCGGAAAATCCTGTTTATTCATTGCATTATTATTAAATCTTCATAAATAAACTACATACATATTCTAGAATACCCGATGCGTTAGAATCGGGCCACCATCTAGTCAGTTATAATTCCACAAGCGGCACTAAAACCCGCTCTGACAAAATGCTAGCGGCATGGCAGGCCAGGACCTCTAAGGCGTAGGAGCCAGTTCATGCCACCTGTCCAGCTTGGATACCCAATAATTGAAAAGCACAGAGAAATCACGGAGGACGTTGGTACTGTCAGCAAGGTACTCCCTAAGCATCTTCCCAAACTTTGCACTCCTTGTGAGAGTACCCTGCACCTCAGGGCCTGTGCGATGGGAGGGTCTGAGAAAACTCACCCAGAACTTGACAGTGTTCCCCTGCCTCTGCTAGATTGGAGTTGTGTCTCTCTCACCTGTACTCTTTTGTTGTCCAACGAACTGTGACCTCTGCCGCCAGCATTTTCAGATGGGTATTCTTTTAACCCCTTTAATCCCAAGGGTTGTTTGCACGTTAAAGCCCGGCCAATTTTTACAATGCTGACCACTGTCTCTTTATGAGGTTATAACTCTGTAACGCTTCAACGGATTTACGCAATTCTGAGACGGTTTTCCCGTGACATATTGTACTTCATGAAGTGGTAAAATTTCTTCTATATAACTTGCGTTTATTTATGGAAAAAAATGGAAATATGGCGAAAATTTTGAAAATTTTGCAATTTTCAAACTTTTAATTTTTATTCCCTTAAAACAGAGAAATATGTCACACAAAATAGTTGCTAAATAACATTTCCAACATATCTACTTTAAATCAGCACTATTTTGGAACCAAAATTTTTTTTGTTACGAAGTTATAAGGGTTAAAATTTGACCAGCGATTTCTCATTTTTACAACAAAATGTACAAAACCATTTTTTTTATATGGCAGAAAATACCCAAACGTGACACCATTCTAAAAACTGCACCCCTCAAGGTACTCAAAACGACATTCAAGAAGTTTAATAACCCTTCAGGTGCTTCACAGGAGCTGAAGCAACTTGGCAGGAAAAAATGAACATTTAACTTTTTAGTAACAAAAATGATCTTTTAAAAACAATTTTTTTATTTTAGCAAAGGTAAAAGGAGAAAATGGACAGATAAAATTGTTTGTGCAATTTCTCCTGAGTACGGCGATACCCCATATGTGGGGGAAAACCACTGTCTGGGCACACGGCAGGGCTCGGAAGGGAAGAAGCGCCGTTTGACTTTTTCAAACCAAAATTGGCTGGAATTGAGATTGGACGCCATTGTTGCATTTGGAGAGCCCCTGATGTGCCTAAACAGTGGAAACCCCCCAAGTGACACCATTTTGCAAACTAAACCCCCTAAGGAACTTATCTAGATCTGTGGTGAGCACTTTGAACCCCCAAGTGTTTCACTAAAGTTTATAATGTCTGGGTGTGAAAAAAAAAATTTCCACAAAAATGATTTTTTAGTCCACAATTTTTGATTTTTCCCAAGGAAACTGGACCCCAAAAGTTGTTGACCAATTTGTCCTGAGTACGCTGATACTCCATATGTGGGGGAAATACTATTTGGGCTACCGGCAGGGCTTGGAAAGGAAGTAATGACATTTTGGAATGCAGACTTTGATGGGTGTCATGTTCAGTTTGCAGAGCCCCTGATGTGCCTAAGCAGTGTAAACCCCCCACAAGTGACCCCATTTTGGAAACTAGACCCTCTAAGGAACTTATCTAGATCTGTGGTGAGCACTTTGAACCCCCAAGTGCTTCACACAAGTTTATAATGCCCGGGCATGAAAATAAAAAATCCTATTTTTTCCCACAAAATGATCTTTTAGTCACCAATTTTTTATTTTCCTAAGGGTAACGGGAGAAATTGGACACCAAAAGTTGTTGTCCAATTTGTCCTGAGTACTCTGATACCCTATATGTGGGTGAAAACTGCTGTGTGGGCACACGTCAGGGCTCGGAATAGAAGTAGTGACGTTTAGTAATGCAGACTTTGATAGAATGGTCTGCGGGTGTCATTTCGAGTTTGGAGAGCCCTTGATGTGCCTAAACAGTGGAAACACCCCACAAGTGACCCCATTTTGGAAACTAAACCCCCAAAGGAACTTATCTAGATCTTTGGTGAGCACTTTGAACCCCCAAGTGCTTCACACAAGTTTATAATGCCCCGGCATGAAAATCAAAAATCCTATTTTTTTCCCCACAAAAAAATCTTTTAGTCACCAATTTTTTATTTTCCCAAGGGTAACAGGATAAATCGGACCACAAAAGTTGTTGTCCAATTTACCCTGAGTACGCTGATACCCCATATGAGCACTTTGAACCCCAAGTGCTTCATACAAGTTTATAACGTAGAGCCGTAAAGTTAAAAAATCCTATTATTTCCACAAAAATCTTTTCACCACAATTTTTATTTTCCCAAGGGTAACAAGACCTCAAGAGTTAGTGTGCAATTTGTCCTGAGTACGCCGATACCCAATATGTGGGGGTAAACCACTGTTTCGGTGCATGGCAGAGCTCGGGAGGGAAGGAGCGCCGTTTGACTTTTTCAAAGCAGAATTGGCTGGATGCCATGTTGTGTTTGGAAAGACTCTAATGTGTCTAAACAGTGACACAATTTTGGAAACTAGAACTTATCCAGATCTGTTGTGAGCATTTGAACCCCCAAGTGTTTCACTAAAGTTTATAATGCTTGGGTGTGAAAAAAAAAATCCAAAAATGATTTTTTAGTCCCCAATTTTTGATTTTTCCCAAGAAAATTGGACCCCAAAAGTTGTTGTCCAATTTGTCCTGAGTACGCTGATACCCCATATTTGGGGGGGAAATACTGTTTGTGCACACGGCAGGGCTCGGAAAGGAAGTAATGACGTTTTGGAATGCAGACTTTGATGAGTGTCAAGTTCAGTTTGCAGAGCCCCTGATGTGCCTAAACAGTGAAAACCCCCCATAGGTGACCCCATTTTGGAAACTAGACCCCCAAAGGAACTTATCTAGTTGTGTGGTGAGCACTTTGAGCTCCCAAGTGCTTCACAGAAGCTTATAACGCCCGGCGTGAAAATAAAAAAATCATATTTTTCCATAAACATGATCTTTTAGTCCCCAGTTTTTTATTTTCCCAAGGGTAACAGGTGAAATTGGACCCCAAAAGTTGTTGTTCAATTTGTCCTAAGTATGCTGATACCCTAAATGTGGGAGAAAACTACTGTATGGGCTCATGTCGGGGCTCGGTAGAGAAGTAGTTATGTTTTGCATTGCAGACTTTGATGGAATAGTCTGCGGGTGTCATGTTGCGTTTGGAGAGCCCCTGATGTGCCTAAACAGTGGAAACCCCCCACAAGAGACCCCATTTTGGAAACTAGACCCCCAAGGAACTTATCTAGATGTGTGGTGAGAACTTTGAACCCCCGAGTGCTTCACAGAAGTTTATAACGTAGAGCCATAAAAATAAAAAATCATATTTTTTTACGCAAAAATGATATTTTCACCCCCAGGTTTTTAATCTCCCAAGGATAACAGAAGAAATTGGACCACAAGAGTTATTGTGCAATTTGTCCTGAGTACGCTAATACCCCATATGTGGGAGTAAACTTTTGTTTGGGCGCATGGCAGAGCTCAGAAGGGAAGGAGCACCGTTTGACTTTTTCAACGCAGAATTGGCTGGAATTGAGATCAGACCCCATGTCGCGTTTGGAGAGCCCCTGATGTGCCTAAACAGTGAAACCCCCCAATTCTAACTCCAACCCTAACCCCAACACACCCCTAACCATAATCCCAACCCTAACCACAAACCTAACCCTAACACACCCCTAACCCTACTCCCAACCCTAACTTTAACCCTAACCCTAACTTTAGCCTCAATCCTAACCCTAATGGGAAAATGGAAATACATTTTTTAAATTTTATTATTTTTCCCTAACTAAGGGGGTGATAAAGGGGGGGTTTGATTTACTATTTATAGCGGGTTTTTATGTTTGGCAGCTGTCACACGCTAAAAGACGCTTTTATTGCAAAAAATAGTTTTTGCATCACCACATTTTGAGAGCTATAATTTTTCCATATTTTAGCCCACAGAGTCATGTGAGGTCTAATTTTTTGCCAGACGAGTTGACATTTTTATTGGTACCATTTGTGGGCACATGACATTTTTTGATCACTTTTTATTAAGATTTTTGGGAGGCAGAATGAACAAAAACCAGCAATTCATGAATTTCTTTTTGGGGGGGAGTGTTTATACCGTTCCACTTGTGGTAAAATTGATAAAGCGGTTTTATTCTTCGGGTCAGTAGGATTACAGCGATACCTCCTTTATATCATTTTTTTATGTTTTGGCGCTTTTATTCAATAAAAACAATAATATATTAAAAATAATTGTTTTTTGCATCGCTTTATTCTGCGAGCTATAACTTTTTTATTTTCTTGCTTATGATGCTGTATGGCAGCTCATTTTTTGCGGGACAATATGACGTTTTCAGCGGTACCATGCTTATTTTTATCCGTCTTTTTGATCGCGTGTTATTCCACTTTTTGTTCTGCGGTATGATGAGAAAGTTTTTTTTTTGCCTTGTTTTTTTTGTTTTTTTTTAAGGGGTTCACTAAAGGGGTTAACAAGTGGGACAGTTTTATAAGGCGGGTCGTTACGGACGCGGCAATACCAAATATGTGTACTTTTATTGTTGTGTTTTTTTTGTTGTGTTTTTTTTTACATTAAAGAAATGAATTTATTGGGGAATTTTTTTTTCTTTTTTTTAGTAATTTTTTACACGTTATTTTTATTTTTTTTACATTTTGTCCCAGGGTGGGGCATCACTGTTTAATATCAGATCGCTGGTCTGACAGTTTGTGCAACACTCTGTCAGACCAGCGATTTGACAGGCACTGCTGGGAGCGCAGCCTATGACGTACTATCCCATCCTTGGGAATTAAGTCCCAGGTCACCTGGACGGGATAGTACGTCATATGTAGGAAAGGGGTTAATAATTCCGCAACAAGGGCCTTCTGCTACTGCCCCATTTTAGTAGACCTGTCCGCCTCGGGAATAAGAGATAGAAAGTTCTCCTTGTAGCATGGGTCTAGAAGTGTCACCATCCAGTAATGACTGTCACCCAAAACAGAGAAGCGGGATGGTGACGCTAATTATGGCGTCATCGCCGCTCACCATCTCGGTGGAGTCCTCAAAGTTTTGGAGGATGGTACATACACCATGTTCCAATTTATTATGCAAATTATATTTTTCTCTGATTTTCTAAGTGGGCGGTGCAAATGACAGTCAGTCTAATAAAAGTCATCACCCGTTAGAGTATACATCGAATTTTATTGAAGAAACCTCCCAATGATAACAGTATAATCTCCAAAATTAATAAAAACTCAAAATGCACTGTATCAAATTATTATGCACAGTAGAATTTCTAAACATTTGATATGTTTTAAAGAACTGAAAATGCTCATTTGTGGAATTTGCAGCATTAGGAGGTCACATTCACTGAACAAAGATCACTGTGGCTGAGCTACTCAGATGCAGTAGGGAGATGGGAGAAAGTTCCACAAAGTCAACTATCACTGCAGCCCTCCACCAGTCGGGCCTTTATGGCAGAGTGGCTCGACAGAAGCCTCTCCTCAGAGCAATGAGAATATATCGTAGCACTACCGTGATGGTGCACAAGTAGGTTTCCCAACCCAATATTGTGAATAGATAAACTTGGCACTCAACTTAAGAAGATAATTTCCAGATTTATTGCAGTCACGGTACAAATGGAAGTACAGATGGAAACGTTTCGGTCCAACAGGGACCTTTGTCAATCTGATAGAATAATTATAATACATTACACAACAAAGAAACATAAAACAGAAAAAAACAGAAAAGCAAAAACAAAATTTATATACACATTCCTGTGTCAAGAAGGCCTATTGAGGGGTGGGTAACCAGTGAGAGACCCTTTATGGTGAGATATCCCTATTGGGTGCAAAATATATTTATATAATGTGATTAGAGAAGTTCCAATACTTACCCGACTGCTTGTGTCGAAGGAATAGTATGAATGAGAAGGCAGTATGCCTGAGAAGAAAATAAAGTACCACATTGTTCGTTTAACCCTATAGTGTTGTAAGTAAAAATCTTCCTATATACTTGTCCCTATAATATCATAGGTAAGATTGACATAGAATTACCTTCAGGTAAGAAAATTCCTCTTATGGTTATTTATTTGGATTCTTGTGTACTCGATTAGGGCCTATGGTATAGGGTGAGAGGTTAGTTGCCAAGATCATGGAGAATAGGGAAATGTATGCGAGGGAGCATATGTATGAACGACTCACATTGTCTCAAATGGGATCCAAATGTAGGAGAGAGGGCCAGAAAGGCTCTAGTTATAACCTAAAATGGCAAAAGGAGGTACCATAATATAACCATATAGAGGGATCGATATGGCGTGTAAAATATATAGAGAAATATATAGGAACAATATGTAGTTGTAATATGGTACAAAATCACACAATGACAATTGCACTCACTCATATTCTTAATATAATCAAAATCAGGAGATGAGTAGTTCTCCACCAGACCTGAAAAATGGCGAAAATATGCCTAATTAGAATGTATAGATGCACGTATAAGAGTTAGCTCTCTAAATTCAATATATTGGCAATATACGGTCATATATATGTGGCATAATGGTGACCTAATAGAGAGGTCACCTATATATATATAGGGGATTATTAAGCTGCCCTGTTGTTGCGGCATATTAAAAAAGGTAAACATTGGTGGCAGTGTGTCAAACCAATAGGTCTCTAGTGGTGGTCAGGGACATTAAACAGTGAGTGATACATAGATGGCAGGAGGCTCCCCAAGTAATATGATCTGCATGGTGGCAGTGTATAACCCAACCGCCATATTAATCTGGCAATCTTAGCCAATAAGGTAAACATTGGTGGCAGAAATTGGAGATACTTACAGGGTAGTTGGGGGCTGTAGCGCTGGTCTCTCCCGTCCGACGCGGCATCCACCGCTTGTCAGCAGGGGAGACCACGCTGTCCTGCGCCTTAAATGGGAAAAGGGGCGGGATGGTGACGCGTGACGTCACCGGAAGTGACGTCTGCGTCTCACCCTGCGTTCCACTGTGCATGGCGCTGAGTGAGCGTCATGCAGGATATGTCATAAACAATGGCAAATTGTATACTATTAAGTGGGCGTTCCAGCAACTTGCGTTCCACTTTGTATGGTGCTGAGTGAGCGTCACGCTGGGGTATATCATAGAGATGGCAAGTTGTATAATATTAAGTGAGCGTTCCAATATCTTAATGATAGGAGGATGTCCTGGCAGTAGTGATATTAATAGAAGACTTGCCAAAAACCATGTGTATTACCTGATATAGATAACATATATATATATATATATATATATATATATGGGGAATAGATGGAGATAATAAAGAAAAGAGAATAATTGTGAGTGAGTGGCATTTATTGAAATCTGTATAATAACATAAGAGATAAAGGAAAGGAAAAAAAAGGGAAAATAAGAAAATAAAAGGGTGCTGGAATGCAGTCGGGTAGGGGGGTCCAAAGGTTCAGGTTCTAGACGAGAGAATCAATATAAGCGACTCTGTAATAGAAGAGAAAAAGGAGTTAGTGGGTAGATAATAAACCGCACATACGGAACATATTGTGCTGGAGTGAGAATATTTCCGAATTATGAGAGGATAATATAGCAGAGCTAAGAGACATACAAGTAAATCATAACTTTCAGAATATCGAACAGTACGTGTAGAGACCCGCAGCAAGATATATCAATATGGACATTATAGGCTTATTAACAATCCACTAAATTACATGATTAAAATGTATCTAAATGAAAGAGAATAAATCATATTCCCTATTCAGACCCTTTGGTGAGAGGGTCTGCAGCTCATGTATCCAGTATGCCTCTCGTTTTTTTAGGAGGCATACTCTGTCCCCCCCTCGTCTGGGTGCATGGACCTGTTCGATTACTTGAAATTTCAATTGTGAGATCTGGTGCCCTTTGGCGATGAAATGGGACGGAATTGGAAGAAGTAGGTTTTTATACCTGATCGTGCTTTTATGTTTAGAGATTCTATCTTTAATAGCCTGTGTGGTCTCCCCCACATAGAGGAGTCCACATGGGCACTTGATTAGATACACAACAAAGGTTGAATTACAGGTAGAATAACATTTAATGTTATATCTTTTACCGGAGTGAGGGTGATATATCATGTTCCCTTTCATAACGTTATTGTCATGTGTGCATTGCCACGAAGATCGTCGCGGTTGCACATTTTGACTTCTCACAGCTGAGTTGCTGTTTCTTTGTGTTTGGCAGCTAGGGAGTTAATTCTGTCTGTGCTCGGTGCTGGGACTGGGTGCAGTTTCTCCCGGCTGCAATTGATTATTTGTTGATTGGTTTCCTTTAAATTCCTGGTTGTCTGCTTTGGGAGTTGCCAGTGAAATCCTTCATGCAGACCACAGATAGGAATGAATCTGTATAGACTTAAGTTGAGAGCTCCTTAGCTGTTTTAAGCTCAACTTGTTTAGAGTTTATTTCCCAGACCATTTATGTTCCTTCGGTGTTTGAGTGTGTATGCAAGTGAGTGCTATCCTGTCTGTCTTATATGTCTAATCTATGTATTTAGCGGAGATCAGCCCATATCCCTTTGGTGGTAATCAGGATCCTTCTTAGGACTGATTACAGGGTTCAGGGTCTGACAGGAGACAGGGTTAGGCTGGAGACTTGGACCTCTGAACCATTATCAGTACCTCCAAGGTAAGGGATTAGTTAGGACCCCAGTGTAGGGTCAGGTTAGACCCCGGTCCTCCTCTTTCCTGTTACAGCTCATCAAGTCCTCAAGATTAACCCTGAGTTCAACTATATCGTTTCTGCATATCTAGTCCTCAAGATTAACTCTAAGTTCTGCAGAGATTGTGTCAGGTAAATCTATTTTATACTTACATTCTGATGTTGCTAAACTATATGTTGTATAGAGTGTGGTTCCTGTATAAATAGTTTACTGACATTGTATTCATATCATTAGACAGCGTGACATTTTCACTGGCCATAAAAAATTATCTCTAGTTACCATGGATCCAGTAGCCCAGCTGGCTCTGCAGTTGCAGGGTTTATCCATGGAGCTGACGGACATTAAGTCCAAAGTTTTGTCTCCCCTGGAGCAAACCAGAGTTGAACCTAAAGTAGCTCTTCCAGATAGGTTCACTGGTGGGCGAGACAAATTTTTCACCTTCCGAAAGGCATGTAAATTGTATTTTCGGCTTCGGCCGCGATCATCAGGGAGTGATGAGCAGAGAGTGGGAATTGTTATCTCACTTCTTCAAGGGGACCCTCAATCCTGGGCATTTTCCCTTCCTCCGGGATCCCCGGCTCTACAGTCTGTAGATCAATTTTTTACTGCTCTGGGATTGGTATATGATGACCCAGATCGGGTCTCTCTTGCTGAGACCAAACTACATAAGTTACAGCAGGGAGATCGTCCGGCGGAGGAATTTGCTTCTGAGTTTCGTAGATGGGCCACGGATACTCAGTGGAATGACCCAGCTCTTAGGAGCCAGTTTTGTCATGGGCTTTCTGACAAATTAAAAGACGTTTTGGCTCAGTATGAGTCTCCTCCTTCTCTGGAGGCTGCTATGGCCCTAGCTATCCGTACTGATAGACGGCTTCGGGAGAGGGGTGAGGTAACTCCACTCCCTGTTGTTTCTCCACCTACTACTAAAGTCCCTTATGTTGAGGTTCCCCTTGTCTGTTCGGATGAGCCTATGCAGTTGGGAGGGACATCTTTTCGTAGTAGGGGATTGGCGGCACGCCGCAGGACTAGATGGTGTTTTTTCTGCGGGAAAGAGGGACATTTTGTTGGAGAATGTCCATCCCGTGTCTTGTTAAGTAAAAAGTCGCCGGAAAACTGCTAATCCCAGGTTGTGTGGTGGACGACAACCTGGGAGTATGTATTTCATCCGCCGGTTCTTCTCAGTTCCTTGTACCAGTGGAGGTGGTGGTTGTACTAGAGTGAAGAGATTGTCTGTTCTTCTGGATAGTGGTTCTGGGGCTAATCTGGTTGACTCTCAGTTTGCTCAGGCTCAAGGTATGCATCTGAGTGTATTGGTCAAACCGATCCCTATTTTCTCCATTGACGCCAGGCCTCTCGGCCAAGGTAGCTTTGTTCATGAGGTTCATAACATTGACCTTCGGTAGGGGCAATACATAGGGAACAATTATCTTGTTTTGTGTTGGAGGGTCTACCTACTCCCATTGTGTTGGGACTTCCTTGGCTGGTTAAACATAACCCTGTGATTAATTGGCAGTCCAGAGAGATAAGCCAATGGGGTGAGTTTTGCAAAAGCAACTGCATGAACACAGTCATCAGTGCGGTCATGCCTAGTACATTGCCTCCTTTTTTGGAGGATTTTGGGGATGTTTTCTCTTAGGAGGGTGTCGGGAGTTGCCTCCTCATCGCGTGTATGACTGCTCTATTAATCTACTTCCTGATGCTAAGTTGCCTAAAGCTAGGTTGTATAATCTTTCTGGTCCTGAAAGACAGGCTATGAAAGATTATATTTCTGAAAGTCTGGCCAAAGGGCATATTAGACCTTCATCTTCCCCTGTGGCCGCGGGGTTCTTCTTTGTGAAGAAAAAAATGGAGGCCTACGCCCTTGCTTGGATTTCCGCGAACTTAATCGGATTACTGTTCGAGATCCGTATCCACTCCCTCTTATTCCTGATCTCTTCAATCAAATTGTTGGCGCCAAATGGTTCTCTAAATTGGATCTCAGGGTGGCGTATAATCTGATTAGGATAAAAGAGGGGGATGAGTGGAAAACGGCGTTTAACACGCCGGAGGGACATTATGAAAACCTGGTCATGCCTTTTGGTCTGACTACTGCTCCAGCAGTATTCCAACATTTTGTTAATGATATTTTTCGTCACTTTGTGGGGGTGTTTGTGGTCGTATATTTGGATGACATTTTAATTTACTCGCCAGATCTTGTGTCTCACCAGGAGCATGTGAGAACAGGTGTTGCAGATCTTGCGAGACAATAAACTATACGCCAAACTGGAGAAGTGTGTTTTTGCCGTACAGGAACTTCAGTTTTTGGGTTTTTTGGTGTCAGCCTCCGGTTTCCGGATGGACCCTGAAAAGGTGAGAGCAGTGCTTGAATGGGATCAGCCAGGGGATCTTAAGGCTCTGCAGCGTTTTTTGGGGTTTGCTAATTACTACCGGAAATTTATTTGTAATTTCTCGTCTGTCGTCAAACCTCTCACTGACATGACGAGAAAAGGGACGGATTTTTCTAAGTGGTCGGACAAAGCTTGCCAAGCCTTTTCCTCTTTAAAAAGATGTTTTGCTTCGGCACCCGTTCTCATCCAACCAGATGTATCTCAGCCGTTCATTGTGGAGGTGGACGCGTCTGACGTAGGGGTGGGTGCTATATTGTCCCAGGGTCCGTGCCCTGGTAAATGGCATCCGTGCGCTTTCTTTTCTAAGAAATTGTCGTCCGCCGAAAGGAATTATGATATCGGCAATAGGGAACTTTTGGCCATTAAATTGGCTTTTGAAGAATGGCGTCACTTTTTGGAAGGGGCTGTCCACCCGGTCACCGTTATTACTGATCACAAGAACCTGCTGTATTTAAAATCCGCTAAGCGTCTGAATTCCAGACAGGCTCGTTGGTCGTTGTTTTTTACCAGGTTTAATTTTGTCGTCACTTATCGTCCGGGGTCTAAGAATGTAAAGGCTGATGCCTTGTCTCGCAGTTTCCCAGGGCCGGGAAAACGGACGACCCGATTCCTATCCTTCAGGAGGGGGTGGTAGTGTCGGCTGTATGTTCTGAGCTTGAGGAGGAGGTGTTAGAGGCTCAGGGGACGCCCCTGCAGGACCTCCAGGGAGACTGTTTGTCCCGAATCAGTTGAGACAAAAGGTTATTGAGGCACATCATAATTCTGCTTTAGCAGGTCATCCAGGGAGTAAGGCTACTTTAGATCTCCTTTCTCGCCGATTTTGGTGGCCTAACGCTAATAAAGATGTTATAACTTTTGTCGCGTCCTGTGGGGTTTGTGCTCGCTCTAAAACTCCTCATACCCATCCGTCTGGGACCCTTTTACCCTTGAAACTTCCGGAGCGTCCATGGACTCATTTATCTATGGACTTCATTACGGACCTTCCTCCGTCGTCTGGGAATACTGTCATACTGGTGGTTGTTGACAGGTTCAGTAAGATGGCACATTTCGTTGCTCTTCCTGCACTCCCTAATGCTAAAACTCTGGCGCAGGTGTTCATTAGGGAAATCGTGAGACTTCATGGGTTGCCTTCTGATGTGGTGTCAGATAGGGGGTCTCAGTTTGTGTCCAAATTTTGGAGGGCATTTTGTTTACGTCGGGGATGCAATTGTCGTTTTCCTCGGCTTTTCATCCACAGACCAATGGTCAGACAGAGCGTCTGAATCAGAGTTTAGAGACATATCTCCGGTGTTTTGTATCGGAGAACCAGGAGGACTGGTCTTCTTTCTTGCCTCTGGCAGAGTTCGCTCTTAACAACAGGCGGAGCGAGTCCACTGGTAAGTCCCCGTTTTTTGGGGCATATGGTTTTCATCCCCAGTTTTGTACTTTCAATGGGGGGGGTCCTTCTGGGGTTTCTGAGGAGGAGCGTTTCTCATCGTCACTTGCTTCTGTGTGGCGAGGTGTATTGAATAATTTGAGTACGATGGGGAACCGTTACAAACGTATGGCTGATAGGAGGAGAGTTTCTGGTCCAGATCTGAATGTGAACGATCTGGTATGGTTGTCTACCAGGAATATAAAACTTAAAGTGCCCTCCTGGAAACTGGGTCCCAGATTCATCGAGCCGTACAGGATCAGTTCCATAATTAATCCTGTGGCATTTCGTCTGGAACTCCCTTCTACGTTTAAAATTAATAATGTGTTCCACAAGTCATTACTTAAAAGGTATGTGGCACCAGTCATACCATCACCTCTACCTCCTTCTCCAGTGTTGGTCAATGGTAACTTGGAATTTCAAGTATCAAAAATCATTGACTCTCGTCTGAATCGCCGGTCCCTTCAGTACTTGGTGCATTGGAAGGGGTATGGTCCGGAGGAGAGGACGTGGGTCCCTGCGTCTGATGTTAACGCAGATCGTTTGGTTCGGACCTTCCAGAGAACTCACCCGGGCAGGCCTGGCCCTGAGGGTCCGGAGGCCCCTCGTAGAAGGGGGGGTACTGTCATGTGTGCATTGCCACGAAGATCGTCGCGGTTGCACATTTTGACTTCTCACAGCTGAGTTGCTGTTTCTTTGTGTTTGGCAGCTAGGGAGTTAATTCTGTCTGTGCTCGGTGCTGGGACTGGGTGCAGTTTCTCCCGGCTGCAATTGATTATTTGTTGATTGGTTTCCTTTAAATTCCTGGTTGTCTGCTTTGGGAGTTGCCAGTGAAATCCTTCATGCAGACCACAGATAGGAATGAATCTGTATAGACTTAAGTTGAGAGCTCCTTAGCTGTTTTAAGCTCAACTTGTTTAGAGTTTATTTCCCAGACCATTTATGTTCCTTCGGTGTTTGAGTGTGTATGCAAGTGAGTGCTATCCTGTCTGTCTTATATGTCTAATCTATGTATTTAGCGGAGATCGGCCCATATCCCTTTGGTGGTAATCAGGATCCTTCTTAGGACTGATTACAGGGTTCAGGGTCAGACAGGAGACAGGGTTAGGCTGGAGACTTGGACCTCTGAACCATTATCAGTACCTCCAAGGTAAGGGATTAGTTAGGACCCCAGTGTAGGGTCAGGTTAGACCCCGGTCCTCCTCTTTCCTGTTACAGCTCATCAAGTCCTCAAGATTAACCCTGAGTTCAACTATATCGTTTCTGCACATCTAGTCCTCAAGATTAACTCTAAGTTCTGCAGAGATTGTGTCAGGTAAATCTATTTTATACTTACATTCTGATGTTGCTAAACTATATGTTGTATAGAGTGTGGTTCCTGTATAAATAGTTTACTGACATTGTATTCATATCATTAGACAGCGTGACAGTTATGGCATTGGTTACATTGTAGGCAAGGGAATGTACCTGTTTTGGGTGTAGCCAAAAATCTCTGAGTTTGTATTTTTTTATTATCGCCAATATCGGCTTTTACCAGATCATCGCGAAGATTGGGTGCCCTTTTGTAGCATGGTAGAAAAGGGTATTGAAATTCAGGTATCTCAGGATGGGCCTTGCCCAGAAGGCCCCAATATTGTCTGATAGTCTTGTGGAGAATTTCCACAAAAGGATGGTATGTGTGGACGAATGGGATTCTATTCCCAATCTGAGATTTGGGTCTTGTTAATGGTGCCGCTGCTTCAGTTAGAAGATTAGAGGGGTACCCTCGTTCTAGAAATTTATTACGCATCTCTCTTTGACGGTGAGACAGGGTGTCATGATTTGATACAATTCTTTGTACACGTTTAAATTGAGAACGTGGTACTGACTTCTTAATTGCTGGTGGGTGTAAGCTATTGAAATGCAAGAGGCTGTTGCGGTCCGTCTCTTTAGTGAAGAGATCCGTACATAGGTTGCCAATATCATCTTTAATTACTGTAGTATCAAGGAAATTAACCTTCTCTCTACTTTCCGACATAGTAAAGGTAAGGCCTGGCCATGAGTTGTTCAGTGTATCAAAAAATTGTAATGTGGAGATAGGTCCGTCCCAAATACAGAAAATGTCATCTATGTATCTCTTCCATAGACGACTATGGGTACGAAACAAGACATTCGTGTAAACAACCTCCTCCTCAAAATTGGCCATGTAACAAATTGCGTACGGGGGGCCACATTGGACCCCATAGCGGTACCCTTGATCTGCATGTAAAAAGTTTCCTCAAAAAGAAAGAAGTTCTTTGTGAGGACAATTGTCAAGAGTTCCAAACACATTTGGATTGAATCATTATGCATTTGGGATGTTTGTAGCAACTGTCTGGCGCAAGAGATCCCCTTATCATGTGGTATTGATGTGTAAAGGTCTTTAACATCTAGTGTGACTAAAATAGATGTCTCTGTTAGTGTGCCTAATGAACCTATCATTCTAAGGAAGTCACCCGTATCAAGTATGAAGGATGGTACTTTCCGAACCAATGGGGTGAGTATCTTCTCCAAGAAGATGGATAAGGGAGATAGAATGGACTCAGTTGATGCGACTATAGGTCTACCTGGGGGGTTTTCCAAACTCTTATGTATTTTGGGTAGGGTATAGAACACAGGTGTGATGGGATTTCTTTTAGTTAGATATTCCTTAGTTTTTATGTCTATAACCCCCGAATCGAGAAATCTCGACAAAACAGAATCAATCTGGTCATTAATCTCATTAGTGGGATTTCTTGATAGTTTAATATACACCGAATTATCATTTAGTTGTCGATAAATTTCCTTTAAATAGTCCGACTTGTTCATGACTACTATGGAGCCACCCTTGTCGGCTGGTTTTATAATAATGGTCTTATCTTCCCGTAATGACCGCAAGGCTTGTTGATCGAGGGGATTGAGATTAGGATTCAGATGTAATCTCCCATTTTCCAAAGTACACAAGAATCCAAATAAATAACCATAAGAGGAATTTTCTTACCTGAAGGTAATTCTATGTCAATCTTACCTATGATATTATAGGGACAAGTATATAGGAAGATTTTTACTTACAACACTATAGGGTTAAACGAACAATGTGGTACTTTATTTTCTTCTCAGGCATACTGCCTTCTCATTCATACTATTCCTTCGACACAAGCAGTCGGGTAAGTATTGGAACTTCTCTAATCACATTATATAAATATATTTTGCACCCAATAGGGATATCTCACCATAAAGGGTCTCTCACTGGTTACCCACCCCTCAATAGGCCTTCTTGACACAGGAATGTGTATATAAATTTTGTTTTTGCTTTTCTGTTTTTTTCTGTTTTATGTTTCTTTGTTGTGTAATGTATTATAATTATTCTATTGCCGTCAGATTGACAAAGGTCCCTGTTGGACCGAAACGTTTCCATCTGTACTTCCATTTGTACCGTGACTGCAATAAATCTGGAAATTATCTTCTTAAGTTGAGTGCCAAGTTTATCTATTCTCCTCAGTACAAGACATATAAAAGCCCTCATAGAGCTTGCTAAAAAAAACACATGAAGGACTCCCAGACTATGAGAAATAAGATTCTCTGGTCTGATGAGATGAAGATAAAAATTTTTGGTGATAATTCTAAGCGGTATGTGTGGAGAAAAGCAGGCACTGCTCATCACCTTCCCAATACAATCCCAACAGTGAAATGTGGTAGCAGCATCATGCTATGGGGGTGTTTTTCAGCTGCAGGGACAGGACGACTGGTCGCAATTGAAGTAAACATGAATGTGGCCAAGTACAGAGATATCTTGGATGAAAACCTCTTCCAGAGTGCTCTGGACCTCAGACTTGGCTATAGGTTCACCTTCCAACAAACAATGACCCCAAGCACACAGCTAAAATAACAAAGGAGTGGCTTCAGAACAACTCTGTGACCATTCTTGACTGGCCCAGCCAAAGCCCTGACCTAAACCCAATTGAGCATCTCTGGAGAGACCTGAAAATGGCTGTTCACCAATGTTCACCATCCAACCTGATGGAGCTGGAGAGGATCGGCAAGGAAGAATGGCAGAGGATCCCCAAATCCAGGTGTGAAAAACTTGTTGCATCATTCCTAAGAAGACTCATGGTTGTACTAGCTCAAAAAGGTGCTTCTACTCAATACTGAGCAAAGGGTCTGAATATTTATGACCATGTGATATTTCAGTTTTTCTTTTTAATAAATTTGCAAAAATGTATACATTTCTGTTTTTTTCAGTCAAGATGGGGTGCAGATTGTACATTAATGGGAAAAAAATGAACTTTTTTGAATTTACTAAATGGCTGCAATTAAACAAAGAGTGAAAAACTGAACCCCTTTCTGACATTAGATGTACTATCATGTCCATGTGACCCGAGCCCGTATGATCATGGACAGGATAGTGCGTCATACGCAATCAGCCGCGGGGGAGCGCGGCCAATCGTGTCCGGGTGTCAGATGATTCCACAGCTGTCATGGACCACTCCCAGCTCTCAAAATGTCGTGAAGCAAAAACTATTTTTTTCAATATAAAGCGTCTTTTAATGTGTGACAGCTGCCAAACATAAAAACCTGCTATAAATAGTAAATCAAACCCCCTTTATCACCCCCTTAGTTAGGAAAAAATAATAAAATAAAAAAATGTATTTATTTCCATTTTCCCATTAGGGTTAGGGTTGGGGCTAAAGTTAGGGTTAGGGTTGGGGCTAAAGTTAGGGTTGGGACTAGAATTGGGGTTAGGGTTTGGATTACTGTTAGGGTTGGGATTAGGATTAGGGTTGGGATTAGGGTTAGGGGTATGTTAGGGTTAGGTTTGTGGTTAGGGTTATGGTTAGGGTTGGGATTAGGGTTAGGGGTGTGTTAGGGTTAGGTTTGTGATTAGGTTTATGATTAGGGTTGGGATTAGGGTTAAGGGTGTGTTGGGGTTAGGGTTGGAGTTAGAATGGGGGTTTTTCACTGTTTAGGCACATCAGGGGCTCTCCAAACGTGACATGGCGTCCGATCTCAATTCCAGCCAATTTTAGTTTGAAAATGTCAAATGGCGCTCCTTCCCTCCAAGCTCTGCCGTGCATCCAAACAGTGGTTCCCCCCCACATATGGGATATCAGCATGCTCAAGACAAATTGGACAACTTTTGCGGTCCAATTTCTCCTCTTACCCTTGGGAAAGTAAAAAATTTGGGGCTAAAGATCATGTTTGTTGAAAAAAATATGAATTTTTTTTTCACGGCTCTACGTTATAAACTTGTGTGAAGCACTTGAGGGTTCAAAGTGCTCACCACACATCTAGATAAGTTCTTTAGGGGGTCTAGTTTCCAAAATGGTGTCACTTGTGGGGGGTTTCCACTGTTTAGGCACATCAGGGGCTCTCCAAATGCGACATGGCGTCCGATCTCAATTCCAGCCAATTTGGTTTGAAAAAGTCAAAAGGCGCTCCTTCTTTTCCGAGCCCTGCCCTGCGCCCAAACAGTGGTTTTACCCCACATATGGGGTATCGGCGTACTCAAGAGAAATTGCACAACTTTATCTGTCAATTTTGTCCTTTTACCCTTGTGAAAATAAAAAATTGTTTGTAAAAGATCATTTTTGCAACTAAAAAATTAAATGTTCATTTTTTCCTTTCACATTCCAAAAATTCCTGTGAAGCACCTGAAGGGTTAAACTTCTTGAATGTGGTTTTGAGTACTTTGAGGGTGCAGTTTTTAGAATGGTGTCACTTTTGGGTATTTTTTGCCGTATAGACCCTTCAAAGTGACTTCTAATGTGAGGTGGTCTCTAAAAAAAATGGTTTTGTAAATTTTGTTGTAAAAATGAGAAGTCGCTGGTCAAATTTTAACCATTATAATTTCCTTACAAAAAAAATGTTTCCAAAATTGTGCTGATATAAAGTAGACATGTGGGAAATGTTATTTAGTAACTATTTTGTGTGACATATTTCTGTTTTAAGGGCATAAAAATTCAAAGTTTGAAAATTGCAAAATTTTATAAAAATATATAAAAAATATATAAATGTGGCATCTCTGTAATCATACTGACCTGAAGAATAAAGCTGCCTCATCAATTTTACCACATGCGGAACGGCATAAAAAGAAAACCCAAAAAAACAATTCCTGAATTGCTGTTTTTTGTTCATTCTGCCTCCCAAAAATCCAAAAATAGGAAGTGATCAAAAAGTGTTATGAGACTGAAAATGGTCCAATTAAAACGTCAACTTGTCCCGCAAACAACAAGCCCTTACATGATTCTGTCAGCAGATATATAGGAAAATCATAGCTCTCAAAATATGGTGATCTGCAATAAAGAGGGTATTTTAGTGTATGACAGCATACTTAAACATACTTAAAAAAGCTATAAATCTGGTATCGCTGTAATCGCACCAACACAAAGAATAAAGCCATCTAATCACTTATACCACATGAGGAAAAAGTAAACATAACCAATTTTTCTACCTGCTGTTGATTTGTTCATTCTGCCTCCCAAAGAATGCAGTAAGGCTCAGCTCACATTAATCTTGCATACTACGCTGAGTGCTTACATTGGGGTTTCCGTGTAAATTTCTGAAATACTTGATTCAGATGGAGACTTCGGTGGAAGATTTCCTATAATGATGCTGATGGAGGCCCTGTGGACGCCGTGTGACTGCCTATGATTCGACGGTGACCATCTTTTTAGGCGTGCATAAAAGTGCAGTCGACCACAGTTTTGTGCACCTCTGAAAAGAAGGACATGGCTGAACAGAGGCCAGGCGGAGTCCAGAGTAACTCTGCTGCATCATTATAGAGAATGGATCCCTCGGGATTTCATAATAATCACGTCACTCGGAGATTTAGATGGAAACCCTAAAGTAAGTGGTCAGCATTAGATAAATGTGATCACAAATGTTATGTAAAATGTTCCCAATAAAAGCTTCAACTCAATCCACAAAAAGAAAGTCCCCACTTAGGTACGTGATCTGTTAACAGAAATGTAGGGGGCTTATGTTATACTGAAGTAAGACAGATTTGAACTCAACCTCAAGTTATGGCCAGTAGTTTGACATAGTGTTTCACATTCATTGGTGCCATTGGGCCTGATTCAGTTATAACATGTTTTTTTTCAATTTTCTCCTGAAGTAAGACAAATTCGAACTCAAAGGCTCTGGAAAAGCTAAATCGCTCCTCACCCCCTAAAAGAAATTCTGCAAATTCTGCGCTCCCAAATCCAAATGCACCCCTCCCCTCTGAGCCCCACGGTGTCCCTAAGCCACATATAGCATCCACATGTTTGGCATTTCTCTAGCGATGAGAGCCCGTCTAATTTACGGATGCATGTCTCTAGAAGCACGAGCCGGGCACATCGTACTGGTCACTGCAATGTACGGGCACTACAACTTCAAATTTGCAATTTTCACTCAGCAACATTCATTGCTTTTTTTTTCTGGAAAATACCCATGGAGTCAAAATCGTCTCTTCACCTGTAAATAAATTCCCAAAGGGGTATAATTTCCAAAATGGGGTCAGTTGAAGGGGTATTCTGCTCTTCTAGCACTTCGGAGCTCTGGATATGGAATTTCACAAACTATTCTAGGAAAATCTGTGCTCCAAGAGGCAAATAGCATTCCGTCCTTCCCAAGTCTCTCCGTATGGCTAAGCAGTACTGTACAACCACATATGGGGTATTTCTACATTCAACAGAAATTGTGGGACATATTTTGGTGCCATTTTTACCCATTTTCTTGTGTGAAAATGAAAAATCTGGGGCTAAAACACAATTTTTGTGATAAAAATGTAATTCTGGGACAGACCTATGGTGTCAATATGATCAGTGCACCCTTAGATGAATTCATTGAGAGGTGTAGTTTGTCCTTAAACCAGAGAGTTATGTGACACAAAATAGTTAATAAATAACATTTACCACATGTCTACTTTACATCTGCATAATGTCACACTGAGTGAGGGAGAAGCTAGGTGCACAGCAACGGGAAGAGGGAGAGGGAGCCTACTATGAAAGGGGGGAGTGGAGATCCCTAGGAAGATCTAATAACACCCTGTTTGCCCTTACATCCCTAAAGAGGTTCTGGCCCTATCGCCAAGCAGTAACCTAATCCCTGACTGCCCCTAGCAATAGGCCCTGGATAGTGAGGGGACGGGATAACACTACTCAGCACCACTATAACTAAAGACAAAGCAGGAGGACAAATAGGGAAAACACTGAGCTTGAGATGACACAAGAGAGCTCATGCCAGCAATCCTCCAAGAGGCTCCAAGAATAAACTAGTCGAATTTAAAACTTCCAACAGATAGAGGTAAATAGAGCTATAACCGTTGTCTTGCTGAAGCGACTAAAGGTATTTAAGCCTCCAGCAAGGGTGTGTTAATTAGCAGCAGATGGTGGAGATCACAGCTAGGTCCTAGAGGGAGAAGGATATCACTCCACAGCAGATGCAAAATCCAGAATGTGTCTGCAGAGCCAGGCGCAGTGACCTTCTACACCCGGATCCAGAATGATTGTCACACCTGACACACCTGTGGCACATCATTTTTAAAACATAATTTTTTTTTTAGGAAGAGAGAAAGGTTCAAAGTTGATCAGCAATTTCTCAGTTTTCCAACAAAAGAAAAATGCTGTTACTCCCTATGTGGAGGAAAAAAAACTACTGATCAGGTGCACGGCCGGTCCCCAAATGGAAAGAGCTCCATTTGACTTTCAGAACGCAAAAATATGTGGAATCAAGAGTGGACATAATGTTGCATTTGCCGAGCTACTGCTGTGCCTTAACAGTGGAAACCCCCACAAGTGACTCTATTTTGAGAGTGGATGCCATGTCGCGTCAGGGCTCAGAAAGCAAGGAGTGACATTTTGGAATACAGACTTTGATGGAGAGGTCTGCAGGTGTCATGTCGTGTTTAGAGAGCTTCTGATGTGCCTAAAGAGTGGATACTCCCCACAAATGACCCTATTTTGGAAACTTGACCCCTCAAGGAATTTATCTAGACATGTGGTGAGCACTTTGAATCCCCAGGTGCTTCACAGAATTTTACAACGTTGATCTGTGAAAATGAAAAAAAATATTTTTCCCACAAAAAAGTTGTTTTAGCCCCAAATTTTTTTCATTTTCACAATGATAGCAGGAGAAAATGGACTCCAATATGTGTTGTGCAATTTCTCCTGAATTTGCCTATACCCCATATGTGGTCGAAAACTACGTTTGAGGCACAGTGCAAATCTCAGAAGGGAAGAAGTGCCATATTGGGGTTCAGATTTTGCTGGAATGGTTTGAGTGTGCCGTAACACATTGGAAGAGCCCCTGAGGTGCCGTAACAGCAGAAACACCCCATATGTGACCTCATTTTACAAACTACACCCCCCAATGAATTCATCTACGGGTGCAGTGATCATATTGACACCACATGTGCCTCACAGAATTTATACCATTGGGCCATGAAGAAAAATTATATTTTACCCCAGATGTTATATTTACACAAAGGAAAGTGAGTAAAAATGGCACCAAAATTTGTCCCACAATTTCTGCTGAAAGTGGAAATGCCTCATATGTGGTTGTACAGTACTGCTTAGTAGAGATGAGCGACTTTGCCTTTTTTAGGGTCGAGTCGGGTTTCATGACACCCGACTTTCTCAAAAGTCGAGTCGAACGAAATCGGCCGACTATCGGGAAAAGTCGGAGGTCCGACTGAAACACGAAACCAAATGCAAGTCAATGGGGAATAATAATACCAAGAAAAAAAGGAGTATGGACAACATCATTTATAAAATTACAAAAGACTTTATTAGATAGTATAATGCCAACAATAATGGCACACAATACAGAATAAAAATGGAGGCAAAAAACTGCGGGTATAAATGCAGGGGTTGCACAGACTAGTTAGTGACCAGGGTAGAATAGAACATATTGACATAGCACTAAAATCGTGCAAGTAGAAAATGCATGGCAATATAAACGTTATATACTAGAGACCCATAGGATCAGCATTATCAAGGTACAATACCATATACGCCATATAGATAGTCACTAGTTCTTACCCATATCAAGCGGTTCAGACTATGCGTCCCAGCGACCCCCTGATGCGCGTTTCGCGGCAGTGCTTTCTCAAAAGGGGATGTTAGATTGTCATGACCCCAAGGTTTATATATACAAGCCATAATCAAGACGTTACCGGTGTGTAACGGCGCACATGCGTCTGACATCACACGCCGATTAATTACCACCTCCTTCCCCCCGGCCGTCGCTGCCCCACGTGCATACAGGCGAAATGTCGCCTCATGACGTCATCAGTATGCGTCTGCAGCGTCATCGACAGCCGAAATGAAGATAGAGGAAGCGCGTGAGTACGGCGCATGCGCGCACCACAGCTGCCGTCTTTGTGGAGACCAACTAGGCGGACATTTTGGGAAAGTGTGCAGAGAAACTAAAAATAACTATAAAGTAAATACAAAGTGACAATTATATAATTTAAGTGCACCGATAAGAATAACCAATGTATGCATAATATATAAGTGACATAAAAAGAATAATAAGAAAATAACAAAATAACATATATACATATTTACATCAATAGTGCCCATATAATGCAGATAATAATATAATGTGATATATTGACATATAAATGTCATCAATAGTGCCCATATAATGCAGATAATAATGTGACATATTAACATATAAATGTCTTCTTTAATCTTGAATGAAGAACCGATTTCGTATCCCATTGTCCAACCAGAATAAATCTCATGAAGAAAACATCACTTTCTAGAACATCTCCATGTTTCAACACACCGACATAAATAAACTAAATAAAGAAAAAAACTGAAGAAATGACATTCATTAAAATTAAGAAATAAAACGTGGTGGATAGATTCATATATTATCATTACAAAGACGCTTATGGTACATGTCGCACGAAACTGCGGTGGATAGCCCAACTTTTCAAATATTCTTTTACAAAAATGGTACAAAGGTTAGTTTCTCATTTAGACCCTTGGGTGCAACCGTGTCAAGGGTGACCATCCACCTGCATTCACGTTGAGCCAAAATGCGATTGAGATTGCCACCCCTGACACCCCCACAAACTCTGTCAATACCTCTAATTTTAAGTCCGCTGGGATCAGATCCATGACACAAACGAAAATGTCGAGGCAGCGTCTTCAACACCGCAACATCTATGGCTTCCTTAGCGGCTGCAATATCGCGTACGTGCTCGCGTGCCCTGATTTTTAATTCCCTAGATGTGAGACCCACATATATGAGGGGGCAGGGACATGTGGCATAATAAACCACATGTGTGGTATTACATGAAATGTAATCACGAATCGTATATTCTCTGCTCCCATCAGATTTGTTGAAGGTCCCACACCTGAGAATGTTAGGACACGCGACACACGAACCGCATGGGAAACAGCCCACACGTGGGTTTTGAATATGGAAGGTTTGTGGTTTCGCCACATAGTGGCTTTTCACCAAGTGATCTCGAAGGTTCCTACCTCTTCGCTGTGTCAATGCAGGGAATCGAGACAGACTGTCCGCCAAAACAGCATCCGTCTGTAACACGGACCAATGTTTATTCAATATGTCCAATCTGATCCCAGCGACAATTAGAAGTAGAAACAAATCTTAATTCATTAGATTGCTTCAAATTTCTCCTCCCTGCTGCAACTAAAAGATCCTCTCTCCTTGTCCGCTTGGCACGTATATATCCAGCCTTTATAGATCGGTTACTATAACCTCTATCTCTAAAACGTTCAGCAAGGATAACAGACTGTTGCTCGAAACGAGTCATAGTCGAGCAGGTTCGTCTATTTCTTAGAAATTGCCCAACTGGGATGGCCTTAATAACAGATGAGTTATGTGCAGAGGAGGCATGCAGGAGGGAGTTGACAGCCGTCTCCTTCCGATATAAGTCGGTTTCAATAGAACCATCCCCCGCTACACATAATGTAACATCCAAAAAATCAATACGTTTGGTATGATATTTGAAAATAAATTTAAGATTGAAGGAATTTTCATTGAGGTACTGCATGAATTGTGACAGGCTGGCCTCATTCCCCTTCCAAACCATGAGCACATCGTCAATATACCGAAACCATCCTACCACTGGGTCGGCGGCGTGCGCTCCGTCACCAAAGAAAACCTGCCTTTCCCAAAAGCCAAGAAACAGGTTTGCGTATGACGGAGCGCACGCCGCGCCCATGGCAGTCCCCTGCGTCTGTAAATAAAATTTGTCTTTAAATACAAAAAAAGTAAAGTCAATGGGGAAGCAAAGTCGGCAGGGAGTGGAGGACAGTAAACACACCTACAGTGCCCATTTCAATGCCAAAGACATCAATTCCTATTACTTAAGCTTGGCAACCTTAATTAACTTTATAATAATAGTTATGCATTGAAAACTGGAGGTTATTTTGCTAAAGTTGTGGGGGGGGAGGGGTAGGGCTGGCTACCGGTTTTCGTGTGCCCCGGGCCAAAGAGTGTCAGTGGGCCCCTTTAACACATACCACAATTCATGATGCTCCGATACGGCACAGAAATATAGGTATAGTACAATGAAAAATACTTCACTTCTTACATGACATGACTGATATCTATGTTAAAATCTACAATAGCTCAAAAACCGGACAGTATATTCCTCCATACAGTATTATGGCCACCACATAGTGTGCCATACAGAATAATGAGCCCCATATATTGCTCCATACATAATTGGTCCCATATAATGTTCCATACAGTATATGATAAGCTCTACATACTGCTCCAGTATATGATAGTCCCCATATAATGTGCCATACAGTATAGGACAGTCCCCATAGAGTAGAATGAGCCCCACATATTGCTCCATACAGTATAATGAGTCGCATATAAATCCATACAGTATATGATGGGCCCCATATATTGCTCCATAGAGAATGGGCTCCATATAATGCTCCATACAGAATAGGCCCCATATGTGCTCCATATGATGCTCTATACCCTATATGATGCCCCATAAATAATGAACCCATATGATTCTCCAGTATATGATGGGCCCCATGGATGATGCTCCAGTGTCTTATGGGCCAATATAATGCTCCATATATAATAGGCCCCATTTATAATGCTCCAGTGTATAATGGGCCATGTAAATGCTGCTCCAGTGTCTGATGTCCCCCATTTAGAATGCTCCAGTATATGATGGGCCCCATGGATGATGCTCCAGTGTCTTATGGGCCAATATAATGCTCCATATATAATAGGCCCCATTTATAATGCTCCAGTGTATAATGGTCCCCGTAAATGCTTCTCCAGTGTCTGTTTTCCCCCTTTTAGAATGCTCCAGTATATGATGGGCCTCATGGATGATGCTCCAGTGTCATATGGGCCAATATAATGCTCCATATATAATGAGCCCCATTTATAATGATCTAGTGTATAATGGTCCCCATAAATGCTGCTCCAGTGTCTGTTTTCCCCCTTTTAGAATGCTCCAGTATATGATGGGTCCCATGGATGCTGCTCCAGTGTCTGATGTCCCCATTTAGAATGCTCAGTGTATGATGGCCCTATCTATGATGCTCAAGTGTATGCTGGGCCCCATATATAATTCTCCAGTGTATAATGCTCCCCATATATTGCTCCAAACATAAAAAAATGAAATACCTCTCCTCGCTGTGCACTGCTCTACTCTGGACTCCTCAGCGTCGCCATCTTACAGCTCTCTGCACTTGGACTGTTTAGGCAGAGGGTGTACAGACCTGACGTCATCGCGCTCTCTAACCTGAATGTCACTGTCAGAAACGCGGAAGACATCACAGCGGTGGAGCAGGAAGAGGTAAGTATTGCAAGTGCTGGGGCCCTGAGCAAGCAGCGGGGGCCGACTTGTGGGCCATGGCACTGGTACAGGCCCCTCATAGTACGCCGTGTGTCTGACGGCGAGTGGGCCCCCCCACCATCAGAGACACTTTTTTGTACTATGAGGGCCCTGCGCAAGTGCCGTCGCCCACGAGTCACCCCCCCCACACCTGCTCAGGGAACCGGCACATGCCGGGCGCCAGGTGCTGACGCCGGCCTGGGGGGTGTTTGTAGGTTTGTAGTCCGTCCACGCTTGCAAGTGCATGTTCATTAAATGTGTAAGCATGCAACTGGTATTCAAATTTCTGAGATTTTCCCTCGGCTAAAATCCTTCCGCACTTCTTACAGATAACCTTTGCCTCATCAATAGGATTTTGGTCAAAAAAGTGCCACACTGTACTCTTCCTACTATGGTATAAATTTTCAGGGCTTGCACGCTGTGCTAATTTGACCATCTGGCCAAGCTGTCCTGCAACTCTTTTTATTTTTTTTAAGACATTTTTGTACTGCTATGGGCCTGCCAGATAACCGCTGCTGCGATGTCGATGCCTGCTGCGAATCCTTCTCCACTTCTGAGCTATTGCCAGCGGCACCCTTTTCCCCCAATGGATGCCAATCCGGGTCAACAACTGGGTCATCCATCACCTCAATTTCATCTGCACCTTCCTCTGTGTCACCGTGTAAGGTGGTATAGTATGCGGGAAGGGGCACCTGAGTTTCATCAGGGTCAGATTCTGGCTCAGTAGACTACGAGGGCAATGTAGTGCTCTGGGTGAATGTACTGGCAGAATCATCTAGCAGTGGCTGTGCATCAGTGCACTCCATCTCTGATTCATGTTGGACTGGGGAATTCAGGATTTGACTTGATAACCCAGGCATGGTATGTGAAAAGAGCTCCATGGAGTAATCTGAAGTGTGGGCTGCCGCATCCTTCACTTTTGGTGGGGTGAAGCACACAAGGAAAGGTGTTGTTCCTGACCAGGAGCCTGCACTGACGACTCAGTGCTTGCATTTTTTGAAACTTCAGAAGAGGAGGCGATAGAGCTGGAGGCTGTTTCAGCAATGTAAGCCAAAACCTGTTCCTGATGCTCCGGCTTTAAAAGCAGTTTACCTACTCTCAGTAAAGGGAGCCTTCCAGGCCTTTTGGAGCCAGACGATGACGCCGGCTCAACACCTCCTGCCTTAGGTGCTATTGTGCTTATGACATTTCCAGCAGATGCACCACCACCACCATCAGTACCAGCTGGCCCTCCACACCCACGTTCGCGGCCTCTTCCACCATACTTCCTCATTTTTGAGAAAATGTACTCAAAATACTAGCAGATATATGGTACTGTATCAGAAGTGTACAGCTGTATACAGTCTAGGGATAATTGTAAATCTCCATATATATTTCAGGAGTCACACACAGAGGCTCTCAGGCTCAGTATGGATTACACCAGAATATAAAAAGAAAAAGGGTAATGTATTAGAAGCGTACAGCTGTATATAGTGTTGGGGTAATTGTAAATCTCCGCATATTTTTCCAGAGTCAGACACAGGCTCTCACAGGCTCAGTACCAGAATATAAAAAGTAGAAAAAGGGTAATGTATGAGAAGCGTACAGCTGTATACAGTGTTGGGGTAATTTTTAAATATCCGTATATATTTCCAGAGTAACAGACAGATTCTCACAGGCTCAGCATGGATCACACCAGAATATAAAAAGCAGATCCGCAAGAAAAAATCACACATGTGGGCCAATGTTCCAGGTGTCAATGATGCACTTAGAGTGGTGGGTGGAGGAGGACTTTCTGGCAAAAAGGGTACTGTATCACCAGATACCAGGTATATATAGTATAGTGAAAATATTCTAAATCTCCGTATATATTTCAGGAGGCAGACACAGACGCTCTCAAGGCTCAGTATGGATTACACAATAATATAAAAAGATGAAAAAGGAGTACTGTAACACCAGATACCAGGTATATATAGTATAGTGAAAATATTCTAAATCTCCGTATATATTTCACGAGGCAGACACAGACACTCTCAGGCTCAGTATGGATTACACAAGAATATAAAAAGATGAAAAAGGGGTACTGTATCACCAGATACCAGGTATATATAGTATAGTGAAATTATTGGAAATCTCCGTATATATTTCAGGAGTCAGACAAAGACGCTCACAGGCTCAGTATGGATTAGACCATAATATAAAAAGCTGAAACAGTGTACTGTATCACCAGATACCAGGTGTATATAGTATAGTGAAAATATTGTAAATCTCCGTATACATTTCAGGAGTCAGACACAGACGCTCTCAGGCTCAGTATGGATTACACAAGAATATAAAAATCTGAAACAGGGTACTGTATCAGCAGATACCAGTTGTATATAGTATAGTGAAAATATTGTAAATCTCCGTATATATTTCAGGAGTCAGACAAAGACGCTCACAGGCTCAGTTTGAATTAGACAAGAATATAAAAAGATCCGCAAGAAATAATCACACATGTGGGCCAATATTCCAGGTGTCAATGATGCACTTAGAGTGGTGGGTGGAGGAGGACTTTCTTCCAAAAAGGGTACTGTATCACAAGCGTACAGCTGTATACAGTCTAGGGGTAATTGTAAATCTCCAGAGTCAGACACAGACTCTCATAGGCTCAGTATGGATTACACGAGAATATAAAAAGTAGCAAAAGGGTAATGTATTAGAAGCGTACAGCTGTATACAGTGTTGGGGTAATTTTTAATCTCCGTATATTTTTCCAGAGTCAGACACAGACTCTCACAGGCTCAGTCTGGATTACACCAGAATATAAAAAGTAGAAAAAGGCTAATGCATTAGAAGCATACAGCTGTATACAGTGTTGGGGTAATTTTAAATCTTCGTATATATTTCAGTCTCAGTAAGCCAGTCCAGACTCTCCGCTACAGGAAACTAGATGGATACAAGTACAGACTGAAAGTAGAGTGATTGCAGAAATTTGGGAATTCCTAATCACGGGAAAACCTCCCGGTAGAATTTGCAGAGGTGATGCTGACCCTCAATTACTTTGTGGAGACAGCGAAAACGGTTCTTTGTGAAGAAAGGGTTGCTGTATCGCAGTAGCATGGATCCCATCACCGTTAGTCGTCTCTATCAAATTGAGATCCCAAGGAGAGATGTAGACATGGTCATCACTGCCTATCATGTTCAGTCTGGTCACTTTGGAGTGCAAAAGAGAGAAGCCACAGGCCATAGGTGATTCTATTGTATTGGCATGAGAGGAGACATTGAAAAATGGTGCCAGGAATGTCACATGTCTGTGACTAGGAAAACTGTGAAAGCTGATCAGAAAGCACCACTGCATCCGATTGTGAGTCGACGTCCATTAGAAATGGTAGCCATTGATCATCTGAAGAAATAGCCCAGCAGGACAGGCCATAGCTACGTCTTAACCATCATCGATCACTTCACCAAATTTGTAGTGGCCGTCCCTGTGAAGGATTTACCTGCCCAGGCTCCACAGCGGTGGAGCAGGGAGAGGTAAGTATTGCAAGTGCTGGGGCCCTGAGCAAGCAGGGGGGCCCACTCGTGGGTGCCGGTACTGGCACAGGGCCCCTCAGAGACACTTTATTGTACTATGAGGGGCCCTGTGCCAGTGCCGTCGCCCAAGAGTGGGCCCCCCCACCTGCTCAGGGCACCGGCACTTGCCCGGGTGCGCCAGGTGGTGACCCCGGCCCTGGGGGGGGACAACCCAGTTAGGGAGGTGGAAAAACTGGCATATGTTGAGGTGTAGGCTGGACGTTCAGCAGCTGCAAATGAAGGAATTGGAAGTCCGAGGAAGAGGAAGACAAAGCGAGCCATTTTGCTGGCAACCTATGTGTCATCAGGGGAAGGTGGGACAAAATCCTTTGAAACCCAAGCATGGTTCATTTTAATGAAGGTTAGATCATCAACATTTTAGGTCGACAGACAGGTCCTTCTTTCTGTCAGGATTGATCCAGCAGCACTGAAGACTCTTTCTGATAGCACACTACCAGCAGGGCAAGCGAGCTCCTATAAGGCATATTGTGCCAATTCAGGCCAGGTGTCGAGTTTACAGGCCCAGTAGTCACAGGGGAATGACCTGTGAGGGAGAACATCGATAGGGGAGGAAAAGTAATTTTTAACCATAGTTGACAACTGCTGTCTCCTGTCTGTTGCAATCGATTCAGTATTACCAGTCATGTGAGCGGTACTCGAGAAATCAGTCCACAACATGGTCATGAAACCCCTGTCTCCAACGCCACTTCGGCTGTGTGCACCACAAACACCTCTTCCATTTGGCCCAGTACGGCTCGTGATAGAACCTGCACCGCTGCTGTGTGCTGGAATGCCTTTAACAAACGGTTTACCAGAGTTGCTTGTTTGTTCGCCAATATTAGCTCTAGGTTCTCCTGTGGCATGAATTTGCCTTTATAGCATGGATCGATGATGCTGGCCAACCAGTAGTCGTCATCCTTCATAATTTTGGCAATGCGTGGGTCCCTTTTTAGGATCCGCAAGGCATAATCACACATGTAGGCCAATGTTCCAGGTGTCAATGATGCACTGCCAGTGGTGGGTGGAGGAGCACTTTCTGCCAAATCCACATCCCTCTAGTCACGCACAAACCCTGTACGTGACCTTGGCAAGCCAACATTTTCTCTTGCCCCTAAGCATCCTCCTCCCCAAAATAATCATCCCCCCATCCTCCTCTTCCTCCACCTCGTCCAGGACAGTTCCCTGAGCAAACAATGGCTGACTGTCATCAAGGCTTCCTCCTCCTCTGCCTCCTCCATCGCAGACGCCTGATCCTTAATGTGCGTCAAAGTTTGCATGAGCAGACGCATAAGTGGGATGCTCATGCTTATGATGGCGTCGTCTGCGCTTACCAGCCGTGTGCATTCCTCAAAACACTGAAGGACTTTACAGAGGTCTTTCAGCTTTGACCACTGCACACCCGACAACTCCATGTCTGCCCTCAAACTGCCTGCCCGTGTATCCTCCCATAAATGCATTACAGCCTGCGTCTGTTCGCACGGCCTCTCAACCATGTGCATGGTGGAGTTCCACCTTGTTGCAACGTCTATGATTAGGCGATGCTTGGGGAGGTGGAGCGATCGCTGCAGCCTCTGCATACGATTGGAGTCTACAGGCGAGCGACGGATGTGCGAGCACAGTCTTCGCACTTTATGGAGCAGGGCTATTAACTCCGGATAATTATTTAAGAAGCACTGCACCACCAGGTTCAAGGTGTAAGCCAGGCAAGGTATGTGTCTGAGTTTTGCCAGGGCTTTGGCCGCCACAAAATTACGGCCGTTATCACTGACTACCTTGTCTGGCTCAAGATGTATACTGCCCAGCCATGACTCAGTTTTTAGCTGCAAGTAGTCGGCCAGTACCTCCGCGGTGTGTCTGTTGTCGCCCAAAGACTTCATTTTTAAAACAGCCTGCTAACGCTTACCACTAGCTGTTCGATAGTGGGACACCTCATGTGCAACACTGGCAGCTGCGGATGGAGTGCTCGTGTGATTGCGCTCTGTTGACAAGCTTTCGCTTCTGGAGGAGGAGGAGGGTCGAACGCCTACAGCCAACTGTTGCCTATACCGTGGGCTAGGCAGCACTGTCCCACCGCCGCTGTCCCCTGTGGACCCTGCATCCACATTAACCCAGTGCGCAGTGATGGACACGTAATGGCCCTGGCCATGCCTACTGGCCCATGCATCTGTTGTGAGGTACACCTTTCCACTCGCTGATTGTTTAAGTGCATGGACAATGCGGTCTTTCACATGCAGGTGGAGGACAGGGATGGCTTTTCTAGAAAATAAATGCCGACTGGGTAGGACATAGCGTGGGACAGCGTAGGCCATGAGGTCTCTGAACGCTGCGCTTTCAACCAAACGGAAGGGCATCATCTCTAATGAGATCAGTTTGGTAATGTAGGCGTTCAAAGCCAGTGTACGCGGATGAGAGGATGAGTACTTTCTTGTCCTACTCAGAGTGTCTGGCAGGATGAGCTGGACTTAAAAGCTGCATATGAGGGAACTAGCGGTGGACATGACGGACTGAGAGGGGGTTGGTGATGGTGATGGTGGTGGTGATGGCCTAGATGCAGTCTTTCGTTGCAAAAACATTGCGATTCCCTGACTGCTTTGGCCTTGCGACGACACCTCAACATTTCTTGATGGTGGTGTGCCAACCGGTGGGCTTACAGTGGGGGAAGCGATGGAGCGTTGCTGGCTAACTTCAGTCGGAGCAGGTGCACATGTGCTACCTGAGGTTTTGTAATCCGTCCACGCTTGCAAGTGCATGTTCATTAAATGTCTAAGCATGCAACTGGTATTCAAATTTCTGAGATTTTTCCCTCGGCTAAAGGTTCTTCCGCACTTCTTACAGATAACCTTTGCCTCATCAATAGGATTTTGGTCAAAAAGGTGCCACACTGCACTCTTCCTACTTATAAATTTTCAGGGCTTGCACGCTGTGCTAATTTGACCATCTGGCCAAGCTGTCCTGCAACTCTTTTGTTTTTTTAACACCTTTTTGGACTGCTACGGGCCTGCCTGATAACCCCAGCTGCGATGTTGATACCTTCTGCTGATCCTCCTCCTCTTCTGAGCTATTGCCAGCGGCACCCTCTTCCCCCACTGGATGACCAATCCGGGTCAACAACTGGGTCATCCATCACCTCCTCTTCAATTTCATCTGCACCTTCCTCTGTGTCACCATGTAAGGTGGTATAGTATGCAGGAAGGGGCACCTGAGTTTCATCAAGGTCACATTCTGGCTCAGTAGATTGCGAGGGCAATGTAGTGCTCTGGTTGAATGTACCAGCAGAATCATCTAGCAGTGGCTGTGCATCAGTGCACTCCATGTCAGATTCATGTTGGACTGGGGAATTCAGGATTTGACTTGACAACCCAGGCATGGTATGTGAAAAGAGCTCCATGGAGTAATCTGAAGTGTTGCCTGCCGCATCCTTCACTTTTGGTGGGGGTGAAGCACACAAGGAAAGGTGTTGTTCCTGACCAGGAGCCTGCACTGACGACTCAGTGCTTGCATTTTTTGAAACTTCAGAAGAGGAGGCGATAGAGCTGGAGGCTGTTTCAGCAATGTAAGCCAAAACCTGTTCCTGATGCTCCAGCTTTAAAAGCGGTTTACGTACTCCCAGAAAAGGGAGCCTTCCAGGCCTTCTTGAGCCAGACGATGATGCAAGCTCAACACCTCCTGCCTTAGATGCTATTGTACTTTTGGCACTTCCAGCAGATGCACCACCACCACCATCAGTACCAGGTGGCCCCCCACGCCCACGTCTGCGGCCTCTTCCACCATACTTCCTCATGTTTGTGAAAATGTACCCAAAATACCAGCAGATATATGGTACTGTATCAGAAACGTACAGCTGTATACGGTGAAGGTGAAAAATTTTAATCTCCGTATATATTTGCGGAGTAACAGACACAGACTCTCACAGGCTCAGTATGGATTAGACCAGAGTATAAAAAGTAAAAAAAGAGTAATGTATCAGAAGCGTACAGCTGTATACAGTGCTGGGGTAATTTTAAATCTCCGTATATATTTCCAGAGTCAGACACAGACTCTCACAGGCTCAGTATGGATTACACCAGAATATAAAAAGCAAAAAAGTGTACTGTATCAGAAGCGTACAGCCGTATACAGTGCTGGGGTAATTTTTAATCTCCGTATATAATTCCAGAGTCACACACAGACGCTCACAGGCTCAGTATGAATTACACCAGATTATAAAAAGTTGAAAAAGGGTAATGTATTCGAAGCGTACAGCTGTGTACAGTGTTGGGGTAATTTTAAATCTCCGTATATATTTCAGGAGTCAGACAAAGACGCTCACAGGCTCAGTATGGAGTAGACCAGAATATGAAAAGCATAAAAAGTGTCCTGTATCAGTAGCGTACAGCTGTATACAGTTTGGGGTAATTTTAAATCTCCGTATATATTTCAGGAGTAACACACACATGCTCACAGGCTCAGTATGGATTACACAAGAATATGAAAAGCAGAAAAAGTGTACTAAATCAGTAGCGCACAGCTGTATACAGTATTGGGGTAATTTTAAATCTCCGTTTATATATTTCAGGAGTAACACACAGACGCTCACAGGCTCAGTATGGAGTAGACCAGAATATGAAAAGCATCAAAAGTGTACTGTATCAGTAGCATACAGCTGTATACAGTGTTGGGGTAATTTTAAATCTCCGTATATATTTCCAGAGTAACACACAGACGCTCATTTAGTATGGATTTGACCGTAATACAGAAGGCAGAAAAACGGTAATGTATCAGAAGATACCAGCTGTATACAGTTTTGGGAAAAATTGAAATCTCCATATATATTTCCGGAGTCACACACAGACGTTCCCTCAGTATGGATTTGACCGTAATACAGAAGGCAGAAAAATGGTACTGTATCAGAAGATACCAGTTGTATACAGTTTTGGGGAAAATTGAAATCTCTGTATATATTTCCGAAGTCACACACAGACGCTCTCTCAGTTTTGATTTGACCGTAATACAGAAGGCAGAAAAACAGTACTGTATCAGAAGATACCAGCTGTATACGGTTTTGGAGAAAATTGAAATCTCCGTATATATTTCCGGAGTCACACACACACGCTCTCTCAGTATGGATTTGACCGTAATACAGAAGGCAGAAAGACGGTACTGTATCAGAAGATACCAGCTGTATACAGTTTTGGGTAAAATTTAATTCTCCGTATATATTTCCGGAGTCACACACAGACGCTCTCTCAGTATGGATTTGACCGTAATACAGAAGGCACAAAAACAGTACTGTATCAGAAGATACCAGCTGTATACGGTTTTGGGGAAAATTGGAATCTCAGTATATATTTCCGGAGTCACACACAGATAGTCAGCATGTATTTGTCCGTGATACCAGCCGGTACACGGTAGTGTGTGAGGAGCGTACAGCTCTGTACAGTGTGGGAAAAAATGAACGCTCGGTAACTGTGCCGAAAAAAAGAATAAAAGTATTAGTACTGTGTAGGTGCTGTGTTAAAAAGCACTCTGCACAGCAATTACACACAGCAATACAGCTAGCAGGCAGCCTAATAATCAGCTCTGCTGCTGCACACAAGAAATTCCTCCCCTGTCACTGGCAGGCAGCCTAATAATCAGCTCTGCTGCTGCACACAATAAATTCCTCCCCTGTCACTGGCAGGCAGCCTAATAATCAGCTCTGCTGCTGCACACAAGAAATTCCTCCCCTGTCACTGGCAGGCAGCCTAAGAAACAGCGCTGCTGCACACAACAAAATTCTACCTGTCACTGCACACTAACTGTACAGCTAATCGCTATCAGCACAAGCACAGAATTAGTTCTTTTTTCCTGCCTAACGCTCTCCATACTGAGAACCAGCGGCAGCAACCTCTCCCTACGCTAAGATCGGCAGAAGTAAAATGGCGGTCGGCGGTGAGGGCTTTTATAGGCACTGTGACGCCACACTAAGCAAGCCAATCACTGCAATGCCCTTCTCTAAGATGGTGGTGGCCGCTGCTATGTCATCGCGTTGCCCACAGTGTGCGTCCTTGCTCATTGGCAGAGAAAAGGCCCTTCAAGCATTATGGGAAAACCGACTTTGGCGCTCGGGTCGCTGAACGCATGGCCGACCTCACGCTATAGTCGGGTTTCGCTCGGTGAAACCCGACTTTGTCGAAAGTCGGTGTTTTTTGAATCTGACCGACCTGTTTCGCTCAACTCTACTGCTTAGCCATATGGCGAGACTCAGAAGGGATGGAGGGCTATTTTCCTCCTGGAGCACAAATTATCCTAGAATAATTTGCAGACTCCATATACAAAGCCCCTAAATGCTAGAAGAGCAGAATCCCCACTCAAGTGACCCAATTTTGGAAATTATACCCCTTTGGGTATTTATCTTCAGGTATAGTGACAATTTTGACTCCATGATTGTTTTCCAGAAATAAGGAGCAGTGGATAATGCTGGGTTAAAATTGCAAACTGCAGTTGCAGTCCCCTGTGCGTTGTAGTCCCCAATACGTTGTAGTACCCAGCTCATGATTCTGGAGACACGCGCCCATAAATTAGGCCGGCTATCATCGCTACAGAAATGTCAAACATGTGGATGCTAAAAGTGGTTTAGGCACACTAGGGCTCAGAAGGGAGTGGAGATTTGGTTTTGGGAGTGCAGAATTTGCTGAATTTCTTTTTGGGAGGCGAGGAGCAATTTTGCTTTTCCGTAACCTTTGTGCTACCAGTAATGTGGAAGCCCCTATATTTCCATTGACAGATGATGGACCTAAGTGGGGACTTGCTTTTTATGTGAATTGAAGTGAACCCATTTGGGAAAACATTTGGGATCACATTTAAACTAGAACAATGTGGGAAGGGAAGCAAAATGCCAGAAAAAGCCATACACCTGACAAATACTATGGAGAATTCTGCTATTAGAAGTGAAAAGGAAGAACAAAGACAAATAAATCTAAATAATAAAAATATTGAAGAAAGAGAAACCAATCACAAACTAAAATGTTTCTATATGAATGCACAAAGCATGGGCAACAAACAAGGAGAACTGGAACTACTAATGCAGGAAAATAAATATGATGTAATTGGAATCACTGAGACTTGGTGGGACTATACACATGATTGGAATACAAGGCTAGAAGGATACAACTTATTTGCAAGAAACAGACTTGATAAACGAGGAGGTGTCGCATTGTATGTTAGAAAAGCGTACATCTGCACAGAGATCCAAGCTTCAGAGACTGGGAGTTCTGTGGAAACTGTGTGGGTAAGAATACAAGGACAGAACAATGGAAAGGACACCATTGTAGGCATTTACTACAGGCCCCCTGTGCAAGCTGAAGATATGGATGAACTCTTTATGCATCAAATGGCCAAGTTCTCCAAAAAATATGACATAGTGGTCATGGGAGATTTCAACTATCCAGACATTTGTTGGGAATCTCTCTCAGGCAAAACTAACAGGTCAAGGAAATTCTTATCCTCTCTTGCTGACAACTTTATCTTCCAAAAGGTAGGGGAGAAAACAAGGGGATCTGCTACCTTGGATCTAATCCTTATAAACGGAGGAAATGGTTGAGGAGGCAAGACTGGCTGGGACCCTAGGAGGTAGCGACCATGCTATTTTAGAATTTTGGATAACTAGAGGAGGAAGACCTGTGAAGACTCCGATGTCAAGGTTAGATTTCAGAAAGGCAGATTTTAAGAGACTCAAAGAAAATTGGAGGGATCCAATGGCTGGATATCCTTACGAACAAAAATGTCCAGGAAGGATGGGAAATCTTGAAATATGAGATTCTCAAAGCACAATCGTTAACAATTCCGAAAAGAGGGAAGAATGGGAAGCATTTAAGGAAACCAGGATGGATGAACACAGAACTTAAACACATGCTATAAAGGAAGAAAGAAATGTTTATCAAATGGAAAGAGGGAGGCATATCTAAAGAAGAATATAATGCCGTCTGCAGAACCTGCAGGGCACAAATCAGATTATCTAAAGATGACAATGAATTAAGGCTTGCAAAAGACGTCAAAAGCAACAAAAAAGGATTTTGGGGATACATAAAAAGTAAAAGAAAAGTCAAAGATGCTATAGGATTTTTACAGGATGAAAATGATGAAACGGTAAGACAGGATGTTGAGAAGGCTGAATTTTTAAATTCCTATTTTGCATCTGTTTTCTCTCTATTTTGAGAGTGGATGCCATGTCGCGTCAGGGCTCAGAAAGCAAGGAGTGACATTTTGGAATACAGACTTTGATGGAGAGGTCTGCAGGTGTCATGTCGTGTTTAGAGAGCTTCTGATGTGCCTAAAGAGTGGATACTCCCCACAAATGACCCTATTTTGGAAACTTGACCCCTCAAGGAATTTATCTAGACATGTGGTGAGCACTTTGAATCCCCAGGTGCTTCACAGAATTTTACAACGTTGATCTGTGAAAATGAAAAAAAATATTATTCCCACAAAAAAGTTGTTTTAACCCCAAATTTTTTTCATTTTCACAATGATAGCAGGAGAAAATGGACTCCAATATGTGTTGTGCAATTTCTCCTGAATTTGCCTATACCCCATATGTGGTCGAAAACTACATTTGAGGCACAGTGCAAATCTCAGAAGGGAAGAAGTGCCATATTGGGGTTCAGATTTTGCTGGAATGGTTTGAGTGTGCCGTAACACATTGGAAGAGCCCCTGAGGTGCCGTAACAGCAGAAACACCCCATATGTGACCTCATTTTACAAACTACACCCCCCAATGAATTCATCTACGGGTGCAGTGATCATATTGACACCACATGTGCCTCACAGAATTTTATACAATTGGGCCATGAAGAAAAATTATATTTTTACCCCAGATGTTATATTTACACAAAGGAAAGTGAGTAAAAATGGCACCAAAATTTGTCCCACAATTTCTGCTGAAAGTGGAAATGCCTCATATGTGGTTGTACAGTACTGCTTAGTAGAGATGAGCGACTTTGCCTTTTTTAGGGTCGAGTCGGGTTTCATGACACCCGACTTTCTCAAAAGTCGAGTCGAACGAAATCGGCCGACTATCGGGAAAAGTCGGAGGTCCGACTGAAACACGAAACCAAATGCAAGTCAATGGGGAATAATAATACCAAGAAAAAAAGGAGTATGGACAACATCATTTATAAAATTACAAAAGACTTTATTAGATAGTATAATGCCAACAATAATGGCACACAATACAGAATAAAAATGGAGGCAAAAAACTGCGGGTATAAATGCAGGGGTTGCACAGACTAGTTAGTGACCAGGGTAGAATAGAACATATTGATATAGCACTAAAATCGTGCAAGTAGAAAATGCATGGCAATATAAACGTTATATACTAGAGACCCATAGGATCAGCATTATCAAGGTACAATACCATATACGCCATATAGATAGTCACTAGTTCTTACCCATATCAAGCGGTTCAGACTATGCGTCCCCAGCGACCCCCTGATGCGCGTTTCGCGGCAGTGCTTTCTCAAAAGGGGATGTTAGATTGTCATGACCCCAAGGTTTATATATACAAGCCATAATCAAGACGTTACCGGTGTGTAGCGGCGCACATGCGTCTGACATCACACGCCGATTAATTACCACCTCCTTCCCCCCGGCCGTCGCTGCCCCACGTGCATACAGGCGAAATGTCGCCTCATGACGTCATCAGTATGCGCCTGCAGCGTCATCGACAGCCGAAAGGAAGATAGAGGAAGCGCGTGAGTACGGCGCATGCGCGCACCACAGCTGCCATCTTTGTGGAGACCAACTAGGCGGACATTTTGGGAAAGTGTGCAGAGAAACTAAAAATAACTATAAAGTAAATACAAAGTGACAATTATATAATTTAAGTGCACCGATAAGAATAACCAATGTATGCATAATATATAAGTGACATAAAAAGAATAATAAGAAAATAACAAAATAACATATATACATATTTACATCAATAGTGCCCATATAATGCAGATAATAATATAATGTGATATATTGACATATAAATGTCATCAATAGTGCCCATATAATGCAGATAATAATGTGACATATTAACATATAAATGTCTTCTTTAATCTTGAATGAAGAACCGATTTCGTATCCCATTGTCCAACCAGAATAAATCTCATGAAGAAAACATCACTTTCTAGAACATCTCCATGTTTCAACACACCGACATAAATAAACTAAATAAAGAAAAAAACTGAAGAAATGACATTCATTAAAATTAAGAAATAAAAACGTGGTGGATAGATTCATATATTATCATTACAAAGACGCTTATGGTACATGTCGCACGAAACTGCGGTGGATAGCCCAACTTTTCAAATATTCTTTTACAAAAATGGTACAAAGGTTAGTTTCTCATTTAGACCCTTGGGTGCAACCGTGTCAAGGGTGACCATCCACCTGCATTCACGTTGAGCCAAAATGCGATTGAGATTGCCACCCCTGACACCCCCACAAACTCTGTCAATACCTCTAATTTTAAGTCCGCTGGGATCAGATCCATGACACAAACGAAAATGTCGAGGCAGCGTCTTCAACACCGCAACATCTATGGCTTCCTTAGCGGCTGCAATATCGCGTACGTGCTCGCGTGCCCTGATTTTTAATTCCCTAGATGTGAGACCCACATATATGAGGGGGCAGGGACATGTGGCATAATAAACCACATGTGTGGTATTACATGAAATGTAATCACGAATCGTATATTCTCTGCTCCCATCAGATTTGTTGAAGGTCCCACAGCTGAGAATGTTAGGACACGCGACACACGAACCGCATGGGAAACAGCCCACACGTGGGTTTTGAATATGGAAGAAGGTTTGTGGTTTCGCCACATAGTGGCTTTTCACCAAGTGATCTAGAAGGTTCCTACCTCTTCGCTGTGTCAATGCAGGGAATCGAGACAGACTGTCCGCCAAAACAGCATCCGTCTGTAACACGGACCAATGTTTATTCAATATGTCCCGAATCTGATCCCAGCGACAATTAGAAGTAGAAACAAATCTTAATTCATTAGATTGCTTCAAATTTCTCCTCCCTGCTGCAACTAAAAGATCCTCTCTCCTTGTCCGCTTGGCACGTATATATCCAGCCTTTATAGATCGGTTACTATAACCTCTATCTCTAAAACGTTCAGCAAGGATGACAGACTGTTGCTCGAAACGAGTCATAGTCGAGCAGGTTCGTCTGTTTCTTAGAAATTGCCCAACTGGGATGGCCTTAATAACAGATGAGTTATGTGCAGAGGAGGCATGCAGGAGGGAGTTGACAGCCGTCTCCTTCCGATATAAGTCGGTTTCAATAGAACCATCCCCCGCTACACATAATGTAACATCCAAAAAATCAATACGTTTGGTATGATATTTGAAAGTAAATTTAAGATTGAAGGAATTTTCATTGAGGTACTGCATGAATTGTGACAGGCTGGCCTCATTCCCCTTCCAAACCATGAGCACATCGTCAATATACCGAAACCATCCTACCACTGGGTCGGCGGCGTGCGCTCCGTCACCAAAGAAAACCTGCCTCTCCCAAAAGCCAAGAAACAGGTTTGCGTATGACGGAGCGCACGCCGCGCCCATGGCAGTCCCCTGCGTCTGTAAATAAAATTTGTCTTTAAATACAAAAAAAGTAAAGTCAATGGGAAGCAAAGTCGGCAGGGAGTGGAGGACAGTAAACACACCTACAGTGCCCATTTCAATGCCAACGACATCAATTCCTATTACTTAAGCTTGGCAACCTTAATTAACTTTATAATAATAGTTATGCATTGAAAACTGGAGGTTATATTGCTAAAGTTGTGGGGGGGAGGGGTAGGGCTGGCTAACGGTTTTCGTGTGCCCCGGGCCAAAGAGTGTCAGTGGGCCCCTTTAACACATACCACAATTCATGATGCTCCGATACGGCACAGAAATATAGGTATAGTACAATGAAAAATACTTCACTTCTTACATGACATGACTGATATCTATGTTAAAATCTACAATAGCTCAAAAACCGGACAGTATATTCCTCCATACAGTATTATGGCCACCACATAGTGTGCCATACAGAATAATGAGCCCCATATATTGCTCCATACATAATTGGTCCCATATAATGTTCCATACAGTATATGATGAGCTCTACATACTGCTCCAGTATATGATAGTCCCCATATAATGTGCCATACAGTATAGGACAGTCCCCATAGAGTAGAATGAGCCCCACATATTGCTCCATACAGTATAATGAGTCGCATATAAATCCATACAGTATATGATGGGCCCCATATATTGCTCCATACAGAATGGGCTCCATATAATGCTCCATACAGAATAGGCCCCATATGTGCTCCATATGATGCTCCATACCCTATATGATGCCCCATAAATAATGAACCCCATATGATTCTCCAGTATATGATGGGCCCCATGGATGATGCTCCAGTGTCTTATGGGCCAATATAATGCTCCATATATAATAGGCCCCATTTATAATGCTCCAGTGTATAATGGGCCATATAAATGCTGCTCCAGTGTCTGATGTCCCCCATTTAGAATGCTCCAGTATATGATGGGCCCCATGGATGATGCTCCAGTGTCTTATGGGCCAATATAATGCTCCATATATAATAGGCCCCATTTATAATGCTCCAGTGTATAATGGTCCCCGTAAATGCTTCTCCAGTGTCTGTTTTCCCCCTTTTAGAATGCTCCAGTATATGATGGGCCTCATGGATGATGCTCCAGTGTCATATGGGCCAATATAATGCTCCATATATAATGAGCCCCATTTATAATGATCTAGTGTATAATGGTCCCCATAAATGCTGCTCCAGTGTCTGTTTTCCCCCTTTTAGAATGCTCCAGTATATGATGGGTCCCATGGATGCTGCTCCAGTGTCTGATGTCCCCCATTTAGAATGCTCAGTGTATGATGGGCCCTATCTATGATGCTCAAGTGTATGCTGGGCCCCATATATAATTCTCCAGTGTATAATGCTCCCCATATATTGCTCCAAACATAAAAAAAATGAAATACCTCTCCTCGCTGTGCACTGCTCTACTCTGGACTCCTCAGCGTCGCCATCTTACAGCTCTCTGCACTTGGACTGTTTAGGCAGAGGGTGTACAGACCTGACGTCATCGCGCTCTCTAACCTGAATGTCACTGTCAGGAAACGCGGAAGACATCACAGCGGTGGAGCAGGAAGAGGTAAGTATTGCAAGTGCTGGGGCCCTGAGCAAGCAGGGGGGCCGACTTGTGGGCCATGGCACTGGTACAGGGCCCCTCATAGTACGCCGGTGTGTCTGACGGCGAGTGGGCCCCCCCACCATCAGAGACACTTTTTTGTACTATGAGGGGCCCTGCGCAAGTGCCGTCGCCCACGAGTCACCCCCCCCACACCTGCTCAGGGAACCGGCACATGCCCGGGTGCGCCAGGTGCTGACGCCGGGCCTGGGGGGGTGTTTGTAGGTTTTGTAGTCCGTCCACGCTTGCAAGTGCATGTTCATTAAATGTGTAAGCATGCAACTGGTATTCAAATTTCTGAGATTTTTCCCTTGGCTAAAAGTCCTTCCGCACTTCTTACAGATAACCTTTGCCTCATTGTGATGATATTGCAAGCTTCATGTCTTGTGCTGGTGCTAGAACTACCACCCCCACTGTTTGCAAGCACAGGGCAAAGTGCCCCTCCCTCCTTCTCTCTGCAGCGAACTCGATCTCTCATCCCTCCCACCTCAGGAATTTTCCTTTGTCTTAGCAAACCCTGCAAAAGTCCTATAGCAGCCATTTTGGAGAATCCATTCTTTTTGGTTAATAACACGGTGGGAGCGTTCGCTAGAAACACGAAAGTACTGTGTTGAACCATGCGCCGACGGGCATCGTTCCCGTGGTACCGGCGAACCCGTAACTCCAACAGAGCCCGAGAAATGGAATTCTCGGGTGCCCCATGAGCTATTTCACCCAAGTTTGGGGTCATTTGAACCATTATTTCAAAGCAAGATCATTGATAGGTCTGCCATTATTCTGCTAGAGTTCCCCGCTGAGTTATGAACCTTATGATATCGCAGAGCTCAAACCATAGCTTGCAGCCAGGGGAGGTGGCCAGAGGACCAGCCCTTTTTGTGAGGTCAGAAGCTGACATGCATAAGTCTTACAGTGAAGTTCCTTAGGGATTCTTTCTGCTGGGATGTCATGGGTAAGAGATCTACCAATGAACTATGACGTGTGGCTCCTTCCCCCAGCCTGGCTTGCCTGTAATGATCTAACAACCATGTGAGTTATCTTTCATTCTTAATCCCATTTTATTTTATAACTGCATCTGTACATAACGATATTGTCTCAGTTTGTTACATCTTTTTATATTATATAAGCATTGCCTGTTTTTTAAGGAATAAACCTATAAATTTATTAGTTTGTTTCTCCTGCTCTATAAACGAATTTGCACGTGCCTGAAGCACTACGCTACTGTTTTGGGGTTGCTACGGACCCTCTTGATAAATTGTTCATCAAAAGCCGTAGCTGGTGGCAGCTAAAAGAAAGGGGTGTAAAGTGTTAATCTATTGGGTGACGCTGGCAGTGACGCAGCGGGGTTTATAAGGGTACTGCCTGGCTGCAGCCAGGAGTAATTATAATTCCCTCACTGCAGCGTGCCCAATAGCCAGCACACATCCAAGTGACCCGTCTGGCGACTAATTATCCTAGGTGCAGTTCCCTGACTGACCTGAGGGTAAGGGGGGCGCCAGAGAGCTGCAAGTTCCTAAGTGGAAGTGGGATAGTTATAAATCCCTGCAGTTTACTGGGTCGGACGGCAGCAGCCGTCGTGTGTGTGCACGTTCCATCACATGTGGTGGCAGCGGTGGGATCACAAGCCGTGATCCCCGGGCTACCGTGTGGCGGACGGTGTGCCGTTCATCACACTCATCAATAGGATTTTGGTCAAAAAAGTGCCACGCTGTACTCTTCCTACTATGGTATAAATTTTCAGGGCTTGCACGCTGTGCTAATTTGACCATCTGGCCAAGCTGTCCTGCAACTCTTTTTATTTTTTTTAAGACATTTTTGTACTGCTATGGGCCTGCCAGATAACCGCTGCTGCGATGTCGATGCCTGCTGCGAATCCTTCTCCACTTCTGAGCTATTGCCAGCGGCATCCCTCTTCCCCCAATGGATGCCAATCCGGGTCAACAACTGGGTCATCCATCACCTCAATTTCATCTGCACCTTCCTCTGTGTCACCGTGTAAGGTGGTATAGTATGCGGGAAGGGGCACCTGAGTTTCATCAGGGTCAGATTCTGGCTCAGTAGACTACGAGGGCAATGTAGTGCTCTGGGTGAATGTACTGGCAGAATCATCTAGCAGTGGCTGTGCATCAGTGCACTCCATCTCTGATTCATGTTGGACTGGGGAATTCAGGATTTGACTTGATAACCCAGGCATGGTATGTGAAAAGAGCTCCATGGAGTAATCTGAAGTGTGGGCTGCCGCATCCTTCACTTTTGGTGGGGGTGAAGCACACAAGGAAAGGTGTTGTTCCTGACCAGGAGCCTGCACTGACGACTCAGTGCTTGCATTTTTTGAAACTTCAGAAGAGGAGGCGATAGAGCTGGAGGCTGTTTCAGCAATGTAAGCCAAAACCTGTTCCTGATGCTCCGGCTTTAAAAGCAGTTTACCTACTCTCAGTAAAGGGAGCCTTCCAGGCCTTTTGGAGCCAGACGATGACGCCGGCTCAACACCTCCTGCCTTAGGTGCTATTGTGCTTATGACATTTCCAGCAGATGCACCACCACCACCATCAGTACCAGCTGGCCCTCCACACCCACGTTCGCGGCCTCTTCCACCATACTTCCTCATTTTTGAGAAAATGTACTCAAAATACTAGCAGATATATGGTACTGTATCAGAAGTGTACAGCTGTATACAGTCTAGGGATAATTGTAAATCTCCATATATATTTCAGGAGTCACACACAGAGGCTCTCAGGCTCAGTATGGATTACACCAGAATATAAAAAGAAAAAGGGTAATGTATTAGAAGCGTACAGCTGTATATAGTGTTGGGGTAATTGTAAATCTCCGCATATTTTTCCAGAGTCAGACACAGGCTCTCACAGGCTCAGTACCAGAATATAAAAAGTAGAAAAAGGGTAATGTATGAGAAGCGTACAGCTGTATACAGTGTTGGGGTAATTTTTAAATATCCGTATATATTTCCAGAGTAACAGACAGATTCTCACAGGCTCAGCATGGATCACACCAGAATATAAAAAGCAGATCCGCAAGAAAAAATCACACATGTGGGCCAATGTTCCAGGTGTCAATGATGCACTTAGAGTGGTGGGTGGAGGAGGACTTTCTGGCAAAAAGGGTACTGTATCACCAGATACCAGGTATATATAGTATAGTGAAAATATTCTAAATCTCCGTATATATTTCAGGAGGCAGACACAGACGCTCTCAAGGCTCAGTATGGATTACACAATAATATAAAAAGATGAAAAAGGAGTACTGTAACACCAGATACCAGGTATATATAGTATAGTGAAAATATTCTAAATCTCCGTATATATTTCACGAGGCAGACGCAGACACTCTCAGGCTCAGTATGGATTACACAAGAATATAAAAAGATGAAAAAGGGGTACTGTATCACCAGATACCAGGTATATATAGTATAGTGAAATTATTGGAAATCTCCGTATATATTTCAGGAGTCAGACAAAGACGCTCACAGGCTCAGTATGGATTAGACCATAATATAAAAAGCTGAAACAGTGTACTGTATCACCAGATACCAGGTGTATATAGTATAGTGAAAATATTGTAAATCTCCGTATACATTTCAGGAGTCAGACACAGACGCTCTCAGGCTCAGTATGGATTACACAAGAATATAAAAATCTGAAACAGGGTACTGTATCAGCAGATACCAGTTGTATATAGTATAGTGAAAATATTGTAAATCTCCGTATATATTTCAGGAGTCAGACAAAGACGCTCACAGGCTCAGTTTGAATTAGACAAGAATATAAAAAGATCCGCAAGAAATAATCACACATGTGGGCCAATATTCCAGGTGTCAATGATGCACTTAGAGTGGTGGGTGGAGGAGGACTTTCTTCCAAAAAGGGTACTGTATCACAAGCGTACAGCTGTATACAGTCTAGGGGTAATTGTAAATCTCCAGAGTCAGACACAGACTCTCATAGGCTCAGTATGGATTACACGAGAATATAAAAAGTAGAAAAAGGGTAATGTATTAGAAGCGTACAGCTGTATACAGTGTTGGGGTAATTTTTAATCTCCGTATATTTTTCCAGAGTCAGACACAGACTCTCACAGGCTCAGTCTGGATTACACCAGAATATAAAAAGTAGAAAAAGGCTAATGCATTAGAAGCATACAGCTGTATACAGTGTTGGGGTAATTTTAAATCTTCGTATATATTTCAGTCTCAGTAAGCCAGTCCAGACTCTCCGCTACAGGAAACTAGATGGATACAAGTACAGACTGAAAGTAGAGTGATTGCAGAAATTTGGGAATTCCTAATCACGGGAAAACCTCCCGGTAGAATTTGCAGAGGTGATGCTGACCCTCAATTACTTTGTGGAGACAGCGAAAACGGTTCTTTGTGAAGAAAGGGTTGCTGTATCGCAGTAGCATGGATCCCATCACCGTTAGTCGTCTCTATCAAATTGAGATCCCAAGGAGAGATGTAGACATGGTCATCACTGCCTATCATGTTCAGTCTGGTCACTTTGGAGTGCAAAAGAGAGAAGCCACAGGCCATAGGTGATTCTATTGTATTGGCATGAGAGGAGACATTGAAAAATGGTGCCAGGAATGTCACATGTCTGTGACTAGGAAAACTGTGAAAGCTGATCAGAAAGCACCACTGCATCCGATTGTGAGTCGACGTCCATTAGAAATGGTAGCCATTGATCATCTGAAGAAATAGCCCAGCAGGACAGGCCATAGCTACGTCTTAACCATCATCGATCACTTCACCAAATTTGTAGTGGCCGTCCCTGTGAAGGATTTACCTGCCCAGGCTCCACAGCGGTGGAGCAGGGAGAGGTAAGTATTGCAAGTGCTGGGGCCCTGAGCAAGCAGGGGGGCCCACTCGTGGGTGCCGGTACTGGCACAGGGCCCCTCAGAGACACTTTATTGTACTATGAGGGGCCCTGTGCCAGTGCCGTCGCCCAAGAGTGGGCCCCCACACCTGCTCAGGGCACCGGCACTTGCCCGGGTGCGCCAGGTGGTGACCCCGGCCCTGGGGGGGGACAACCCAGTTAGGGAGGTGGAAAAACTGGCATATGTTGAGGTGTAGGCTGGACGTTCAGCAGCTGCAAATGAAGGAATTGGAAGTCCGAGGAAGAGGAAGACAAAGCGAGCCATTTTGCTGGCAACCTATGTGTCATCAGGGGAAGGTGGGACAAAATCCTTTGAAACCCAAGCATGGTTCATTTTAATGAAGGTTAGATCATCAACATTTTAGGTCGACAGACAGGTCCTTCTTTCTGTCAGGATTGATCCAGCAGCACTGAAGACTCTTTCTGATAGCACACTACCAGCAGGGCAAGCGAGCTCCTATAAGGCATATTGTGCCAATTCAGGCCAGGTGTCGAGTTTACAGGCCCAGTAGTCACAGGGGAATGACCTGTGAGGGAGAACATCGATAGGGGAGGAAAAGTAATTTTTAACCATAGTTGACAACTGCTGTCTCCTGTCTGTTGCAATCGATTCAGTATTACCAGTCATGTGAGCGGTACTCGAGAAATCAGTCCACAACATGGTAATGAAACCCCTGTCTCCAACGCCACTTCGGCTGTGTGCACCACGAACACCTCTTCCATTTGGCCCAGTACGGCTCGTGATAGAACCTGCACCGCTGCTGTGTGCTGGGAATGCCTTTAACAAACGGTTTACCAGAGTTGCTTGTTTGTTTGCCAATATTAGCTCTAGGTTCTCCTGTGGCATGAATTTGCCTTTATAGCATGGATCGAGGATGCTGGCCAACCAGTAGTCGTCATCCTTCATAATTTTGGCAATGCGTGGGTCCCTTTTTAGGATCCGCAAGGCATAATCACACATGTAGGCCAATGTTCCAGGTGTCAATGATGCACTGCCAGTGGTGGGTGGAGGAGCACTTTCTGCCAAATCCACATCCCTCTAGTCACGCACAAACCCTTTACGTGACCTTGGCAAGCCAACATTTTCTCTTGCCCTAAGCATCCTCCTCCCCAAAATAATCATCCCCCCATCCTCCTCTTCCTCCACCTCGTCCAGGACAGTTCCCTGAGCAAACAATGGCTGACTGTCATCAAGGCTTCCCTCCTCCTCTGCCTCCTCCATCGCAGACGCCTGATCCTTAATGTGCGTCAAAGTTTGCATGAGCAGACGCATAAGTGGGATGCTCATGCTTATGATGGCGTCGTCTGCGCTTACCAGCCGTGTGCATTCCTCAAAACACTGAAGGACTTTACAGAGGTCTTTCAGCTTTGACCACTGCACACCCGACAACTCCATGTCTGCCCTCAAACTGCCTGCCCGTGTATCCTCCCATAAATGCATTACAGCCTGCGTCTGTTCGCACGGCCTCTCAACCATGTGCATGGTGGAGTTCCACCTTGTTGCAACGTCTATGATTAGGCGATGCTTGGGGAGGTGGAGCGATCGCTGCAGCCTCTGCATACGATTGGAGTCTACAGGCGAGCGACGGATGTGCGAGCACAGTCTTCGCACTTTATGGAGCAGGGCTATTAACTCCGGATAATTATTTAAGAAGCACTGCACCACCAGGTTCAAGGTGTAAGCCAGGCAAGGTATGTGTCTGAGTTTTGCCAGGGCTTTGGCCGCCACAAAATTACGGCCGTTATCACTGACTACCTTGTCTGGCTCAAGATGTATACTGCCCAGCCATGACTCAGTTTTTAGCTGCAAGTAGTCGGCCAGTACCTCCGCGGTGTGTCTGTTGTCGCCCAAAGACTTCATTTTTAAAACAGCCTGCTAACGCTTACCACTAGCTGTTCGATAGTGGGACACCTCATGTGCAACACATGGCAGCTGCGGATGGAGTGCTCGTGTGATTGCGCTCTGTTGACAAGCTTTCGCTTCTGGAGGAGGAGGAGGGTCGAACGCCTACAGCCAACTGTTGCCTATACCGTGGGCTAGGCAGCACTGTCCCACCGCCGCTGTCCCCTGTGGACCCTGCATCCACATTAACCCAGTGCGCAGTGATGGACACGTAATGGCCCTGGCCATGCCTACTGGCCCATGCATCTGTTGTGAGGTGCACCTTTGCACTCGCTGATTGTTTGAGTGCATGGACAATGCGGTCTTTCACATGCAGGTGGAGGACAGGGATGGCTTTTCTAGAAAAGAAATGCCGACTGGGTAGGACATAGCGTGGGACAGCGTAGGCCATGAGGTCTCTGAACGCTGCGCTTTCAACCAAACGGAAGGGCATCATCTCTAATGAGATCAGTTTGGCAATGTAGGCGTTCAAAGCCAGTGTACGCGGATGAGAGGATGAGTACTTTCTTGTCCTACTCAGAGTGTCTGGCAGGATGAGCTGGACTTAAAAGCTGCATATGAGGGAACTAGCGGTGGACATGACGGACTGAGAGGGGGTTGGTGATGGTGGGTGGTGATGGCCTAGATGCAGTCTTTCGTTGCAAAAACATTGCGATTCCCTGACTGCTTTGGCCTTGCGACGACACCTCAACATTTCTTGATGGTGGTGTGCCAACCGGTGGGCTTACAGTGGGGGAAGCGATGGAGCGTTGCTGGCTAACTTCAGTCGGAGCAGGTGCACATGTGCTACCTGAGGTTTTGTAGTCCGTCCACACTTGCAAGTGCATGTTCATTAAATGTCTAAGCATGCAACTGGTATTCAAATTTCTGAGATTTTTCCCTCGGCTAAAGGTTCTTCCGCACTTCTTACAGATAACCTTTGCCTCATCAATAGGATTTTGGTCAAAAAGGTGCCACACTGCACTCTTCCTACTTATAAATTTTCAGGGCTTGCACGCTGTGCTAATTTGACCATCTGGCCAAGCTGTCCTGCAACTCTTTTTGTTTTTTTAACACCTTTTTGGACTGCTACGGGCCTGCCTGATAACCCCAGCTGCGATGTTGATACCTTCTGCTGATCCTCCTCCTCTTCTGAGCTATTGCCAGCGGCACCCTCTTCCCCACTGGATGACCAATCCGGGTCAACAACTGGGTCATCCATCACCTCCTCTTCAATTTCATCTGCACCTTCCTCTGTGTCACCATGTAAGGTGGTATAGTATGCAGGAAGGGGCACCTGAGTTTCATCAAGGTCACATTCTGGCTCAGTAGATTGCGAGGGCAATGTAGTGCTCTGGTTGAATGTACCAGCAGAATCATCTAGCAGTGGCTGTGCATCAGTGCACTCCATGTCAGATTCATGTTGGACTGGGGAATTCAGGATTTGACATGACAACCCAGGCATGGTATGTGAAAAGAGCTCCATGGAGTAATCTGAAGTGTTGCCTGCCGCATCCTTCACTTTTGGTGGGGGTGAAGGACACAAGGAAATGGGTTGTTCCTGACCAGAAGCCTGCACTGACGACTCAGTGCTTGGAGTTTTTGAAACTTCAGAAGAGGAGGCGATAGAGCTGGAGGCTGTTTCAGCAATGTAAGCCAAAACCTGTTCCTGATGCTCCAGCTTTAAAAGCGGTTTACGTACTCCCAGAAAAGGGAGCCTTCCAGGCCTTCTTGAGCCAGACGATGATGCAAGCTCAACACCTCCTGCCTTAGATGCTATTGTACTTTTGGCACTTCCAGCAGATGCACCACCACCACCATCAGTACCAGGTGGCCCCCCACGCCCACGTCTGCGGCCTCTTCCACCATACTTCCTCATGTTTGTGAAAATGTACCCAAAATACCAGCAGATATATGGTACTGTATCAGAAACGTACAGCTGTATACGGTGAAGGTGAAAAATTTTAATCTCCGTATATATTTGCGGAGTAACAGACACAGACTCTCACAGGCTCAGTATGGATTAGACCAGAGTATAAAAAGTAAAAAAAGAGTAATGTATCAGAAGCGTACAGCTGTATACAGTGCTGGGGTAATTTTAAATCTCCGTATATATTTCCAGAGTCAGACACAGACTCTCACAGGCTCAGTATGGATTACACCAGAATATAAAAAGCAAAAAAGTGTACTGTATCAGAAGCGTACAGCCGTATACAGTGCTGGGGTAATTTTTAATCTCCGTATATAATTCCAGAGTCACACACAGACGCTCACAGGCTCAGTATGAATTACACCAGATTATAAAAAGTTGAAAAAGGGTAATGTATTCGAAGCGTACAGCTGTGTACTAGTGTTGGGGTAATTTTAAATCTCCGTATATATTTCAGGAGTCAGACAAAGACGCTCACAGGCTCAGTATGGAGTAGACCAGAATATGAAAAGCATAAAAAGTGTCCTGTATCAGTAGCGTACAGCTGTATACAGTTTGGGGTAATTTTAAATCTCCGTATATATTTCAGGAGTAACACACACATGCTCACAGGCTCAGTATGGATTACACAAGAATATGAAAAGCAGAAAAAGTGTACTAAATCAGTAACGCACAGCTGTATACAGTATTGGGGTAATTTTAAATCTCCGTTTATATATTTCAGGAGTAACACACAGACGCTCACAGGCTCAGTATGGAGTAGACCAGAATATGAAAAGCATCAAAAGTGTACTGTATCAGTAGCATACAGCTGTATACAGTGTTGGGGTAATTTTAAATCTCCGTATATATTTCCAGAGTAACACACAGACGCTCATTTAGTATGGATTTGACCGTAATACAGAAGGCAGAAAAACGGTAATGTATCAGAAGATACCAGCTGTATACGGTTTTGGGAAAAATTGAAATCTCCATATATATTTCCGGAGTCACACACAGACGCTCCCTCAGTATGGATTTGACCGTAATACAGAAGGCAGAAAAATGGTACTGTATCAGAAGATACCAGTTGTATACAGTTTTGGGGAAAATTGAAATCTCTGTATATATTTCCGAAGTCACACACAGACGCTCTCTCAGTTTTGATTTGACCGTAATACAGAAGGCAGAAAAACAGTACTGTATCAGAAGATACCAGCTGTATACGGTTTTGGAGAAAATTGAAATCTCCGTATATATTTCCGGAGTCACACACACACGCTCTCTCAGTATGGATTTGACCGTAATACAGAAGGCAGAAAGACGGTACTGTATCAGAAGATACCAGCTGTATACAGTTTTGGGTAAAATTTAATTCTCCGTATATATTTCCGGAGTCACACACAGACGCTCTCTCAGTATGGATTTGACCGTAATACAGAAGGCACAAAAACAGTACTGTATCAGAAGATACCAGCTGTATACGGTTTTGGGGAAAATTGGAATCTCAGTATATATTTCCGGAGTCACACACAGATAGTCAGCATGTATTTGTCCGTGATACCAGCCGGTACACGGTAGTGTGTGAGGAGCGTACAGCTCTGTACAGTGTGGGAAAAAATGAACGCTCGGTAACTGTGCCGAAAAAAAGAATAAAAGTATTAGTGCTGTGTAGGTGCTGTGTTAAAAAGCACTCTGCACAGCAATGTACACACAGCAATACAGCTAGCAGGCAGCCTAATAATCAGCTCTGCTGCTGCACACAATAAATTCCTCACCTGTCACTGGCAGGCAGCCTAATAATCAGCTCTGCTGCTGCACACAAGAAATTCCTACCCTGTCACTGGCAGGCAGCCTAATAATCAGCTCCTGCTGCTGCACACAATAAATTCCTCACCTGTCACTGGCAGGCAGCCTAATAATCAGCTCTGCTGCTGCACACAAGAAATTCCTACCCTGTCACTGGCAGGCAGCCTAAGAAACAGCGCTGCTGCACACAACAAAATTCTACCTGTCACTGCACACTAACTGTACAGCTAATCGCTATCAGCACAAGCACAGAATTAGTTCTTTTTTCCTGCCTAACGCTCTCCATACTGAGAACCAGCGGCAGCAACCTCTCCCTACGCTAAGATCGGCAGAAGTAAAATGGCGGTCGGCGGTGAGGGCTTTTATAGGCACTGTGACGCCACACTAAGCAAGCCAATCACTGCAATGCCCTTCTCTAAGATGGTGGTGGCCGCTGCCTATGTCATCGCGTTGCCCACAGTGTGCGTCCTTGCTCATTGGCTGAGAAAAGGCCCTTCAAGCATTATGGGAAAACCGACTTTGGCGCTCGGGTCGCTGAACGCATGGCCGACCTCACGCTATAGTCGGGTTTCGCTCGGTGAAACCCGACTTTGTCGAAAGTCGGTGTTTTTTGAATCTGACCGACCTGTTTCGCTCAACTCTACTGCTTAGCCATATGGCGAGACTCAGAAGGGATGGAGGGCTATTTTCCTCCTGGAGCACAAATTATCCTAGAATAATTTGCAGACTCCATATACAAAGCCCCTAAATGCTAGAAGAGCAGAATCCCCACTCAAGTGACCCAATTTTGGAAATTATACCCCTTTGGGTATTTATCTTCAGGTATAGTGACAATTTTGACTCCATGATTGTTTTCCAGAAATAAGGAGCAGTGGATAATGCTGGGTTAAAATTGCAAACTGCAGTTGCAGTCCCCTGTGCGTTGTAGTCCCCAATACGTTGTAGTACCCAGCTCATGATTCTGGAGACATGCGCCCATAAATTAGGCCGGCTATCATCGCTACAGAAATGTCAAACATGTGGATGCTAAAAGTGGTTTAGGCACACTAGGGCTCAGAAGGGAGTGGAGATTTGGTTTTGGGAGTGCAGAATTTGCTGAATTTCTTTTTGGGAGGCGAGGACAATTTTGCTTTTCCGTAACCTTTGTGCTACCAGTAATGTGGAAGCCCCTATATTTCCATTGACAGATGATGGACCTAAGTGGGGACTTGCTTTTTATGTGAATTGAAGTGAACCCATTTGGGAAAACATTTGGGATCACATTTAAACTAGAACAATGTGGGAAGGGAAGCAAAATGCCAGAAAAAGCCATACACCTGACAAATACTATGGAGAATTCTGCTATTAGAAGTGAAAAGGAAGAACAAAGACAAATAAATCTAAATAATAAAAATATTGAAGAAAGAGAAACCAATCACAAACTAAAATGTTTCTATATGAATGCACAAAGCATGGGCAACAAACAAGGAGAACTGGAACTACTAATGCAGGAAAATAAATATGATGTAATTGGAATCACTGAGACTTGGTGGGACTATACACATGATTGGAATACAAGGCTAGAAGGATACAACTTATTTGCAAGAAACAGACTTGATAAACGAGGAGGTGTCGCATTGTATGTTAGAAAAGCGTACATCTGCACAGAGATCCAAGCTTCAGAGACTGGGAGTTCTGTGGAAACTGTGTGGGTAAGAATACAAGGACAGAACAATGGAAAGGACACCATTGTAGGCATTTACTACAGGCCCCCTGTGCAAGCTGAAGATATGGATGAACTCTTTATGCATCAAATGGCCGAGTTCTCCAAAAAATATGACATAGTGGTCATGGGAGATTTCAACTATCCAGACATTTGTTGGGAATCTCTCTCAGGCAAAACTAACAGGTCAAGGAAATTCTTATCCTCTCTTGCTGACAACTTTATCTTCCAAAAGGTAGGGGAGAAAACAAGGGGATCTGCTACCTTGGATCTAATCCTTATAAACGGAGGAAATGGTTGAGGAGGCAAGACTGGCTGGGACCCTAGGAGGTAGCGACCATGCTATTTTAGAATTTTGGATAACTAGAGGAGGAAGACCTGTGAAGACTCCGATGTCAAGGTTAGATTTCAGAAAGGCAGATTTTAAGAGACTCAAAGAAAATTGGAGGGATCCAATGGCTGGATATCCTTACGAACAAAAATGTCCAGGAAGGATGGGAAATCTTGAAATATGAGATTCTCAAAGCACAATCGTTAACAATTCCGAAAAGAGGGAAGAATGGGAAGCATTTAAGGAAACCAGGATGGATGAACACAGAACTTAAACACATGCTATAAAGGAAGAAAGAAATGTTTATCAAATGGAAAGAGGGAGGCATATCTAAAGAAGAATATAATGCCGTCTGCAGAACCTGCAGGGCACAAATCAGATTATCTAAAGATGACAATGAATTAAGGCTTGCAAAAGACGTCAAAAGCAACAAAAAAGGATTTTGGGGATACGTAAAAAGTAAAAGAAAAGTCAAAGATGCTATAGGATTTTTACAGGATGAAAATGATGAAACGGTAAGACAGGATGTTGAGAAGGCTGAATTTTTAAATTCCTATTTTGCATCTGTTTTCTCTCAGAAAGGAAATGTAACATCAACTGATCTTCACTGTCCTATTAAAGGAATAGAAGAATCCAGGATATCTATAAACAGAAAAACAGTGAGGAAACACTTAGCTAACCTAAATGAATTCAAGTCTCCAGGTCCAGATGAATTACACCCCAGAGTACTGAAGGAGATAGCAGAAGAAATTCTTGAACCACTCTCCATAATCTTTGAAAATTCTTGGAGAACAGGAGAAGTCCCAGAAGACTGGAGAAGAGGAAATGTTGTTCCTATCTTCAAAAAGGGAAAGAAGGTGGACCCAGGGAACTCCAGGCCGGTGAGTCTGACTTCTATACCAGGAAATATCTTTGAACAAATTATTAAAGAACATGTATTTAAGTACCTGGATAAGAATGAAGTGATTAAACAGAGTCAGCATGGGTTTGTAACTAATAAGTCATACCAGACTAACTTAATTTCCTTCTATGACAGAATCAATGACTGGGTGGATCAGGGAAATGCTGTAGATATAGTATATCTTGACTTCAGCAAAGCATTTGACAAAGTATCTCACACAATCCTTATTGAAAAAATGACTAAGTATGGAATGGACAAGGCAACTGTTAGGTGGATTCATAACTGGCTTAGTGATAAGATCCAAAGAGTGGTCGTAAATGGCTGCACATCCAGTTGGAAGAATGTCTCAAGTGGGGTACCACAAGGCTCTGTTTTGGGCCCTGTATTGTTCAACATCTTTATCAATGATTTAGATGAAGGAATTGGGGGTAAACTGATCAAATTTGCTGATGACACAAAGCTAGGAGGGGTAGCTAATACTAGAGAAGAGAGAGAGAGGATTCAAAAAGATATAAATAAACTGGAGAAGTGGGCAGCAACTAACAGAATGGTTTTTAACAGGGAAAAATGCAAAGTACTACATCTGGGCAATAAAAATGAAAAAAGCATATACAAAATGGGAGGAATAGGGCTAAGTAACAGCACATATGAAAAAGACTTGGGTATACTAATAGATCACAGACTGAACATGAGTCAACAGTGTGATGCAGCAGCAAAAAAGCAAATACAATTCTGGGATGTATTAACAGAAGCATACAGTCTAGATCACGTGAGGTCATTATTGCCCTCTACTCCTCTTTGGTCAGACTTCATCTGGAATACTGTGTCCAGTTTTGGGCACCACATTTTAAAAAAGACATCAACAAACTAGAGCAAGTTCAGAGAAGAGCGACCAGAATGGTGACCGGTCTGCAAACCATGTCCTATGAGGAACGGTTGCAGGATTTGGGAATGTTTAGCTTGCAAAAAAGAAGACTGAGAGGAGACTTAATAGCTGTCTACAAATATCTCAAGGGCTGTCACATTATAGAAGGATCATCTTTATTCTCATTTGCACAAGGAAAGACTAGAAGCAATGGGATGAAACTGAATGGGAGGAGACACAGATTAGATATTAGAAAAAACTTTTTGACAGGGTGATCAAGGAGTGGAACAGGCTGCCACGAGAGGTGGTGAGTTCTCCTTCAATGGAAGTCTTCAAACAGAGGCTGGACAGACATCTGTCTGGGATGATTTAGAGACTCCTGCTTTGAGCAGAGGGTTGGACCAGATGGCCCAGGAGGTCCCTTCCAACTCTACCATTCTATGATTCTATATATATATTTTTATTGATATTTTGTGATTTTTAAAAGAAATATTTTTACAACTTTTAAAAAAAAAAAAATTCATTTTTTAACTTCGTCCCACTATGGAACTTTCACTTTCAGCACTCTGATCCCAGTTATGTAGCATAGTAATGCAGGAGCAGTGCTATGCTTTATAATTGTCAGTGCTGCACTGACACAAGTTAGTTAGATCATGCACTGTAATAATAAGAATAAAAATAGTAAATTACACTCTGTCAAAAAATGATCCAGTGAAGTTATTTTCTTATATAGCATGACACCAGCAGGTACAAGGTGTTCAAACTGTATTGGAACGCGCAGGTCCATCTAATGAGCCAAGTGCTGCTGACCTCTCCAGGGCCACTTTTATGCGTAGTGATCACCCACATCTTACTCCTGCAGGGACTGGTGTAAGATTTGGGGCAAGGTGCACGCCACTTGTCAGATGATCATGACTGATTAAAAGGCAAAGGCCTTTTAATCAATCAGGAGCCTCGCACTCCTCCCTGCCACTCAACAAGACCCGCGTGAAGATTGCCAGTCTTGGTGAATCAGGTCCAATAACAGTAAAATGAAGCTGGAGTGATGAAAAAGCTGAGCAGCAGTGAGCAGTATCTTGTGTCATTCCATTACATCTCTGTGGAGACTGACAGTATCAGGCGGCAAGAAGGTAGCTCCTGGCTCCCAGGGTCACACTTCTCCTTTGATGTGCACTGATTTTTCAGACCATGTATAAAAAGATGTCCGATTCCAGTGCTAGTCCGTTCTGTAACAACTGTTTGCTATAGTAGGTGCCATATTCCATTATATCTATATATAATTTTCGAATTAATTGGATTAATGGTTATAATATATCCCTTAATAATGTGATTAATGCTTTCACCAATGCTATAAATGGGAGAAAATAATTTGGTGACAGGTGAAGTAACGGATATTGGATGCCACAATGGAAATTGACGTGTTAGTGCAGCTATAGTAACTATAATATAATAACTAAAATATGTCACCCAGAAATAACTTCCTACTAAGATATCTGTCATCAGAGTCAAATAAAAAAAAAAGTTAAACTTTTTTTTTCTTTTTCTTTTCCTTTTTTTGATAATTGATACAATTACCTTTCAATCTTTGTCACTATAGCAACAGGGAGTATTGGTGCCACCTACTGTTCAACAAAAGTAATGCAAGGATTAATGAAGAAACTCAACATACTGTATGTAGAAGGTGCAGATGTTTAGTATCTCTGTACACGTCACAGGCATTGACTCATTGGCTTCATGGTAAAGAGAGCACTACTCTCACTTCTTGCTTTATGGTCTTAGAATACAGAACCGTTTTCACCAATACATCAATGATTTGTTATATCAGCTGCATTTACCATAATTCATTTTTTTTTTCCCCTTACATATTGGATCTGACACTTGTGTAGTTAAAAGGGAGGCCGTCATCCCAAACTGACAGTTTGAACTAAGCATGTAGCCTTGTTGGGGATGTAGCGTCTATAACAAATAGCTCCTTAAGAGTCCTAGTCGCTGTCTCCGATTACAGAAATTGAAGTTTAATCAAATATACCAATGAGGATGCCGATTCACCACTCTTCAACCCCTCGGTCCTGTATTCCTCAGTCTCCCTCAGTGTTGAGTGACAGCAATGACTTACCTGGACCAAACACTCAGGCAACCCAGTGCTGTCAATCATCAGTGAAGGAGGCAGGGCCATGCAAAACAAGCGGGCGGAATGGTGGACTGAGGGTCTAGGTCACACCAAGGGTACACCAAGACCCTCATTAGCATATTTCATTACACTTCAGTTACTGCAGAAAGGAGGCAACAAGTATAAAAACTAAAAGATACTATTATTATTGGGGGCTACCTCCCCCACAAGCCCGTGTGCTTCATTTATACCTGTAGTTTGGGATCACAGACTTCTTTAAAATCCAAACCTCAACTCATGAGCCTGAACTTGACAATGTGTCATATTTGGCAGAATGACCTATAACTGCTGTCATGTGGAGCTCTTTTATTCTAAAATTCAGCTACAATCAGCTTGCCATTTATTTATATTACTGGTCTTCTGTGATTGTGGAGATTACATTTGTCGCCATGGCAACGGAACTCTAGCACTGTATATAAAGCTGTGCAGAACTGACTCCCCCACCCTGCACGGAATATGAAGCAATGAAGTAACCCACATTAAATGCCATCAATATAAATAGGATAGAAAATATGGTGTAGAGACCACGTTTCTATTATTTGGTGCGGTTTAAAAGGAATATCCACTTCAATAGTATTGTATCTTCAGAAGTGTCACAGATAGCATCTGTCAATTATGACCCCACAACTCCTTAAACTAAGGGGCTGCAGCGCTTTAGAGGACCCGAATCCCAAAGTGCAGCTTAGATACACTAATGCTCCATTGATTTCACAGGGTAATTAAGAGGTGAAGTACAGTTCATGTACTCCATGCTTCCTGGCCATTGTGTACCACATAGATTTGATGGCAATGTCCTTAAGAATAGATTGATAAAAAAACAAAATGGTCTTTAATACATTCTAACATTTCCTTTGCCCAGTTTAACCCTTGGTTAGTGGCACCTGCATATAGTGCCTTGATAAACTCTTCATACCTTGTGAACTTTGCCATTATCTTCCAGTTTCTGACCCCGTATCAGTCAGGGAGCCGGCTGATCACATAACTGTACATCATATGTTGGTAAGGAATTAATGTTACTGTCATCTTAATTTTGTTTTTATTAACCAGTACTACAGATGAAAAATAGAAAATTTGTAATATATTTTATCAGAGAAATCCGCATCTTTTATTCTCAATTATCTAAATTTACAGGTAGACTCTGTCTTCATTTAATACAGATTTTCCCATTTCTGAGATAGTAGAAAACAACAGAGGTTCATCAAGTTATTTGCGGAACTAGAACTGTAGTTTCACGAGAACTTAAAGCCAAATGTCAGTGTTTGCCTCTAGCTCCCCCGTCTCTAATGCATCTTATAAGCATGGTCATCTCCGATCTCAGCAATTCGACATCGGTCATCAACAAATACAGATTTTACTTCTGAATCGAGAGTAAAAGACCAATCCAGTAAGAGAAAGAAGCAGATTTCACCAATACGTATATACAGTGGGGGGAAGTAATTGAACCCTTGCTGATTTTGTAAGTTTGCCCACTGACAAAGACATGAACAGTCTATAATTTTAAGGGTAGGTTTATTTTAACATTGATAGAATATCGAAAATAAAATCCAGAAAATCACATTGTATAAATTATATAAATTTGCATTTTGCAGTGAGAAATAAGTATTTGATCCCTCTGGCAAACAAGACTTAATACTTGGTAGCAAAACCCTTGTTGGCAAGCACAGCAGTCAGACGTTTTTTGTAGTTGATGATGAGGTTTGCGCACATGTCAGGAGGTAAGATTAAGGTCTGGAGACTGGCTATGCCACTCCATGACCTTAATGTGCTTCTTTTTGAGCCACTCCTTTGCTGCCTTGGCTGTATATTTTGGGTCATTGTCTTGCTGGAAGACCCAGCCCCGACCCATTTTTAATGTCCTGGCAGAGGGAAGGAGATTGTCACTCAGGATTTTACATTGCATGGCCCCATCCATTCTCCCATTGATGCGGTGAAGTAGTCCTGTGCCCATAGCAGAGAAACACCCCTAAAACATAACGTTTCCACCTCCATGCTTGACAGTGGGGACGGTGTTCTTTGGGTCATAGCCAGCTTTTCTCTTCCTCCACACGGCGAGTTGAGTTAATGCCAAAGAGCTCAATTTTTGTCTCATCTGACCACAGCACCTTCTCCTAGTCACTCACAGAATCATCGAGGTGTTCATTGGCAAACTTCAGACGGGCCTGCACATGTGCCTTCTTGAGCAGGAGGAGGACCTTGCAGGCACTGCAGGATTTTAAACCTTTAAGGCGTAATGTGTTAGCAATGGTTTTCTTGGTGACTGTGGTCCCAGCTGCCTTGAGATCATTAACAAGTTCCCCCGTGTAGTTTTAGGCTGATCTCTCACCTTCCTCATGATCAAGAGTACCCCACAAGGTGAGATTTTGCATGGTGCTCCAGATCGATGTCGATTGACAGTCATTTTGTATTTCTTCCATTTTCTTACTATTGCACCAACAGTTGACTCCTCACCCAGTGTCTTGCTTATGGTTTTGTAGCCCATTCCAGCTTTGTGCAGGTCTATGATCTTGTCCCTGACATCCTTATAAAGCTCTTTGGTCTTGCCTACGTTGTAGAGGTTAGAGTCTGACTGATTAATTCAGTCTGTGGACAGGAGTCTTTTATAAAGGTGACTATGTAAGACAGCTGTCTTTAATGCAGGTAACAAGTTGATTAGGAGGGTCTAACTGGTCTGTAGGAGCCAGAACTCTTAATGGTTGGTAGAAGATCGAATACTTATTTCCCACTGCAAAATGCAAATAAATTTATATAATGTATACAATGTGATTTTCTGGATTTTATTTTTAATATTCATCTCTCAATGTTAAAATTAACCTACCCTTAAAATTATACTGTTCATGTATTTCTCAGTGGGCAAACTTACAAAATCAGCAAGGGATCAAATACTTATTTTCCCCACTGTATATATATATTTACTAGATGGAGGCCCGATGCGAGAGCGGTAATGTCACGATGTAGGCTGGCTTTGCAGCATTGAGAATCTCTCCCCCCATGTGCTCACCCACCTATCCACTCTCTCTTTCGCCATGAGCTGACTTCTCCCATCTGTGCTCTCTTCTTTGAGCTGTCTACCCCATGTGCTATACCCCTTGTCTGCTGTCTCCTTCCTGTGCTGTGTTCTCCCCTTATGTGCTGTCCTGTTTGAGCTGTCTCCCCCTGTGCTCTGTCTCTCTCACCCTGTGTCAGACCGTGTACAGCAGGGTTCCCAACTCCAGTCCTCAAGGCCCACCAACAGGTCATGTTTTCAGGATTTCCTTAGTATTGCCCAGGTGATAATTGCATCACCTGTGCAAAACAAAGGAAATCCTGAAAACATGACCTGTTGGTGGGCCTTGAGGACTGGAGTTGGGGAACCCTAGTGTACAGAACATGCCACAGCTCCTGGGCAGAGGAGGAAGCAAAAGACAATACTGACATTACAGCATTAAAATTAACTTTCGTTTGTGGGAAAACCCCTTTAATGTGACTGGCTTCCTCTGCCTGTAGACACGTCGCGCATTCTGCCGCCAGGATCAGCTGAATGATTCACTGCGCCTGCACGGAATTCACGCAGGCGCAGTGCAATGGTGTGCTGCGCAAGCATGAGAGGCATCGAAATCCCGGCATCGAAATCCCGTCGCTGCACAGGGGGAATTTCGAGCCATGTCCTCTGCGGTCTCCCATTCTTCTTCAGCCATGGAGGATCCTGCTTAGCAGAGAGGTTGGTCCCAGCGTCTTGTTCAGGCTAATGCTATGCGTTTGGTTGCTGCTGCCACAGGTTCATCTATAGAAACCAGCATTAGTCAGTGGCGAGCAGACACTCCTGGGACTAAGTTCTGCATTCCTCCATCTGAGCATGCCCGTGAGACGACCGCTCATTGGTGGTCGGAGGTCACATGCTCAGGTCCTCAAGCCGTTCGGATTGGGCCATCAGCAAGGTCCTGGAAGGTTGCAGTTATAAAAGGATCGCACGGCCGTGTGCTAGCATAAATCATGTGGTGTGTATGAGCGAGTGGATATGCTACCACTCTGTGTATGCACGTGTGTTTAGGCCGAAAACCTGACGCACTGTCGGCATGTATGATCATCTAGTCTTCTTTAGACAGGCAGGTTTTCTCGGCTTGACCTAGGGCCTGTCTCGGCCACGTCTGCTGCTTAGCACGGGCTGTTTACAAGGCACAGTCAATCCACGTGCTCTGGCACACATCTTTTGGTACCGCTATGTGGTCAGTTGAGCTGTTGCTCATGTTTTGCGCCAAATTCTGGTGCACTTTAGTTAGCTGTATTTTGCTACCACACAGCGCCAAGTAGTGGCATCGCCTGTGCGACATCTTGCGCGTTGTGGGTCCGGTCAGACTCAAGTCCCTGCATTCTAGGGGTTGAGCCTAGAGACCTCACTCGCGCCATATCGGCTGTGTCCTGTGACATTCAACAGGGAACAGCATCCTATTCCTTTGTTGCGGCGGCTCTGTGAAGTAACAGAGTTCACCGTGGTTCACAACCCGGGTGACATCTAACCCGCGTGTTTTTGGTGTTCAACCGCCATCTTGTTCCGCCATTGCTAAGCAGCAGGTTCCATCTCTGCACGGTGACCCCCGGGTTGCGAACACACCTTATTATATATATATTTCATTTGGTGCGTTCCGCCGACCCTAACATTATACTAGCACCAGTTCATTCCCCACTCCTCAACTTTGGTAGCTCCCCTCGTTGCCCTCACTAAGAAGGGAGCTAACCCCAAATTATGGTTGGAGGAGGTCTCCAAGGCCTTTCTGTCTATAAAGTCACATTTTGCTAGCGCTACCATTTTACATCGCTCCAATGTCGATAAACCCTTTATCATGGAGGTGGATGCTTCTTCCGTCGGTGCTGAGCCGTCCTCTTTCAGAAGGATGCTGAAGGTTGGAAGCATCCTTGCTTCTTTTTCTCCAAGACCTTCTCACCGGCAGAGAAGAATTATTCCATCGGGAACAGGGAGTTGCTAGCAATGAAATTGGCTTTTTCTGAGTGGACACATCTCCTGGAGGGGGCCCGTTACCCCTTCCATGTATTCACCGACCATAAAAACCTTTTCTTCTTGCAGACAGCCCAGCGTGTTATGTTTCGGTAGCTGAGGAGGACAGGAACAACAGCAGGGCAGCAGAACACCTGAGATGTTGGTAACTGATGGGTTGCAGATTCCTAAACTAACGACACAACTAGAGGTAGCCGTGGAGCTTTCCTACGTTGATCCTAGACGCCTAGTCACAGCCTGAGAGATAACTACACCTAAAGGCAGAAAGATGAAAGCTATCTGCCCCGGAGCAGATCCCCAAAGAAAATAGGAAGCCCCCAAACATATAATGGCGGTTAGCCAAGATGAAAATACAAACATAGGCAGAAAATAGACTGAGCAAACGCTGGGGCCACAAGCTGACTAAATAGAATAGGACAGGAGAGATTACTTTCTGCAACCCAGAAAACCCTACAAAAATCCAACAATTCTGATTACAAAAATATTGAGATCACACGATCTCGCCACCCACTAAATCAGATCTCAGTGTGAACAAAAACCAAGCCGCAGCCGCTGAAAAAACAGGAAAAAGCAAATGAGCAAATAACAGTGGCTGCAGAAAAACTGTGAGAAGCTCAGGCCCCAGGAGGGGACCTGGCTGACCTCCACAAAAGTGCAGAAAACAATGCAAAAAGCAAGCACCAAAAGAAAAGCAAAAAATATCTTATCTGAAAGCAGGAGATGCAGGCAACACTCCAGCAAACTTCCAAATGAACCAGGAACCACAATTGAGACAAGAACAATTGATCACCGGCAACCATCATGGGAGGGAACCTCCCTTATATCAGACCAGTCCGTGATTCCAGATTGCCACTCCTTGCTGAAAGGTTCAGTACTGTCTGTAACCACCAGAGGGAGCCTCTGCTCAGAAACCATCTCTAGCACATTCATAACAGTACCCCCCCTTCAGGAGGGGTCACCGAACCCTCACTTGTGCAACCAGGCCGATCAGGATGAGCTCGGTGATAGGCACGGATCAGTCTCCTAGAATGGATGTCCGAAGCAAACACCCAAGAATTGTCCTCCTGACCATAACCTCTCCACTTAACCAAATACTGGAGCTTCTGTCTAGAAAAACGAGAATCCAATATTTTCTCAACCACATACTCCAGATTGCCCTCAACCAAAACAGGGTCAGGAGGCGCAGCCATAGGAACCACTGGCTCGACAAACCTCTTCAATAAGGACTTGTGGAACACGTTATGGATCTTAAATGTCCCTGGAAGAAGCAAACGGAAGGAAACAGGATTAAGAATCTCCATGATCTTATAAGGTCCAATGAACCTGGGCTTAAACTTTGGAGATGCAACCCTCATAGGGATATTTCTTGAGGACAACCAAACCAAGTCCCCCACTTTAAACCGAGGACCATCAGTCCTATGCCGGTTGGCAAACAGTTGGGACCTCTCCTGAGAGAGAGACAACCTCTCCACTACCTGGTCCCAAATCTGCTGCATTCGCTCCACAACAGAGTCAACACCCGGACAGACAGAAGCCTCCGCCTGTCCCGAAGAAAATCGAGGGTGAAACCCAAAATTGCAGAAAAATGGAGACATCAAGGTGGCAGAGCTAGTCCTATTATTAAGAGCAAACTCAGCCAAAGGCAAAAAAGAGACCCAGTCATCTTGATCAGCAGACACAAAACATCTCAAATAAGTCTCCAAGGTCTGGTTTCTTCTCTCGGTTTGTCCATTGGTCTGAGGATGAAAAGCAGAGGAGAAAGATAATTGAACACCAAGTTTAGAATGCCCTCGGGAATGCCATGTAACCGAACCACGTGCTGAAGGAACAAAGGCATCAATTCGGAGGAAGAAGGTAACTTAGGTAATGGCACAAGATGTATCATCTTGGAAAACCTATCACAGATTACCCAGATAACGGTCATTCTCTGAGAAACAGGGAGGTCGGAAATAAAATCCATAGAGATATGGGTCCATGGCCTCTTGGGCACAGGCAATGGCATTAACAAACCACTAGAGCGAGAGCAAGGCTTGGAGCGAGAGCAAGTCCCACAGGACTGCACAAATTCCCTGACGTCACGAGACAAAGTAGGCCACCAAAAGGACCGACTCACCAAGTCTCTGGTACCAAAAATCCCGGGATGACCAGCCAACCGGAACAATGAATCTCAGACATCACACTCTTCTTCCACTGGTCTGGGACAAACAATTTCCCAATAGGGTAGCGCTCAGGTTTATTCCTCCTGACACCCTTCCAAGGCCAGTCTCAAATTGGGCGAGATGGCGGAAAGAACTACACCCTCTTTCAAAATAACAGTAGGATCAGATAACTCAGGAGAGTCCGCAAAGAAACTCCTCGAGAGGGCATCCGCCTTAACATTCTTAGTGCCAGGAAGAAAAGAAACCACAAAATTAAAACGTGTGAAAAACAAGGCCCACCTGGCCTGTCTAGGATTAAGTCGCTTGGCTGATTCGAGATAAACCAGATTCTTATGGTCCGTGAGGACCACCACCTGATGTTTGGCTCCTTCCAGCCAATGTCTCCACTCTTCAAAGGCCCACTTCATGGCCAATAACTCCCGATTACCCACGTCATAATTACGTTCAGTTAGAGAAAATTTTCGAGAGAAAAAGGCACAAGGGTTACTCTTAGAGGTCTCTGGATCTCTTTGGGACAAAACGGCACCTGCCCCAATTTCAGAGGCATCAACCTCCACCTGAAACGGTAGAGAAACATCAGGCTGCCGTAGAACAGGAGCAGAAGTGAATCTCTGCTTAAGTTCCTGAAACGCAGAGACTGCCTCAGGAGGCCAATTCACCACATCAGAACCCTTTTTGGTCAAATCAGTCAATGGTTTAACAATACCGGAGAAATTACCAATAAATTTACGATAAAAATTGGCAAAACCCAAAAATCTCTGAAGAGCCTTTAATGAAGTAGGTTGGACCCAATCACAGATGGCTTGAACCTTGACCGGGTCCATTTCAATAACAGACGGAGACAAAATGAGTCCCAGAAATGAGACCTTCTGTACACCAGAAAGAAACTTTGATCCCTTCACATACAGTGCATTCTCTCTCAAAATCTGGAACACAGTCCGAACATGTTTCACATGAGAGTCCCAGTCATTGGAAAAAATCAAGATATCATCCAAATAAACAATCAGAAATTTATCCACAAAATCCCTGAAAATATCATTCATGAAGGATTGGAAGACGGAAGGAGCATTAGTGAGCCCAAAGGGCATCACTAGGTACTCAAAATGCCCCTCTGGGGTATTAAACGCCGTCTTCCATTCATCCCCGTGCTTAATGCGAATAAGGTTATACGCCCCCCTGAGGTCAAGCTTGGTAAACCAACTAGCACTTTTCACCCTGGAAAACAGGTCAGAAATCAAGGGTAACGGATATTGATACTTCACAGTGATCTTATTCAAGAGACGATAATCAATACACGGCCTCAATGAACCATCCTTTTTGGCCACAAAGAAAAAACCGGCACCCAAGGGTGAAGAGGATGGTCTGATATGACCCTTCTCCAATGACTCCTTGATATAAGATCGCATAGGATCGTGTTCAGGTACAGACAAGTTAAAAAGGCGACCTTTTGGAAATTTACCACCAGGCACTAATTCAATAGCGCAATCGTAGCTCCTGTGAGTGGGCACAGATGCAGATTTACTTTCACTAAATACATCCGAAAAATCAGTCAAAAAGTCAGGAACATCCTGAGACTTGGGAGAGGCAGAAAAGACAGGAGTGTCGGCATTAACACATTGGCAGCCCCAACTGGTCACAGACACAGATTTCCAATCCAAAACAGGATTATGAGACTGTAACCAAGGGAAACCTAGTACAATAATGTCATGCAGATTATACAGCACCAGAAATTTGCAACTCTCCTGATGATCTGGTTCAACCCTCATTATCACCTGAGTAGAAAACTGGGGTTTATTCTCCGCCAAAGGGGTAGAATAAATGCCCAGTAGAGGAATAGACTTCCACAGGGGTATCATGGGAAACCCACAACGTTTGGCAAAGTCAAAATCCATCAGGTTAATAGCTGCTCCTGAATCAACAAAAGCCTGAGCAGAAAATGTGGACAGTGAGCAAATCAGGGTAACAGTCAACAGAAATTTAGTCTGAACACTACCCAAGACAACTGAGCGTGCAAAACGTCTTCCCCGCTTAGGCAGACTGAAATAGCATGAGAGGCATCACCACAGTAGAAACATAACCATTGCGCTTTCGAAACTCATGACGCTGAGCCCCAGAAGTCACTCTATCACACTGCATGGGCTCAGAAGCTGGCTCACAAGGCAACACTATCTCACGCATACCTCTGCGCTCACGCAAACGTCTGTCAATTTGAATAGCCAATGACATAGAATCATTGAGACCAGAGGGAGCAGGGAATCCCACCATAACATCCTTTACATTCTCTGACAGCCCCTTCCGAAAAAGGGCTGGCAAAGCATCATCATTCCATTTGTTCAGGACTGCCCACTTTTGGAATTTCTGACAGTACAACTCACCGTCTTCAAGACCCTGATTTAATGCCAGCAAGGTTTTTTCAGCTTGATCAGTGACATTAGGTTCATCGTACAATAACCTCAGAGCCAGAAAAAATGCATCAATATCATTCAAAACAGGATCCCCAGGTGTCAGGGAAAAAGCCCAATCCTGAGGATCGCCGCGCAGGAGAGAGATGACAATTTGAACCTGCTGTGCTGCGTTACCTGAAGGCTTAGGCTTTAAGGCAAAAAAACAACTTAGTTATTTTTGAAATTCAGAAATTTAGCCCGATCCCCCAAAAACAAATCTGGCATGGGAATCCTAGGTTCCACAACCGACAACCCAGCAAGATAGGTAGCAATACTCCGAACCTCAGTGGCAAGCTGATCCACACGGACAGACAACTGTGCAAACTCCATTGAGAGAAAAAAAAATCTTCCTCAGCACCCAGGGAAAAAGAGGGAAAAAATGCAACAGACAGAAAAAAAAAAATCTCTGACAACTTTTTTCTTTCCACACTATTTTTTCCTTCTGTGAGTACCATATAATTTTCAGTTACGGCTGGTGATACTGTTATGTTTCGGTAGCTGAGGAGGACAGGAACAACAGCAGGGCAGCAGAACACCTGAGATGTTGGTAACTGATGGGTTGCAGATTCCTAAACTAACGACACAACTAGAGGTAGCCGTGGAGCGTTCCTACGTTGATCCTAGACGCCTCGTCACAGCTTGAGAGATAACTACACCTAAAGGCAGAAAGATGAAAGTTATCTGCCCCGGAGCAGATCCCCAAAGAAAATAGGAAGCCCCCAAACATATAATGGCGGTTAGACAAGATGAAAATACAAACATAGGCAGAAAATAGACTGAGCAAACGCTGGGGCCACAAGCTAACTAAATAGGATAGGACAGGAGAGATACTTTCTGCAACCCAGAAAACCCTACAAAAATCCAACAATTCTGATTACAAAAATACTGAGATCACACGATCTCGCCACCCACTAAATCAGATCTCAGTGTGAACAAAAACCAAGCCGCAGCCGCTGAAAAAACAGGAAAAAGCAAATGAGCAAATAACAGTGGCTGCAGAAAAACTGTGAGAAGCTCAGGCCCCAGGAGGGGACCTGGCTGACCTCCACAAAAGTGCAGAAAACAATGCAAAAAGCAAGCACCAAAAGAAAAGCAAAAAATATCTTATCTGAAAGCAGGAGATGCAGGCAAGACTCCAGCAAACTTCCAAATGAACCAGGAACCACAATTGAGACAAGAACAATTGATCACCGGCAAATATTATGGGAGGGAACCTCCCTTATATCAGACCAGTCCGTGATTCCATTTTGCCACTCCTTGCTGAAAGGTCAGTACTGTCTGTAACTACCAGAGGGAGCCTCTGCTCAGAAACCATCTCTAGCACATTCATAACACCAGCGGCTAATTTCTCGCCAGGCCAGATGGTCCCTGTTCTTCTCCCGTTTCAACTTCACCCTCCATTTTCTCTCTGGGGTGAAGAACACTTCAGCTGATGCTCTCTCCCGTTCCATAGTATCATCTGAGGAGGGAGAGGAACCTCGGCTTATTGTCCCTTCAGAGAGCCTGAGAACTGTGGCTCTGGTGTCGTTAAGAGTCTGTGCCTTCGGGTAAGACTTTTGTTCCACCTAATTTACAACCAGAGGTACTCTCTTGGGCTCATTCGTCCAGGGTGGGCGGACATTTTGGGACCAAGAGGACATCTGAGCTTCTGGCGAGGACGTACTGGTGGCCGCATATGGCTCGTGACGTCGGAGACTATATTCGTGTGTTTCCTGCACCCAGAATTGATCTTGGCAACAGCCAGCTGGTTATTTGTACCCCCTGCCGGTAGTGAATAGGCCCTAGTAGATGGTCGGGATGGATTTTGTGGTGGATTTACCCAAGTCTCGTAACTGCACCATAATCTGGGTAGTCACCAAACACTTCTCTAAAATGGTGCACTTGGTGCCTCTTCCACGGTTACCTTCTGCACGGGCTTTGGCTGCGTTGTTCATCAAATATGTCTTTTGCTTACATGGCATGCCTAACAAAATAGTCAGTGACCGGGGTCCCCAGTTGGTGTCTCGGTTCTGGAGAGAGCTTTGTCGTATGCTCAGCATAGAGCTAAATCTCTCTTCAGCTTACCATCCCGAGACGAATGGGTTGGTAGAGAGGGCCAACCAGACCCTGGTTACATATCTGCGAAATTTTGTTTCCACCAGGCACGATGACTGGCATCCTTGCTACCGTGGGCGGAATTTGCGCTGAATAATGCCGTAGCCGACTCAACTGGGCAGACCCCATTCCTTCTTAATTACGGCCAGCATCTACGTGTCCCTGTGCCCATGCTCATGTCATTCACCGACTCTGGGGTGGCAGACTGGGCGGTGGAGGCACGTGACATTTTGGACCGCACACAAGATGCCATCCGGGCCTCCAAGGAGAGAATGAGGGTCTCCGCCGATGCGCATCGGCGTCCCGCTCCAACTTTTGCCCCTGGCGATTTAGTGTGGCTCTCCGCCTGTTACATCAGGTTTCGAGTTGATTCCATTAAGTTTGCTCCTCGCTACATAGGTCCCTTCAAGGTCCTGGAATAGGTCAACCCTGTGGTCTGTCGCCTGGCTCTTCCTCCACGCCTAGGTATCACCGACAACTTTTATGTGTCCCTTCTAAAACCCGTTCACATGCCTCGAGTCATCTGCCCGGACATCAGGTTTGTCCACGGACGAGTATGAGGTGAACGGCATTGTTGGGTTCAAGGTGGTACGTGGCAAAAAGTTCTATCTGGTGGACTGGAAGGGTCATGGCACAGAGGACAGGACCTGGGAACCTATTGAGCACATTCGGGCTCAGCTCATTGCGGCATTTGAGCTTAGCGAGGCCCAAGGAGGGGGGCTCTAGGAGGGGGGTAATGTCGAGATCCTGCCACTGCACAGGGGGAATCTCGAGCCATGTACTCTGTGGTCTCCCATTCCTCTTCAGCCACAGAGGATCCTTCTCAGTGGAGATGTCGGTCCCAGCGTCTTGCTCAGGCTAATGCTATGCGTTTGGTTGCTGCTGCTGCTCCATGTTCAGCTATAGCAACCAGCAATAGTCAGCGCCGAGCAGACGCTCCTAGGACTAAGTCCTGCTTTTCTCCATCTGAGCATGCCCGAGAGACGACCGCTCATTGGTGGTCGGAGGTCACATGCTAAGGTCCTCAAGCAGTTCGGATTGGGCCATCAGCAAGGCCCTGGAAGGCTGCAGTTATAAAAGGATTGCACAGCCGTGCGCTAGTAAAAACCATGTGGTGTGTGTGAGCGAGTGGATGCTACTACTCTGTGTATGCACGTGTGTTTGGGCCGAAAACCTGCCACACTGTCGGCGTGTACAGTCATGGCCAAAAGTTTTGAGAATGACACAAATATTATATTTTCACATGATCTGCTGCCCTCTGGTTTTTATGTGTGTTTGACAGATGTTTTTATCACAGACAGAAATATAATAATTGCAAACATATGAGTAACCAAAGCTTATATTGACAGTTAGAATGAGTTAATGCAGCAAGTCAATATTTGCAGTGTTGACCCTTCTTCTTCAGGACCTCTGCAATTCTCCCTGGCATGCTCTCAATCAACTTCTGGACCAAATCCTGACTGATAGCAGTCCATTCTTGCACAATCAATGCTTTCATTTTGTCAGAATTTTTTGGTTTTTGTTTGTCCACCCGTCTCTTGATGATTGACCACAAGTTCTCAATGGGATTAAGATCTGGGGAGTTTCCAGGCCATGGACCCAAAATCTCTATGTTTTGTTCCCTGAGCCATTTAGTTATCACCTTTGCTTTATGGCAAGGTGCTCCATCATGCTGGAAAAGGCATTGTTGATCGCCAAACTGCTCTTGGAGGGTTGGGAGAAGTTGCTCTTGGAGGACATTCTGGTACCATTCTTTATTCATGGCTGTGTTTTTAGGCAAGACTGTGAGAGAGCTGATTCCCTTGGCTGAGAAGCAACCCCACACATGAATGGTTTCAGGATGCTTAACAGTTAGCATGAGACAAGACTGGTGGTAGCGCTCCCCTTGTCTTCTCCGAATGAGGCGTTTTCCTGATGTCCCAAACAATCGAAAAGGGGATTCATCAGAGAAAATAACTTTACCCCAGTCCTCAGCAGTCCACTGCCTGTACCTTTTGCAGAATATCAGTCTGTCCATGATGTTTTTTCTGGAGAGAAGTGGCTTCTTTGCTGCCCTCCTTGAGACCAGGCCTTGCTCCAAGAGTCTCCGCCTCACAGTGCGTGCAGATGCACTCACACCTGCCTGCTGCCATTCCTGAGCAAGCTCTGCACGGCTGATAGCCCGATCCCGCAGCTGAAACACTTTTAAGAGACGGTCCTGGCGCTTGCTGGTCTTTCTTGGGCGCCCTGAAGCCTTTTTGGCAACAATGGAACCTCTCTCCTTGAAGTTCTTGATGATGCGATAGATTGTTGACTGAGGTGCAATCTTTCTAGCTGCGATACTCTTCCCTGTTAGGCCATTTTTGTGCATTGCAATGATGACTGCACGTGTTTCTTTAGAGATAACCATGGTTAACAGAAGAGAAACAATGATGCCAAGCACCAGCCTCCTTTTAAAGTGTCCAGTGGTGTCATTCTTACTTAATCATGACAGATTGATCTCCAGCCATGTCCTCATCAACACACCACACCTGTGTTAATGGAGCAATCACTGAAAAGAGGTTAGCTGGTCCTTTTAAGGCAGGGTTGCAATGATGTTGAAATGTGTTTTGGGGGATAAAGTTCATTTTCTAGCCAAATATTGACTTTGCAAGTAATTGCTGTTAAGCTGATCACTCTTTATAACATTCTGGAGTATATGCAAATTGCCATTAGAAAAAGTGAAGCAGTAGACTTTGTAAAAATTAATATTTGTGTCATTTTCAACATTTTTGGCCATGACTGTATGATCATCTAGTCTTCTTTAGACAGGCAGGTTTTTACTCGGCTTGACCTAGCGCCTGTCTCGGCCACGTGTGCTGCTTAGCACGGGCTGTTTACAAGGCACACATCTTTTGGTACCGCTCTGCGGTCAGTTGAGCTGGTGCTCTTGTTTTGCGCCAAATCCTGGTGCGCTTTTGTTAGCTGTATTTTGCTACCACTCAGCGCCAAGTAGTGGCATTGCCTGTGCAACATCATGCGCATTGTGGGTCCGGTCAGTGCCCTCGTTCTAGGGTTGAGCCTAGAGACCTCACGCCATATCGGCTGTGTCCTGTGACATTCAACAGGGAACAGCGTCCTATTACTTTGTTTTACCGGCTCTGTGAAGTAGAGTTCGCCGCCGTTCACACCGGTGACATCTAACCTGCGTGTTTTTGGCGTTCAACTCCCATCTTGTTCCGCCATGGATTAGCAGCAGGTTCCATCTCTGCACGGTGGACCCCGGGTTGCGAACGCACCTTATTATTATTATATATATTTCATTTGGTGAGTTCTGCCAACCCTAACAGTGTGAGAGTGAGTGTGAGAGTGTGTGCGAGTGTGTGTGTGGTGCGTGCGGCATATAGAGTGTGTGTGTGTGGTGCGACGGTGTTCCGCTGGTGGTACCGATCAATAGGTTGGTACCAGCAGCAGTTTCCACATTAAGACACCCATCACTTGGGTGTCCCAATATGGTGATCGGTGAACTTCCTCCTCTTGGAATTCTGTGATACGGTGACATCTGGACAGAGCAGGAAATGAAAACATTACAAGGCAATTATATAAATAGATATTAACCTCTGTTTGCTAGATCTGTATATTGAAAACTTAAATACATTTTCATTATGCAAAGAATAACATCTGTTGATGAAACCAGAATACCCCTTCAAAGCGATAGTCTTGATACTTGTAAAACAGAATATAAAAGGTCACAGGTCAAACCCATTTTTTTCAACTTCTGTGCATGTTATCAGACCAAAATCACCAGTGTATGTGAACTTTTGATGTTTTGGGTGTGTAATTATGATTTTAGAAGAGAAATCACAGTACACCATGTTCCAAATTATTATGCAAATTGGTTTTAAGTGGCATAGCGTTTTTTTTTGTTTGTAAATGAAACCCATTGATGTTATTGTGTCTCAGGGTTCTTTGGATCACTGCAATCAATGTCAGATACCTGTGATAATTAGTTTGCCATGTGAGCCCAATAAAAGGAAAACTGGATGTTCCACACTATTAAGCAGGCCAGAGTTTTCAAGTAACATGCAAAAGAAAAAGGATCTCTCTGCTGCTGAAAAGCATCATATAGTGCAATGCCTTGGTCAAGGGATGAAAATATTAGATATTTCCCTAAAACTTAAGCTTCATCATCGTACTGTTAAGAGGTTTTTGGCTGATTCTGAGCACAGGCGTGTTTGTGCTGATAAAGGCAGAATGAGGAAGGTTTCTGCCAGGCAAGTTCATCGGATTAAGAGAGCAGCTGCTAAAAAGCCATTACAAACCAGCAACCAGATATTTGAAGCTGCTGGTGCCTCTGGAGTCCCTCGAACCTCAAGGTGTAGGATCCTTCAAAGGCTTGCTGTGGTGCATAAACCTACTATTCGGCCACCTCTACACAGTGCTCACAAGCAGAAACGGTTGCAGTGGGCCCAGACATACATGAAGACTAATTTTCAAACAGTCTTGTTTACTGATGAGTGTCGAGCAACCCTGGATGGTACAGATGGAGTCGTGGATGGTTGGTGGATGGCCACCATGTCCCAACAAGGCTGGGACATCAGCAAAGAGGTGAAGGAGTCATGTTTTGGACTGGAATCATGGGGAAACAGCTGGTAGGGCCCTTTAAGGTTCCTGAAGATGTGAAAATGACCTCTGCAAAGTATATAGAGTTTCTGACTGACAACTTTCTTCCATGGTATATAAAAAGCAGAAACGTGCCTTCAGGAGCAAAATCATCTTCATGCATGACAATGCGCCATCTCATGCTGCAAAGAATACCTCCGAGTCATTGGCTGCTATGGGCATAAAAGGAGATAAACTCATGGCGTGACCACCATCTTCCCCTAACTTCAACCCTATAGAGAACCTTTGTAGTATCATCAAGCAAAAGATCTATGAGGGTGGGAGGCAGTTCACATCAAAATAGCAGCTCTGGGAGCTATTCTGACTTCATGCAAAGACATACAAGCAGAAACTATGAAAAAAACTCACAAGTTCAATGGATGCAAGAATTGTGAAGGTGATATCAAAGAAGGGTTCCTATGTTACCATGTAACTTGGCCTGTTAGGATGTTGTGGAGTTAAATAGCTTTTTTGTTCAGTGAATGTGACCTCCTAATGCTGCAAATTCCACAAATGAGCATTTTCAGTTCTTTAAAACAGATCAAATGTTTAGAAATTCTACTGTGCCTAATAATTTGGAACAGTGCATTTTGAGTTTTTTTCCATTTTGGAGAATATACTGTTATCATTGGAAGGTTTCTTCAATAAAATTTGATGTATACTCTAACGGGTGATGACTTTTATTAGACTGACTCATTTGCACCGACCACTTAGGAAAATCAGAGAAAAATATAATTTGCATAATAATTTGGAACATGGTGTAGATTGACAATAAATGGCTTCACCCAACCACTAACCATGAAAGGAGAAAAAGTTTTGGTGTTATCATTCATATGCTCTGAAAAGTCCAGGAAAGCAAAAATTGTTCCAGGGTATGTAAACTTTTGAACACAACTGTATATTTGTTGTGCTGCCATCTGAAAGATTTTCTTGACAATGAAGGTCAAGTTATAATTGATCAATTAAAGAAGCACTCCTCCTCCCATCAAAGTTTTTATTCTTTTTTATATATTGCAGTCACCATATTATATAGCTCTGTGTACTTACAATTAATCATTTTCCCTTTCTACCCTGCTAATTCTTCTCTTTTCTCTGCTCTATGTAATAACAGGAAGTCTCTTGTCCCTGCCTTTATCATTTCCCTCTTCATCTTCTGACCCAGCTGCTCCATTCTCCCCATCAGGGACTTTTGCAGTGACTCATGACTCATACAGAGAAAACTGACCTCCTGTTTCTACATAGAGCTTAGAAGGATTCAGCTAGTCAGTATTTAATCACGTGATGTCAATGGAATAAGACTTGTCTGTGTGGAAAGGCAAAAAGAGTAATTGTAAGTACATAGTGCTATATAATATGATTGCAATATATTAATAGGATAAACATGTTGATGGGAGGAGTGCTACTTTAACATGACAGGAAGTATAGATGCTGCCTTCTTGGCTTTATTTTGTGTTGACTATTGCTCTACAGCACACTGTAGTACAAGAAATTGACTGGATGGGAGACTGGTGAATATCGTGATTCGATAGATCTGCTTCAGAGACAGGCAGCTGGACCAGGAAAAAGCACAGCTGAGTAGGAATGCTTTGTGATGCTAGAGCATGGCCTAGATCTACATTTCCCATGTGTAGTGCTGTAACACAATCATTGCATGCAACACTCAGTGTAGTCTTAATTTATTTCTTATTTGCAAAATGTTTTCTAATACCTATGTTTTACAATGTCTATCATTATGAGAAAAGGACAGTAATGAGGTTTTTATTTCTGAAGCAGAGGCCACATATGCCATTCTGGTTAAAAGGGGTATTCTCATCGTACATCTACAGGATTTGCATAGGATATGCCCTAAATATATAGTAGATGCAGATACAACCAATGGGACTCGGCTATAATAAGTGCCACTGTCAGTGGAAAGGTGGTCGGAATTCCTATTTATTTGTACCACCTCTCCACTGATAGCAGGGTGTGACCAGGACCGATTCTTGACAGATTTTAGATGTGGGTCCCATTGGTTGGAGCTGCATCCATACTATATTGTGGCATACCCTGTTGGAATGCCATAAATGAGATGGGAATACCCCTTTAATGGAAATTGTGCTTTTCTTTCTAGTGATGTAGTGGAGCCTGTAAACCAGATTCTGAGCGTAGCACTGTATTACAAATAAGATCATTTCCATAGCCATGAACATCTCTCGGTAAGCAAAAGGCTTCCCCATAATACACTCACCAACACTGACATCAAGAAGGAATAATTGAGGAATTATGGAAATATCAGGATTGATAGATAAAAGAATGTTATGGAAATTATGAAAAATGGAAAAAAAAAATTGTCAAAATGTATCCATTCAGTGCATTGATAATGAGGCCACAAGCAGAAATACAGACACAACCTCAGGAATGTTCGGCTATGCTGAATGCACTTAGGCACACAAATCATCAAAACCCACTGCTGCCAGCTCTATTAATTTGTGATTTCCATTCTTCAGGTTTTTTTTTTTTTTTTTTTGGTGTTGCAATTTTAATATTGAGCAGTGTATGTTGCTAGATACAGTTTCACAGACCTGTGACAAGTGCTCATACTCGCACAATCACAGAATGAAATGAACACAAATACATTTATTAATTTTATGTAGGATTTAGAATGGTATCTCAAAACTAGAAAAACAACTACTATTATGGTTTTTAGGACAAGTTTGCCACAAATTGTAGCTAATCTCTCAAGGCTTATACCTTATTATTTGTGTTTTTTATGTAAAAAAAAGTATCTATATATATTAGTTGTACAATGCAATTTTCCATTGAAAATCCAAATTTAAGAAAGCTGGCTCGTGAAAGAAAGAACGAAGCCTCTTCCAAAAAGTGACCATGTTATTCACACTGCTCTACACTTCTTGTGCATATGTTCCACAAAGCAAAAAACATTAAGAAGTAAAATGCATGAACACGGTTTTTTTTCTTACTAATATTTTATTTCAAAATTCACATTTTAAAAAGGCTGTAAGATTTGCATAGAAAATGTTTTCTTTATTGAATATTGAAGGAAGGCTTGTCTTAGAATGGCACTAAAATATAAGCATTCAGCATTATTAAGCACTCAAAGCAAAAGGGATAGACCGAGAGCACGGTTCACCTTGTATATGGATTTCATAATATTGTGTTGTATTAGATACAGGGTCATGTAGATTTGGATATGAAATACCGTATGGCTCAGATCAGTCTCACACGGCATAGACATATGGAGTCATTCACGCTCACCAGGAAAATGATCTTTGCAAAACATGATGTAGGGTAGAAGGAGCTAAACAGACTGATATATAGTTTATGGGAAGGGAGTCAGTATAACCTAACAGTTTTAATAAAATCCTTGCATTTTCTTAGCTTAGGAGTCCAGTGGGTAGTCTTATTCGATGCTTCACTTTCACAAATAAGGCTATGTGCACACGTTCACTAATGTTTGCAGAAATTTCCTGAGCAAAAACATGCGTTTTTATCGCGGTTTTGCGCGTTTTTACCGCAAAATTTTCCTGAACATTCTAGGTCAATAATATAGCGGGGAAAAACGCACATTTAACGCAAAATTAATGAACATGCTGTGTTTTTTTCTGCGATGCGTTTTAAAAAACGCACCATGTGCACAAAAGTTGTGGAATTCATGCGTTTTTTAAGCGCTTTTGCAGCAAAAAAAAACGCGAAAAATATGCAACGTGTGCACATAGCCTAAGTGTGCAGAGGTAGCTGTCAATCATTAAAGAAGACCACCCACTGGACTAATAAGCGTAGACAGAGCAGGGGATTTAAATGAATAAAATACAGACTACATTCATTTTTTTCCTGCAAAATTATATATAAATCTGTTCTGTAATTCAGCTCAGAAAACATATTCAATGTGGCAGGTTCCCTTTAAAAGTGTCTTGATAAGAAAGGAATATAAAATAAAAAAAAGAACGTGTTTTCTTATTCCAAACAACCCCTTTAATCATTTCGTGGCACTTAAATGTGGCACTTATTTTTGCATTTGTATTGTTCAAGCGCCGTCCATTTGCAGCAACCACACTTCTGACAACGTGCCTAAGCAACGGACAAACTGCTGGACATGAGCTGGTCTAAAATAAGGCAAATACTAGTAATCACATGTGAACGGAAGGATTCCCCGCCCTGGTACACGAACATATTGATGAAGGAAGAATATTTGGCATTCAGCATTGCACCTTCCAATGTTATGCAATCACTTTTCTGATTACATATAGCTCCAAACAACGGCTTCAAATCAAAGACTAAAAGCAGATTGGCCAGGCACAATTGGCAGGAGAAGTACTGCGTGTTGTGTATGCAGCCGCAAATCAATCACACAGCTCAAGTGATGTTTGCTGGAACAGAAAATGCTTATTAACACCGGGCAAGTATGTGAACGGTCTGTGTATAAAAATAAAATGTGAATGCAGGCTAAGGACAAGTGCTATTGTTACTCAGCAGGATTTATAATACTAGTCCCTACGGTTCTGTGGCCTACAAATAGCTAAAGAACCACCGTTCCCCTGCACTGTGAACACATAGCAAATCTGTACAGAATTAGAAAAACAGGTTAAGAAGTCACAAGCAAGGGAGGAAAGGTCCAACTGCTTTAGGGTTTTTATAAGCATCATCATTCTTCCCTTCCTATAGAATAAACGTACTGTCCGTTGTATTGCATTTTTATTCTCATCAGCCTAGAGCAGGGTTCCCCAACTCCAGTCCTGAAGGCCCACCAACAGGTCATGTATTGCCCAGGTGATAATTGCATCACCTGTGCAATACAAAGGAAATCCTGAAAACATGACCTGTTGCTGGGCCTTGAGGACTGGAGTTGGGGAACCCTAGAGAGACCAACGCTACAGGCTTTAAGGGACACTCCATTATATAAACTATCACTGGTAGCACTGGTCACATTCCTATTCTGCACACTACGTCTACCATACCTACAATTCGACCCTAGTCAGCTGTACGTGTATTCAAGACATCCAGCAGCTGAAAATTGCATATTTTAGTTATTCATCTATATCTTTGCACGGTTTGCATAATTAAACTATTTTTATGTACGTGAATAACCCCTTCACGCCGCAGCCCTTTTTCGGTTTTGCGTTTCTGTTTTTCGCTCCCCTTCTTCCCAGAGCCATAACTTTTTTATTTTTTCGTCAATATGGCCGTGGGAGGGCTTGTTTTTTTGTGGGACGAGTTGTATTTTGAACGACACCATTGGTTTTACCATATCGTGTACTCAAAAACAGGAAAAAAAATTCCAAGTGCGGTGAAATTGCAAAAAAAAACGCAATTCCACAATTGTTTTATTGTTTTTTTTTACCATGTTCACCAAATGCTTAAACTGACCTGCCATTATGATTCTCCAAGTCATTACAAGTTTGTAGAGACCAAACATGTCTAGGTTCTTTTCTATTTAAATGGTGAACAAAAAAAATCCAAAGCTTGTTAGAAAGAAAAAAAAACTGCATAATTTTCCGAGATCCGTAGCATCTCCATTTTTCATGGTCTGGGGCTGGTGAAAGGCTTATTTTTTGCACGCCGAGCTAATGTTTCTAATAATACCATTTTGGTGTAGATACGATCTTTTGATCAGCAGTTATTGCATTTTAATGCACTGTTGCGGCAACCAAAAAATGTTGGCGTTTTGACTTTTGTTTTTTTCGATAAGCTGTTTAGCGATCGGATAAATTCATTTTATAGCTTGATAGCTTGGGCAATTCTGAACGCGGTAATACCAAATATGTTTATTTTTTTTCTTAATTGTTTTATTTTGAATGGGGGGGTGATTTGAGCTTTTATATTTTTTTTAATATTTAAAATTTTTTTTTTTTTTTTTACTTTTTGCATGTTTCAATAGTCTATGGGAGACTAGAAGCTGCAGTTGTCTGATCACCCTGCTACACACAGTCGATGATCAGATGCTCACTTGCTATGAGCGCCAACCCAGCAATGGCAACCAGAGGTCTCCTGCAGACCACAGGTTGTCATGCCAACCCATCGGTGACCCATGGTCATGTGACACGGGCGCCAATGGGTGGGATTACTGACGAGCTTCCGGCGTTTAAAATGTGATCATTTAAATCAGAGATTGAAAGCGGCATTTAACGGATTAACAACTGTGGGTGGATAGCGATTCCACCCATGGCTGTTAGGGGCACATGTCAGCTGTTTAAAACAGCTGACATGTGCCAGGAAAGATGTGGGTGCAATGCCGGAGCCCACATCAAAGGGAGGGACACGACATGCGCAGTACCTACACTGCGCATGTCGTGAAGGGGAACTATACTTTCAAAATAAGGTGGTGTGTGTATGTGTTTATCCTTCACTTTTCACCAGTTTCCCCATAGGCAGATTCTATTTTTATGAAAATCAAAAAAGAAAAATGCACTACTCATAATATAATGAAAAAATACAAATTTTATTGAATAAATAATCAAATATTAAAAATACCAAGGATGACAGTGATAAACCGACAGGCAGAGCAAGCAGATATCAATCAAGCAAAAGCAATAGTAAGGGTACCATATATAGTAATAGTGATATTAGGACAAAATGCAAAGTGCATATAGTAAATAACCACAGTCCATAACCATATCAAGGGAATAGTATCCACACACAAAAGCATGGACTAAGGTTAACAGTATCAATAAGAGAGTCCAAAATAAGAGTACAACGATACATAAATGGCCCAGCTTAAATACCTGATTGAAACCGCGTCTCTGCCCACCCCAACGCGCGTTTCGCCGCAGTGCCTTCTTCCGGGGTAGTCCATGCTTTTGTGTGTGGATACTATTCCCTTGATATGGTTATTGACTGTGTTTATTTACTATATGCACTTTGCATTTTGTCCTAATATCACTATTACTATATTATGGTACCCTTACTATTGCTTTTGCTTGATTCATATCTGCTTGCTCTGCCTGTCGGTTTATCACTGTCATCCTTGGTATTTTTAATATTTGATTATTTATTCAATAAAATTTGTATTTTTTCATTATATTATGAGTAGTGCATTTTTCTTTTTTTGATTTTCATATATTCTGCATGTTATACTCTGCTTTATATCCTTTATACACCTTTTTGGTGATTATTGGTCTGGTTTATAAGATTCTATTTTTATTTTTCGTGGTCTCTAAGCTACTGGGTGGAGACTAGAGCTATGATGTCTCCCATACTGTACACACAAAAAGATGAATTCCTGCAGCAGAAGCATTGAGGAAATTACACAGTACTGTGCAGTGTAGCTGTGATCCAGCACTGAGATAAGCAAGTTAGAATTTGTATATGTTTCTCTACTCACTCTCCTCTTACTCCCTCCATACAGTATAATAGGCCTTGTGGCCTGATTCCTCAATGTGCTGGTAGTCCTTCTTGTATTGAGCAACATGGGTTTGAGCTGTTTTTTTTTTTTTTTAAGTGGCATACAGTTATAAACAGGAGGCATTCCCTTATAAGATATATTATAATGTTTCTAATATTTGCTAGTACTAGTATTCAATTAATGATGAAGCAGGCTCTTCCTCGTATGGTTGACAGAAGAAATACAATCCTCCCGGTCAGAAGTAGGTGCCCGGCTAGGATCTCAATCTGTAATACTAAAGTAGTAAGAAAAATCTGGCACGCTGAGGTGAGTATGGAGAAAAGACATGAAACTTTTATTAAAGTAGTCCTAATAGATACTGTGTATCATATGTGACTTTTCACTTAATAGAGATCTTTATCAAACATACCCATGTGTATCTGGCCACAGGGTGTGAGAGAAGATCTAGGGGAGGTCACGCTGTGTATAAGCTCCATCGCTGGAGCACGGGGGCTCAACATACATCTCATACACAAAGCACTGCCTCCTCTATATCTTCCTCCACACCCTGTAGCCCGATGCACATAGATATGTTTGATAAAGGTCTCTATTGACTGAAAAGTCACGTATGATACACAGTATCTATCAGGACCACTTTAATAAACGTTTCCTGTTTTTTCACCATACTCACCTCAGAATGCTGGATTTTTCTTACTTCTTCCTTGTATGGTTTGTGCCCCTGATGGTTTATTCTTCTGTTACTCATGTCAAGACTACTTCTGTTTTGATTCCCCTTTAACAGTTTAATAGAAACTCGGAGAAAGAATCTGCAGCTGCATCCCCCTCCTCCTGTCTAGTATTTGCTCCATATAGAGTTTTGTGAACTGACCCCGTTTACAAACCTTTACAGTCATCATGCAAACAGAAATGACACTTGAGAACTATAGGCTTCTGGAAAGTGAGCAGGATGCGACTTTCCCCTAATTAAAAAGTTTAATATGGCTTCAAACAAAGCCATAGTTAATGTAAAAAAAACTTACAAAAGAAAGGTACATTTACAGATTATTAAGAGGAGACAAGCTGGTCGGTATGTATGAGTCCACAAACGCTGACATTAGATAACATTAATGCAGTGTCCTACTTACTAGAAAAACAACTGACATGTGTTGTAATGTGTTCTAAGACCAAGTCATCCCTAAATAATCAGTGGGCCAAATCTGTATTATGCAATTATTATATTTATCAAACATGGCATAAATCACATATTCTTCAACCAAACATTGAAATACCACACAAAGTTAGGCTTGGGTGTCTGATACTTGCTGCGTACCGCCCCTTGTCCCTGATAAAAGCTACAATCATTCTAGAATAATTTTTGAGTCATTTCCAAACTTCTAATTTAGTGCAAAATAGTCAAATTATATATTGCTGCTGCCTATTTATCGAGAAAAAAATGTTCTTATCCCTGGAAATGAATTCACAGTTTATGTAATAAATGTATATAGCTAGTATTCGCATGCAATGGAGTGGCGGATTACCATGTAAACAGAGTCCAATGGCTACTCCCGCAGCTCTGCAGTGTGTACTGAGCCTGCACGGAGGAAGCAGTCACTTTAAGGAGAATTTCAGTACAGGAAGCTGGTGACAGCAGAAGGAAAATAGTGTGATTAAAAGGCATTCAATCCAATGTTATTCTGCCCTGCCTACCGCCAAGTGGCAATTAAAAAACCCCAGCGTGTCGTATTTGAGAGCTGTGCTAAGCTGAGAAGTGTACAAGATCCCTGTTGATTTGCTCTCAGTTTGCATCCTGCTCTATAAGGTAGATTATCAAAAGAACCTAATGGAACAGCATATTTATCACACGCAGTGTCATTGTCACTCTACCAGCTGAAGCACATACAGAATTCCAAGATTGTCAATGGTTACAAAAGTTCTAAAAGAAGAACACGGATGTATGGACTTCAAGTCTGCGCCATTTGTGTAGAACGTCTGTTTGCAGGTTCCAGTGTCCACGTCCCACCACTGTGAAAAAAAGGACTAATAAGTGAAAGTAGTCCAGCTGCTTTGCTGATAAAACATTGTCTATTGAAGCAGTACAGAGATACAATGCCGCAAATACATGTGATGTCTGCGCTACATCAGCCATCATTATCCTTAGACTTCTAAGAAGCAAGACCACGTCTCTGAACCAAGTGGTAGATTTTGTATCGGCAACACAATATGCTACTCAGCCTGGTGCAGTAGGTTCCCTTTAATGAAAATCATCTGCATGAAACCCTGGTAAAGCCACATTTGTGCTCACTATATGGCAGTCCGCATCATGTAAGGGCCCTGGAGACGGCTCCGACTAAATGACTAAAAGCAGAGATCTCAAACTAAATCAAGAAAGTTCATTGTAAAACTGTAAATACAAAGAATAATTGTTATTTCCTGAAACCGCAATTGGCCATTACTGCCCAAAAGCACGTGTTGTATGCTATTAATCAGTCCCAAAAGGAGACAATATCGGAGCTCGTTAACATGGCTAACTGCTGTAGAGCAGTGTTTCCCAAACTCCAGTCCTCACGGCCCCCACAACTCATGTTTTCAGGATTTCCTTAGTATTGCACAAGTGGTGGAAGCATCATCAAGTCACCAGGAATTCTCTCACCTGGAAATCCTGAAAACATGACCTGTGGGGGGCGAGGACTGGAGTTTGGGAAATACTGCCTTGGACCCATCAACTATTGCTTTAAAAATATTTTTTTAGCAAATCTGTGAGAGATTTATCCAAAGGAAGGGATTATTTAAATATGCATTTATGGAACATAATCAGAACTCTCTATTTTAATAGAACGTCATTTAAAAAAAATCAACTATGCCTATGTACCGCATTTTTCAAATTATAAGACGCACATTTTTTCCTCCAAATTTGGGGGTGGGGGTGAGGGAGATGGGGGTACCTCTTAAAATGCGGATATACCTTACCGACTGCAATGAAGCGGGGCACCAGGGTCGCAGCTGGAGGAGGAAAGAGTGGAGCGTTGCTGCAGGCCACATGCTGGGATGAGGGGGTGTTCCGATGTGTGGCGCGCCGCGGTGCGTGTCTGGTGCTATGGGCGGTGCTCCAGGGGCTCTGCCAACATTTTGTGAAAGCCAGAGCCCCCCAGTTCCATAGTTTCCTATGAAGTGGACTCCGGGAAAATGGCTGCCAGGGGCAGCACATGCGCAGATAGAGATCTCGGCACCAAGATCTCGGGAGATTAGATCTCAGCGCTGAAATCTGATCTCCCAAGATCTTGGTGTCGGATCTCCATGTGCGCATGCGCTGCCCCCGGCAGCCATTTTCCAGGAGTCCACCCCATGGAATTGCGGGGGTTCTGGCCTTTCACAAAATGTCGGCAGAGCCCCCGGAGCACTTCCCCCGCAGCACCGGGCCACATATCGGAACACCCCCTCATCCCAGCCTGCGGCCTGCAGTAAAGCTCCACTCTTGCCTTTTCCAGCCGTGATCCTGGGACACCGCTTCACCGCAGCCACCACCCCCAGTAAGCAATAAGACGCATAGATTATAAGAAGCACCACCATTTAATTAAAAAAAAATGTTCCTAAGTTTTTTCTCCTCAAAATTTGGAGTGCGTCTTATAATCCAGAGCGTCTTATAATCTGAAAAATACAGTAATTGACCCTTGTGTGCAAAATAGGAAAAATCAGGTTGTGTTCTCCTTGGGGGCAGGAAGTGATGTTTGTGATTAAAAACTATAGGTCATTGCTTCTCAAAGTGTGAGGTCTGGCTCATTGGTAGGAGACTACTCAGTTCAGAAATATTTGGACAGTGATTGAATCTTTGTGATTTGCGCTCTTTATGCCACTATTTGGGATTTAAAATGAAATAACTGAAATGCAATAGAAGTGTGGACTTTCAGGTGTAATTAACCCCTTCACAACATCTGCCATTCATGTACGGAGCATGTCGCAAGTAGGTGTATGGAGGCGGCCTCCTGCAGCGAGCCCGCGATTGTTAACTTGTTAAATGCTGCTATTAATCTCTGACAACGGCATCTAACACCGACACGCTCGTGCACCATTTTCTCCGCCCACTGGCGCACCCGTGACATGACGTGCTCCTGTCACCATGGAGCTCTTTTGAAATCCAGCCTGTGGCCGGGCTTCTTGCACAAACAACCGGACTATCGCATCTTTAAGTCCCCTAAGAGGGGTAACAAGAACAGGAAAAAGTCACACAAAAAAAATGCTTAACAAATATGAAAAAATAAATAAAATCAAAATACAAAAACAATTAACCCGATCAGTAAACACTGTAAATAGAAAAAAAAAAAAGGTCAAGAAAGCCAAAATTATGTTTTTTGGTCACTGCAATTCCACAAAAAAAGGCTGTAACAAGCGATCAATAAATCACATCTATCCCAAAATGGTACTAATAAAAATGTCGTCTTGCCCCACAGCTCCATCGGCTGAAAAACACGGATTTTGGTAAGAACTTACCTGTAAAATCCTTTTCAGCGAAGGAAGGAAGAGAGACACAGTAATTCATTACTGATGGGTAGGCGGAGCCCCAGATCAGGATGTCACCTCAGATCAAAAGAGTGCTGACTGGCTGGCCCCTCCAGCTCGGGCTCCTCCTACTCAGCTCCAGTCGTACCAAAGCTTTTAGGAAAAAGAGCCAAGATCACCAGCGGAGCAACATAACCCCTTCTGAAGGAACTTCAGAGAAAAAACACAAGGATACAGGTTATGCATGCAAAGAAAGCCAAAAACCACAGAGTTCCAGGTACTACTCACGGAACCTGACTACTGCGATGAGCTGGCGATGCTGGAACAGAGCCTTAGCGCGCTGACCTCAGCCCAGATAATCGCTATCAGATAAGGGTCGCGCTGCATCTGAAAACATCAACACACTTCTGCCTTGGGAGGGTGCTGTGTCTCTCTTCCTTCCTTCGCTGAAAAGGATTTTACAGGTAAGTTCTTACCAAAATCCGTGTTTCAGCTGCAGATGGAAGGAAGAGAGCCACAGTAATTCATTACTGATGGGACGTCCCAAAGCAGTTCAAAAATAAGGGTGGGAAAAAACCAACAAAAGGCAGAAACCCAACAACCTTAACAACAAAGCGCAACCAGCGCTAAACACAAGTTCATCCAGAACTTTAAACTACAGCTGCCTGCAGGACCCTACGTCCGAGGGCTGCATCAGCGGAAGCACTGACGTCCACTTTATAAAACTTTGTAAACGTGTGGACAGAGCGCCAAGTTGCCGCCCGGCAGAGATGCACTGCCGAGGCACCTTGATGAAAAGCCCACGATGAAGCCACAGCTCTCGTGGAATGGGCTCGAATCTTAATCGGGCAAGATTCACCCCGAAGGCGGTAAGCTTCCAAAATAGCTGACCGGATCCAACGAGCTATAGAACCCTTGGAAGCTCGTTGACCACGCCGACGACCTGCTGGAACCACAAACAGGGATTCCGTCTTACGAAAACCTTGAGTAATAGATAGATAAAACTTCAAGGCCCGCACTAAATCCAAAGTGTGTAAATCTCGCTCTTTCGCATTCTTCGGATCCGGACAGAGTGAAGGCAACACAATATCCTGGTTAACATGAAATTGTGACACCACTTTAGGTAGAAAATCACCCCGTGTGCGAAACACTACACGATCCGGAAAAAACTCCAGAAAAGGAGGCGAGCAAGAAAGAGCTGCTAACTCAGAAACTCTTCTCAAAGAGGTGACCGCTACTAGGAAGGCCACCTTCCAAGAAAGTAAAGAAAGGCTAGCAGAACCCATAAGCTCAAAAGGTTTATGCTAAAAAACTTGCAAAACAAGGTTGAGCCGCCAAGGAGACACAGGTGCCTTCCGCGGCGGAAACTTACGAGCTATACCGCGGAAAAAAGGAGAGCACGTCCCTATTCGAAGCAATGGTTCTCCGAAACAATAAGGACAGAGCAGAAATCTGACCTTTCAGGGTGCTAACTGCCAAACCCTTGTCTAACCCATGCTGCAGGAAAGCCAACAGATTGGGAATGGAAAATTTTCTCGGGTTCCGAGAAGACCCCAAACACCACGAAAAGAAGGTTTCCCAAGTTTTGTGGTAAATCCTAGTAGTAGCCGGACTTCTCGCAGCACGAAGAGTAGCAATGACCTCGGCTGAAAAACCTCAACGGGTTAAAATTTCGGTCCCAAGAGCCACGCCGTCAAAGGCAGAGACATCAAGTCCGGATGACAAACGGGCCCCGAGTCAACCAGTCCGGTTGAAGAGAAAGCGGAAAAGGAGGTGCCGCCAACCGCGACATTATTGTCGAGAACCACACCCTCCTTGGCCAATCTGAAGCTATCAAAATAGCTGAAATTCTCTCTAGTCTGATCCAACGCAGTACTAGAGGAAGTAAGGATATCGGCGGGAATACATAGATCAGCTCAAACTGATCCCACTGAGCCACTAGAGCATCCACCGCCACAGCCTTCGGGTCCTTGTACCTGGACATGAACGTCGGTAACTTGGCATTGGACCTGGATGCCATCAAACCACTTGGGGAGTCCCCCAACGGGAGTACAGTAGTGCAAAAAACTTTCGAGTGGAGGCTCCATTCCCCGGGATCCATCTTCATGCGACTGAGGAAGTCCACTGTAATATTCTGAACCCCTGGAATGTGAATCGCCGAAATGGCTGGTAAACTGCCCTCGGCCCAAATCAGAATTCGGGACACCTCCACCATGAGTCTGGAACTCCTTGTCCCGCCTTGGTGATTGATAAACGCGACAGCCGTCGCATTGTCTGTCTGCACTCGTACCGGCAGACCGCTCAAAAGGACCGTCCAATGCTGGAGGCAAAGGAAAATCGCCCTCAATTCCAGGATGTTGATCGAAAGGACAGACTCTTCCGATGACCATATCCCCTAAATCCAGAGATTGTTCCAAACACCCCCCCCAGCCCGTCAGGCTGGCATTGGTGGTTATGACCGACCACTTCGGAGGGAGGAAAAGCTTTCCCAGGGATAACGCTCCTGGACATAACCACCATCCTCGGGATTCTCGCACCCTGTGAAAGATGGTGACGCTGCAATCCAGCGAACCTTGCGATTGATCCCAACGACTCAGAATGAGCCTATGGAGAGCTCTGGAATGAAATTGGACAAACGGAAAAAACCTCATGGACGCCACCGTCAGACCCAGAAGGCGCATACCTTCCGAAGGGACACTGCTGTCGCAGACTTCATAGTCTGTACATGCTGGAGCAGACATGCCTGCTTGTCTGGAGGTAGGGACAACACCGCCCGTACCGTGTCGAAATGCATCCTCAAAAACAGGATTGCCTGCGACGATTCCAGAGACGACTTCTCCTTTGAGGCCACAACCGAAAAGGCCGTCCAAATAGGGACGAATTGTAAGTCCCCGTCTTCGAAGGATTGCCATGAGATTTTGGCGTCAGAATCGTTGTAAAAATTCTGGGCGTTAAGGCCAAGCCGAAAGGTCGAGCCACAACCTGGGTGAGGTCTTCCGACGGAAACATGCCAAAAAGCGTCGCGAATGTCGATTGATCGTTCTGCGACAGGGCTGCCATAACTGAGCGAAGCGACTTCATGCTCGGCTCTGACGGAATGTCAGAAGTCAGTCCGCCTTAGCGAATTTTTTTTTTTTTTTGCCAACTTCTGCCTTAACAGAAGTTCTGTTTCCAGGGTATGCGGAATTTCTGAGAATTCCCCTCTTCTTTTTTTTTTTTTTTTTTAAAAAGAGAGAGACGACACAAACCCCCAGAGGGTTGGTCAGATCATCCCTTGAACCGAAAAGGACTGCCGATAACTATCGGCACTAGTCCTGCCAGACGCAGAAGTCACAGCTCTGCGCTGCGGTAAAGCTGCTTCTTTTGCCTTTGCCTTGGCATCAGCTCCGTGAGGTCAGTCAAATAGCTGCCTGTTGGAAAACTGCGTTCCATCCAAGTCACAGTGCTCTTCTGACTGTAACTGCCGAGGATTGCGCCCTGGATAGCAGTGACGCATTATCCTTCAACTAGAAAAGCCCATCTACCTTGATAGAGGGAAACTTGCCACGCCGTCCTTAGACGGTCCAACCGGCTCAGGGGAACTTAACAAGTACACCTAGATCCTTAATACCGAATCTATGATCCACGGCTACACAGATGGAAATTGTTGCCATCTCCGTTCTTCTGTCCAGCGTGTCCTGCAGACTCGTCTTCCCTTTTACCAGGAAGATTTGCTAAGCTGGAATAAAGGGACATTCACTTCAGGAGAAGGGGTCCAATTAACAAATAACTCCGTAGAAAAACGGATAGTTTGTAAGGTCGTCGCGACCCATGCGACCCTTGCAACATCCGGGCCGACTTACCAGGACGACTAGTTACCTCCTCCGGTAACTGTAACGTCCACATGGCTTCCACAGAAATTTTAGTACGGCCCCTGAGAGAGGCAGGGTGTCCCTGCCGATCCTCCTTGACCGAATCGGACTTCTTCGCTAAGCGAGAAGGAAAGCACCGATTTGTGTCACCTCCTTGAGAGGATCTAGTTGACACTCCATAACCTAAAAGGTCATCAATAGAAACCAGTGAAGGCCTCCATTTTGACACCATTGGAACCTCTGACCGTGTATGAGTCGAGGTCTGCGTGTCAGATACGCGAGGCTGATCCGTAGCGGATCTGGGAGAGGGTCTCTGACATGCCCTTGCATAGTATATGGCAGGATAAACCTGTCAGTAACCAGAGCAGTACTTAAATAAAAAACAAACACTGAAGGGTTAAAGCTCTCGAGAGCTACCCCAGCTGACTCCCATTAAGAGTTAACCGCCTAAGAAGGGGTTAAAGTAGCTGACTCCCCACAACCTTGATAATGAAAAAAGGGTGTGCGAATCTCAGGCGCCTCTTATAAGGTCGCAGCTGCAGGACAGCCATGCCACTCTAAACAGAAAACGTTCCACAAGATCGCTAAAAAATTGCGCTCTTTTTTATAACGCAATGACCGCCAAAGTTGTCAAGGAGATCGCTAATCGCCTATGCGATTGCCCAGATTGGCAGCCACCAGCGACACTAAAAATGACACACAAACGATCGCAATATTATGCGACGCCATCAGGATCGTCAGCAGAAACGTATAGTGGCAGCATTAATGTCGCAGACTCCCCACAGCCTCTTTATTAATATTAAAAGAGTGTGCGAGCCCCGTATGCGAGAACAGCCGCAGGACAGCTCAATCTGTCACTCAGAAGTGCCCCAGACGGCGCCCGCGCTGTGGAGGTGAAGGGGTTAAGCTTCTGCCCGGCGGGCTAGAAGCGACTCACCAAGCTGGTCACGTATTCTTGCCGGGAGGGAGGAGAACGATCCGGGGAGCTTTCAGCTTGCAGCGCTTTATCAGCAATGGCCGCCGCGCTCTGCCTCCATGTGCTCC
>JARQOD010000004.1:182216680-182344066 GCA_033576555.1 Oophaga sylvatica | reverse complement strand
GGCAGTTTTTTTGTGTGTCCTGCAGCCACCAAGCTCTGATCATTGACACACATCTCTGATTAGCACCCCTGCCTGCTTTTACCCCCCTTTTGCAGCACATCCATGCGTGCATTCTACAGCCGCTAAGTAGCAGATAAGACCCACACCACTGATCAGCGTCTGAGCTTGCTTTTGGCCAGGACTTTTTGCTTTTTTCCTGTCTATTTTTCCCCCCTTTAGCGCTACATCCATGCATGTGTCCTACAGCTGTCAAGCGCTGATTAGTAACGCACATCACTGATTCTCATCTGGTTGTTCTTTTTTTAAAAAAATAATTAAATAAAACTAATTTAGATTAGTTGACAGGGCGAGATTAGGGACAGTAAAAAATATACCATAGTAATCTGTTATGTTTCAGTAACTGAGGAGAAATAGCAAAAATAGCCAAAGTAGCAATACACCAGAGAGGCTGGAAACTATTGGGTTGCAGGGCCCTAAACTAACCGCAACACTAGAAGTAGCCGTGGAGCGTACCTATGGTGATCCTAGACGCCTCGTCACAGCCAGAGAGATAGCTACACCTAAAGGCAGAAAGATGAAAGCTAACTGCCCCATAGCAGAACCCCCAAAGAAATAGGAAGCCCCCAAACATGTAATGGTGGTTAGACAAGAAGAAAATACGAACACAGACAGAAAATAGAATGAGCAAACGCTGGGGCCCAATCTGTCTAGATAGAAAAGTATAGGAAAGAATTCTGACTGCAACCCAAAAAAACCCTGACAAAAATACCAACACTTCTGATTAACAAAAAACCTGAGATCACACGACCTCTACCACCTAAATCAGATCTCTGGTGTAACACACAGCAATTCAGCAAATAAAAAGTGACACTGGAACAGAGCAAAAGTGCAAACACAACTGAGCACAAATGCAGCGCCAGGCCCCAAAAGGGGACCAGGCTGAAGTCTACTGCAAGGCAGCAAACCAGCAAGGAAAATCCAACCAGAGGAAAAAAAAACAGCAAATCATTTATCTGAATGAAAGCAGGAATGCAAGCTAAGCTCCAAGCAAGACCTAAAGAACAATTGATTACCGGCAAGGCTGCTGGGAGTTCAGGTCACTTATATCAGACCATTCGGACCCAGCTGAAAGCCATTCTGCAATTGGTTTATTACCCTCAGCAACCACCGGAGCTAGCCCAGCTCCGAAGTCGCCTCCAACGTATTCACAACAGTAGCCTCACTTGAGGAGGGGTCACCAAACCCTCACCTGTGCAACCAGGCCGATCAGGATGAGCTCGATGATAGGCATGGATCAGTCTCCTAGCATGGATGTCCAAAGCAAACACCCAAGAATTGTCCTCCTGACCATAACCTCTCCACTTAACCAAATACTGGAGTTTCCGTCTAGCAGAACGAGAATCCAATATTTTCTCAACCACATACTCCAAATTGACCTCAACCAAAACAGGGTCGGGAGGCGCAGCCATAGGAACCACTGGCTCGACAAACCTCTTCAATAAGGACTTGTGGAACACGTTATGGATCTTAAATGTCCCTGGAAGAAGCAAACGGAAGGAAACCAGATTAAGAATCTCCATGATCTTATAAGGTCCAATAAACCTTGGCTTAATTTTGGAGACGCAACCTTCATAGGGATATTTCTCGAGGACAACCAAACCAAGTCCCCCACTTTAAAACGAGGACCATCAGTCCTATGCCGGTTGGCAAACCACTGGGCCTTCTCTTGAGAGAGAGACAACCTCTCCACAACCTGGTCCCAAATCTGCTGCATTCGCTCCACAATAGAGTCAACCAGGGTCGGACTGGCCCACCGGAGAACGGAGGATCTCCGTGGCCCTGCATCTGGGGGGCCCTGGCACCTGCTGGCATACAGGGCCAGTTGCCTAGGGCCCCCGCTGCTCCAGGGGCCCCCAGCCGGTGGCGTGTCGCTAATAGCGGCACACCACGCAGCTGCCATAAGGGCCCCGCGCCAGCGGAGCAGCAGCGGGTGACAGGAGGCAGGAGCCCCTGTCCCCGCTGCTAAAGAGAAATGAATATTCACTGCTTCCCACGCCCACATGGGCGTGGGAAGCAGTGAATATCATTACATACCTGTCACCCGCTCCAATCGCTGAGCGCCGCTGTCCTCGGGCCCTCTCTTGCTGCAATGTTCAAGCAGAGGGCGCGATGACGTCATTAGTGAGCGCCGCGCCCTCTGCCTGAGCATTCACTGCCGGAGGACCGAAGACAGCGGCGCTCAGCAGTGGACCCGGTGACAGGTAAATATCGCAGGTGCCCAGGACACCAGCACCTGGCCCCCAGCGACGAGAGGTGAGTATGTCTTTTTTTTTTTTTGCAGCATCTATGGGGGCATAATCTATGGGGGCATAATCTGTGGAGCATTTATGGGGGCATAATCTATGGGGGCATAATCTGTGGAGCATTTATGGGGGCATAATCTATGGGGGCATAATCTGGAGCATTTATGGGGGCATAATCTATGGGAGCATAATCTGTGGAGCATTTATGGGGGCATAATCTGTGGAGCATTTATGAGGGCATAATCTATGGGGGCATAATCTGTGGAGCATTTATAGAGGCATAATCTGTGGAGCATTTATGGGGACATAATCTATGGGGGCATAATCTGTGGAGCATTTATGGGGCATAATCTATGGGGGCATAATCTGTGGAGCATTTATGGGGGCATAATCTATGGGGGCACAGTCTGTGGAGCATTTATAGGGGCATAATCTGTGGAGCATTTATGGGGCATAATCTATGGGGCATAATCTGTGGAGCATTTATGGGGGCATAATCTATGGGGGCATAATCTGTGGAGCATTTATAGGGGCATAATCTGTGGAGCATTTATGGGGGAATAATCTAAGGAGCATTTATGGGGGCATAATCTAAGGAGCATTTATGGGGCATAATCTAAGGAGCATTTATGGGGCATAATCTAAGGAGCATTTATGGGGGCACAATCTATGGAGCTTCTATGGGGGCATAATCTATGGAGCTTCTATGGGGGCATAATCTATGGAGCATTTATGGGGGCACAATCTATGGAGCATTTATGGGGGAATAATCTAAGGAGCATTTATGGGGGCATAATCTAAGGAGCATTTATGGGGGCATAATCTAAGGAGCATTTATGGGGGCACAATCTATGTAGCTTCTATGGGGCATAATCTATGGAGCTTCTATGGGGGCATAATCTATGGAGCATTTATGGGGCACAGTCTATGGAGCATTTATGGGGGAATAATCTAAGGAGCATTTATGGGGGCATAATCTAAGGAGCACTTATGGGGGCATAATCTATGGAGCATCTATGGGGGCATAATCTAAGGAGCACTTATGGGGGCATAATCTATGGAGCATCTATGGGGGCATAATCTAAGGAGCATCTATGGGGGCATAATCTATGGAGCATCTATGGGGCATAATCTATGGAGCTTCCATGGGGGCATAATCTATGGAGCATCTATGGGGCATAATCTATGGGGGCATAATCTATGGAGCTTCTATGGGGGCATAATCTATGGGGGCATAATCTAAGGAGCATCTATGGGGGCATAATACATGGGCAGCATATGGGGCACAATCTATGGAGCATCTTGTGGGGCATAATACATGGGGCAGCATATGGGGCATAATCTCATTTTCCACCCTAGGCTTATACTCGAGTCGATAAGTTTTCCCAGTTTTTTGTGGCAAAATTAGGGGGGGTCGGCTTATACTCGAGTATATATGGTATCTATCTATCTATCTATATATAGCATTATACCCTATGAGGGGGGCAGCATTATCCTCTATGAGGGGGGCAGCATTATCCCCTATGAGGGGGGCTGCTTTATAATCTATGAGGGAGGCTACCCCAACTCCGACATAATTAAGACATGTACTACCTTATATTATACCCTGATATTAGTGTGTTTTACTGCACAATTTGTGGTCTTGTATTTATTTCTATGTAGCTACATAGTGGGCCCCAAGAATGATTTTCTCTGGTGGGCCCAAGGTGTTCCAGTCCGACGCTGGAGTCAACCCCCGGACAGACAGAAGCCTCCGTCTGTCCCGAAGAAAATCGAGGGTGAAACCCAAAATTGCAGAAAAATGGAGACATCAAGGTGGCAGAGCTAGCCCTATTATTAAGAGCAAACTCAGCCAAAGGCAGAAAAAAGACCCAGTCATGTTGATCAGCAGACACAAAACATCTCAGATAATTCTCCAAGGTCTGGTTTGTTCTCTCAGTTTGTTCATTGGTCTGAGGGTGAAATGCAGAGGAGAAAGATAACTGAACACCAAGTTTAGAACAAAATGTCCTCCAAAATCTGGAAACAAACTGGACTCCTCTGTCAGACACAATGTTCTCAGGAATGCCATGTAACCGAACCACGTGCTGAAAGAACAAATGCACCAATTCGGAGGAGGAAGGCAACTTAGGTAATGACACAAGATGTATCATCTTGGAAAACATATCACAGATTACCCAGATAATGGTCATTCTCTGAGAGACAGGGAGGTCGGAAATAAAATCCATAGAGATATGGGTCAATGGCCTCTTGGGCACAGGTAATGGCATTAACAAACCATTAGAGCGAGAGCAAGGCTTGGAACGAGAGCAAGTCCCACAGGACTGCACAAAGTCCCTGACGTCACGAGACAAAGTAGGCCACCGAAAGGACCGACTCACCAAGTCTCTGGTACCAAAAATACGGGATGACCAGCCAACGCGGAACAATGAATTTCAGATATCACACTCTTCTTCCACTGGTCTGGGACAAACAATTTCCCAACAGGGCAGCGTTCAGGTTTATCCTCCTGACACCCCTCCAGAGCCAGTCTCAAACTGAGCGAGATGGCGGAAAGAACTACACCCTCTTTCAGAATAACAGCAGGATCAGTTAACTCGGGAGAATCCGCAAAGAAACTCCTCGAGAGGGCATCCGCCTTAACATTCTTAGTGCCTGGAAGAAAAGAAACCACAAAATTAAAACGTGTGAAAAACAAACCCCACCTGGCCTGTCTAGGATTAAGTCGCTTGGCTGATTCGAGATAAACCAGGTTCTTATGGTCCGTGAGGACCACCACCTGATGTTTGGCTCCTTCCAGCCAATGTCTCCACTCTTCAAAGGCCCACTTCATGGCCAATAACTCTTGATTACCCACGTCATAATTACGTTCAGTAGGAGAAAATTTTCGAGAGAAAAAGGCACAAGGGTTACTCTTAGAGGTCTCTGGATCCCTTTGGGACAAAACGGCACCTGCCCCAATCTCAGAAGCATCAACCTCCACCTGAAACGGCAGAGAAACATCAGGCTGCTGTAGAACAGGAGCAGAAATGAATCTCTGCTTAAGTTCCTGAAACGCAGAAACTGCCTCATGAGGCCGATTCACCACATCGGAACCCTTTTTGGTCAAATCAGTCAATGGTTTAACAATACCGGAGAAATTACCAATAAATTTACGATAAAAATTGGTAAAACCCAAAAATCTCTGAAGAGCCTTCAATGTAGTAGGTTGGACCCAATCACAGATGGCCTGAACCTTGACCGGGTCCATTTCAATAACAGACGGAGACAAAATGAATCCCAGAAATGAGACCTTCTGTACGCCAAAAAGACACTTTGATCCCTTCACATACAGTGCATTCTCTCTCAAAATCTGGAACACAGTCCGAACATGTTTCACATGAGAGTCCCAGTAGTTGGAAAAAATCAAGATATCATCCAAATAAACAATCAGAAATGTATCCACAAAATCCCTGAAAATATCATTCATGAAGGATTGGAAGACGGAAGGGGCATTAGTAAGCCCAAAAGGCATCACTAGCTACTCAAAATGCCCCTCTGGGGTATTAAACGCCATCTTCCATTCATCCCCGTGCTTAATGCGAATAAGGTTATACGCCCCCCTGAGGTCAAGCTTGGTAAACCAACATATGGGCCCGATGGCCATTTAATGCAGTTCCATAGTCCTGATCTAGCGTGCGCCTCGGGTCTTCCTGATCAGCTTCTCCCCTCCCTCCTTTGACCAGATCACAGGCCTATTAACACTTTTGTGTACTGCGCTTAACAGGGGCTAGTTCAGGGTTAAAATTGGGCAAAGTTCCTTGTTAAAACAGTTCAGTCTTTGCAGCATCTGTACACACAGTTTATGAGAACCAACCCTCGTTGAGTTTCAGCCCCGTGACCCAGCAGAGGGTGCACAACCATGGGCAAATAAACTTGGAGGAGGCGGAAAACAAAACACAGTCAACAGTTCCTTATTAGTGATCGTGATGGCCACTCCTGACACCTCAGTCCTGGTATCATCCAGGGCTCACTGCCCTTCCAGAGACACAGAACAGTCTCACATATTTTGGTGCAACCGGCACAGCACTTTGTTCTTTGTTGTGAATGGGTTTGAAATGAGTTCTGAGCAGAGGCTCCCTCTGGTGGTTACAAGCGGTGCTGGTCTGTTCAGTGAAGATTGTGAGGAGTGGGAATCAGGTGTTACTGACTGGTCTTATATAAGGGAGTCACCTTCCCATCAGGGTTGCCGGTGATCAATTGTTCTGGTCTCAATCCTTGAATCCTGTTTCCCTTGTAGCCTGCTGTGTCGTGTCTGCATCTCCTGCTATCAGATAAGACATTTTCTTCTTTTTGTTTTTGTGCTAGATTTTTGCATTTTGTCCTGCACTTCTGTGGGGGCCTTCAGGGTCCCCTCCGGGGGCTTTTGCCCTCTCAGTTTAGTTCAGCCACTGATGTTTGTACTTTTGCTTTTTACAGTTTTTTCAGTGGCTGCTGTTTTGATTTTGTTACACCAGAGAACTAATTTAGGTGGTAGAGGTCGTGTGATCTCAGGTGATTTTGAAATTAGTAGAGTTGGTGCTTTTCAGGGTTTTCTGGGATTGCAGTAAGTACCCTTCCTATCCTTTTCTATTTAGTTAGTTTGGGCCCCAGCGTTTGCTCATACTATTTTCTTTCTGTGTCAGTATTTCTTCTTGTCTAACCGCCATTACATGTTTGGGGGCTTTCTATTATCTTTGGGGTTCTGCTCCGGGGCAGATAGCTTTCCTATTTCTATCTTTAGGTGTAATTAGTTTCTCAGGCTGTGACGAGGCGTCTAGGACCAACGTAGGAACGCTCCACGGCTGCCTCTAGTTGTGGTGGTTAGTCAGGGTACTGCAATCTCATAGTTTCCAACTGCTCTGGTGTATTGCCTTTTTACCTGCACTCCTCAGCTACCAAATCATAACAGTATCACCGGCCCAAAAATTTAATATTGTATGGTACTCACAGAAGGGAAAAATATTGTGAAAGAAAAAACGGTTGTCAGAGTTGTCAGAGATATTTTTCTGTTTGTTGCATTTTTTTTTCCCTCTGTATCTCTGGGTGCTGGGGAGGATCTTTTCTCTCAATGGAGTTTGCACAGTTGTCTGGCCGTGTGGATCAGCTTGCCACTGAGGTTCAGAGTATTGCTGCATATCTTGCTAGGTTGCCTGTTGTGGAACCTAGGATCCCCATGCCAGATTTGTTTTTAGGGGATCGAGCTAAGTTTCAGAATTTCAAAAATAATTGTAAATTGTTTTTTGCCTTAAAATCTAAGTCCTCAGGGAACGCAGCGCAGCAGGTTCAAATTGTCATCTCTCTCCTGCGCGGCGATCCTCAGGATTGTGCTTTTTCCCTGACACCTGGGGATCCTGTTTTGAGTGATGTTGATGCATTTTTTCAGGCTTTGGGGTTATTGTACGATGAGCCTAATGTCACTGATCAAGCTGAAAAAGCCTTGTTGGCATTAAATCAGGGGCTTGATGACGCTGAGTTATACTGTCAGAGATTCCGTAGGTGGGCAGTCCTGACCAAGTGGAATGACGGCGCTTTGGCGGCCCTTTTCCGGAAGGGTCTGTCAGATAATGTAAAGGATGTTATGGTGGGATTCCCTGTCCCCTCTGGTCTCAATGATTCTATGTCATTAGCGATTCAAATTGACAGACGTTTGCATGAGCGGAGAAGTATGCGTGGAATAGTGTTGCCTTGTGAACCTGCTTCTGAATCCATGCAGTGTGATAGAGTGGTGTCTGGGGCACAGCGTCATGAGTTTCGAAAGCGCAATGGGTTATGTTTCTACTGTGGTGATGCCTCTCATGCTATTTCAGTCTGCCCTAAGCGGGGAAGACGTTTTGCACGCTCAGTTGTCTTGGGTAATGTTCAGACTAAGTTTTTATTAACTGTCACTCTGATATGCTCTCTGTCCTCATTTTCTGCTCAGGCTTTCGTTGATTCTGGAGCAGCTATTAACCTGATGGATTATGATTTTGCTAAACGTTGTGGGTTTCCCTTGATACCCCTACAGAAGTCTATTCCCCTACTGGGGATCGATTCTACCCTTTGGCTGAGAATAAACCTCAGTTCTCTACTCAGGTGATAATGAGGGTTGAACCTGATCATCAGGAGAGCTGCAAATTTTTGGTTCTGTATAATCTGCATGATATTATCATACTGGGTTTCCCTTGGTTACAGTCTCATAATCCTGTTTTGGATTGGAAATCTGTGTCTGTAACCAGTTGGGGCTGCCAATGTGTTAATACCAACACTCCTGTTTTTTCTGCCTCCCCCCAGGCTCAGGATGTTCCTGACTTTTTGATTGATTTTTCTGATGTGTTTAGCGAAAGTAAATCTGCATCCTTGCCTCCCCATAGGAGCTATGACTGCGCTATTGAATTAGTGCCGGGTAGTAAATTCCCTAAAGGTCGCCTTTTTAACTTGTCTGTACCTGAACATGACGCTATGCGGTCTTATATCAAGGAATCATTGGAGAAGGGTCATATCAGACCATCCTCTTCACCCTTAGGTGCCGGTTTTTTCTTTGTGGCCAAAAAGGATGGTTCATTAAGGCCTGTATTGATTATCGTCTTTTGAACAATATTACTGTGAAATATCAATATCCGTTACCCTTGATTTCTGACCTGTTTTCCAGGGTGAAAAACGCTACTTGGTTTACCAAGCTTGACCTCAGGGGGGCGTATAACCTTATTCGCATTAAGCACGGGGATGAATGGAAGACGGCATTCAATACTCCTGAAGGGCATTTTGAGTACCTAGTGATGCCCTTTGGGCTCACTAATGCTCCTTCCGTCTTCCAGTCCTTCATGAATGACATTTTCAGGGATTTTGTGGACAAATTTCTGATTGTTTATTTGGATGATATCTTGATTTTTTCTAATGACTGGGACTCTCATGTGAAACATGTTCGAACTGTATTCCAGATTTTGAGAGAGAATGCACTGTATGTGAAGGGATCAAAGTGTCTTTTTGGCGTACAGAGGATCTAATTTCTGGGATTCATTTTGTCCCCATCTGTTATTGAAATGGACCCGGTCAAGGTTCAGGCCATCTGTGATTGGGTCCAACCTACTTCATTAAAGGCTCTTCAAAGATTTTTGGGTTTTGCCAATTTTTATCGTAAATTTATTGGTAATTTCTCGGTTATTGTTAAACCATTAACTGATTTGACCAAAAAGGGTTCTGATGTGGTGAATTGGCCTCCTGAGGCAGTCTCTGCATTTCAGGAACTTAAGCAAAGATTCACTTCTGCTCCTGTTCTACGGCAGCCTGATGTTTCTCTGCCATTTCAGGTGGAGGTTGATGCCTCTGAAATTGGGGCAGGTGCCGTTTTGTCCCAAAAAGATCCAGAGACCTCTAAAAGTAACCCTTGTGCCTTTTTCTCTCGAAAATTTTCTCCTACTGAACGTAATTATGACGTGGGTAATCGGGAGTTATTGGCCATGAAGTGGGCTTTTGAAGAGTGGAGACATTGGCTGGAGGGAGCCAAACATCAGGTGGTGGTCCTTACGGACCATAAGAATCTGGTCTATCTGGAATCTGCCAAGCAACTCAATCCTAGACAGGCCAGGTGGGCCTTGTTTTTCACACGTTTTAATTTTGTGGTTTCCTTTCTTCCTGGCACTAAGAATGTTAAGGCGGATGCCCTCTCGAGGAGTTTCCTTGCGGACTCTCCTGAGTTATCTGATCCTTCTGTTATTTTGAAAGAGGGTGTAGTTCTTTCCGCCATCTCGCCCAATTTGAGACTTGCTCTGGAGGGTGTCAGGAGGATAGGCCCGAGTGCTGCCCTGTTGGAAAATTGTTTGTCCCGGACCAGTGGAAAAAGAGTGTGATGTCTGAGATTCATTGTTCCGCATTGGCTGGGCATCCCGGAATTTTTGGTAGCAGAGACTTGGTTAGTCGGTCCTTTTGGTGGCCTACCTTGTCTCGTAATGTCAGGGAATTTGTGCAGTCCTGCGGGACTTGCTCTCGCTCCAAGCCTTGCTCTCGCTCTAGTGGTTTGTTGATGCCATTGCCTGTGCCCAAGAGACCATGGACCCATATCTCTATGGATTTAATTTCCGACCTTCCTGTTTCTCAGAGAATGACCACCATCTGGGTAATTTGTGATAGGTTTTCCAAAATGATACATCTTGTGCCATTACCTAAGTTGCCTTCCTCCTCTGAATTGGTGCCGCTGTTCCTTCAGCACGTGGTTCGTTTACACGGCATTCCTGAGAACATTGTGTCTGACAGAGGAGTCCAGTTTGTTTCCAGATTTTGGAGGACTTTTTGTTCTAAACTGGATGTTCAATTGTCTTTCTCCTCGGCATTTCATCCTCAGACCAATGGTCAAACTGAGAGAACAAACCAGACATTGGAGACTTATCTAAGATGCTTTGTGTCTGCTGATCAGGATGACTGGGTCTCTTTTTTGCCTTTGGCTGAGTTTGCTCTTAATAATAGGGCTAGCTCTGCCACTTTGATGTCTCCATTTTTCTGTAATTCTGGGTTTCACCCTCGATTTTCTTCAGGACAGACGGAGGCTTCTGTCTGTCCAGTGTTGACTCTGTTGTGGAGCGTATGCAACAGATTTGGGACCAGGTAGTGGAGAGGTTGTCCCTCTCTCAGGAGAAGGCCCAGCGGTTTGCTAACCGGCATAGGACTGATGGTCCTCGGTTTAAAGTAGGGGACTTGGTCTGGTTGTCCTCAAAAAATATTCTATGAGAGTAGCATCTCCTAAATTTAAGCCTAGGTTCATTGGACCTTATAAGATCATGGAGATTATTAATCCTGTTTCTTTTCGTTTGCTTCTTCCAGGGACATTTAAGATCCATAACGTGTTCCACAAGTCCTTGTTGAAGAGGTTTGTTGAGCCAGTGGTTCCTGCTGCTGTGCCTCCTGACCCTGTTTTGGTTGAGGGCAATCTGGAGTATGTGGTTGAGAAAATATTAGATTCTCGTTTTTCTAGACGGAAACTCCAGTATTTGGTTAAATGGAGAGGTTATGGTCAGGAAGACAATTCTTGGGTGTTTGCTTCGGACATCCATGCTAGGAGACTTATCCGTGCGTATCATAGAACTCATCCTGACCGACCTGGTTGCTCAAATGAGGGTTCGGTGACCCCTCCTCAAGGGGGGGGTACTGTTGTGAATGGGTTTGAAATGAGTTCTGAGCAGAGGCTCCCTCTGGTGGTTACAAGCGGTGCTGGTCTGTTCAGTGAAGATTGTGAGGAGTGGGAATCAGGTGTTACTGACTGGTCTTATATAAGGGAGTCACCTTCCCATCAGGGTTGCCGGTGATCAATTGTTCTGGTCTCAATCCTTGAATCCTGTTTCCCTTGTAGCCTGCTGTGTCGTGTCTGCATCTCCTGCTATCAGATAAGACATTTTCTTCTTTTTGTTTTTGTGCTAGATTTTTGCATTTTGTCCTGCACTTCTGTGGGGGCCTTCAGGGTCCCCTCCGGGGGCTTTTGCCCTCTCAGTTTAGTTCAGCCACTGATGTTTGTACTTTTGCTTTTTACAGTTTTTTCAGTGGCTGCTGTTTTGATTTTGTTACACCAGAGAACTAATTTAGGTGGTAGAGGTCGTGTGATCTCAGGTGATTTTGAAATTAGTAGAGTTGGTGCTTTTCAGGGTTTTCTGGGATTGCAGTAAGTACCCTTCCTATCCTTTTCTATTTAGTTAGTTTGGGCCCCAGCGTTTGCTCATACTATTTTCTTTCTGTGTCAGTATTTCTTCTTGTCTAACCGCCATTACATGTTTGGGGGCTTTCTATTATCTTTGGGGTTCTGCTCCGGGGCAGATAGCTTTCCTATTTCTGTCTTTAGGTGTAATTAGTTTCTCAGGCTGTGACGAGGCGTCTAGGACCAACGTAGGAATGCTCCACGGCTGCCTCTAGTTGTGGTGGTTAGTCAGGGTACTGCAATCTCATAGTTTCCAACTGCTCTGGTGTATTGCCTTTTTACCTGCACTCCTCAGCTACCAAATCATAACAGTTCTTAAAGGGGACTCCTTGTTGCTGGAATAGTGGGCCGCACTGTGGACACCGATTTCTTTAAGGGTGCCTCTGCCCTCTGTCTTTCTGCAGGGGCCGTGCGTCATCCAGCCGGACATGGTTCCTCTGCCGGGGTGCTGGAGCTCCTTTAAAATTCGGTGATCCCGACGTTTCTTCTGCTAAATCACTCCTGCTACCCACCGGGCCTCCTATACCGTGGGAGCCCGGGTTCATCCAGATAGACATCGTGGGAGGATCCAAGGGCCAGGAAAGGTGATGGGGTAGGAGTCGGTGTGGGATCTGAGGTGGGTGCAGGCCTCTCACTCACCGAAGCTGCGGTTGGCTGTGATGGTCCTCCACTGCGGCTGTGTGAACTTGGAATCACGGCCGCATCCGTCCCTCTCTCCACAACTTCCGGCTTCTCTTTCATTCCTCCTCTGCATTCGCGGTGTCTCTGCACTCAGTAGGTAACTTGCTGGGTAATGGCATCCCTCTTCCAGGCAAGCAGTCTTGCTCTTCTGGACTCCACCCATTCGTAGACGGAGTTTCTTCTGACTGCTCCACCCATTTCCTCAGGTTCTGCTGCACGTGTGGGAGCTTCTTCTTCGCCCGCACCCATTTCGGGCAGGCATTATTCACAGGGGGTATGGCCTCCTGCCTTTTCGCACCAAATCTCTTCCATGATGCCCACGAAAGGCAGCACTATCCTTAGCTTTTGCGTCAACGGCCACCATCTTCTTGGCAGCGGTCGGCGCCATCTTTAAATCATCAACAGCCGCCATCTTTGACTCTTTCACAGCGGTCACTAATTCACAAATCCCAGGAATCCTCTCTCTCAGTCTTGCAGTTGCAGGGCTGCTGGGGTCGATCCTGCCAACTACACCAAACAGGCAATCCCCACATGTATTCAGGCTGTCTAGTAGCCGCAAATCATGCAGCTGCGGCAACAAAAACTAAATCTTCGAGCGCGCCAAAATACTCTGAGGACACCCGAGCATGCTCGGGAAAACCCGAGCATCGAGTATACTCGTTCATCACTAATTATAATATCTCATATTGAATGGATAAAGGGGGTAGAAGGCGAAGTGCAAGAAGAACTTCCCTGATGGGTTGACCCAGGAAAAGGGAGAATAATGTTCCACCAAATAAATAATGATGGACTGTATATAATCAATAGATTATTTCCCCTATGGTGACACAAGTTATGGACCCAAAGCCATTTGATCTTTCTACATGTTCTGCTCCGTGTCCCTGGGAGCAGAAAATACTTTCGTACAATAGAACGGTTCTTGCTTTTTTCTCCCTTTTATTTTAATAACTATTTTGGCACTTTTTTATTTTCATTATTTCCTTATTTTTCATATATATTGACCATTGTACGTTTTTATTTATTAAAGCCTAAAATGTAATAATTTTTTCTTTGTGCCCTAAAGAACCTAAGCTTCTCCGTAAAGACTTAGTGGTAACTTGTACATGCAGACTGTGTGTGGCCTGTGGGCATTGTGTGTGTAGCATTGGATCTTACTGCCCTTTTGGTAAGTGGTAATACGAGCATTGAGAGTCTTGGAAGTGTGGACGGTTGAGGTTATGTGTTGTGCTCAAGTCTGCAGGCTGAGTGAGGGGCTGAGTGAGGGGCCTATTCCTATTCAAGAGAATAGGAACTGATGTGTAGTAACTGGTAGTGGTCACTATGCATTGAATGTAGTTGTGTATTGCAACTCCTTCAATATGCAATATGCTGGAGCTAATAACAGCTGCCGAGTGTTGGGCCCCGATCTGTTATTGATGACCCATCAGAAAGACAATAGTAATATCTTGTAACAACACGACCCTTTACGAAAGGGAACTTCTGCATGGGACAATGTCTGTTACATTATCACACAGCAACCGCTTCTCATCAAATATTCTTAAAGGGGTAATCCAAATATTAAATCAACATCTCAAGCGATAGGTCATAAAAATAAATAATTTATGTACATTACATTTATTGTCAAAATTGCAGCATTTCCATTAAAACAGGCCCCAAATCATGCTGTTGTTTAGAATGAGTTGCCATTGGTTTCCCCTACTGTGGTTTTCATTTATCGTACATGAGCAGATATGTTCTTGTCCACCAGCGGACTTAATCTTGCGCTTATTATATCACAAATCGTCCACAAACTAAATCAGAGGTTAGCTTCTTCTGGGGGCACCCCCGGAAGAAGCTAGTGCGAAACGTGCGTTGGGGTGGAGGAGGTCAGGCCACTCGGAATCACCGCAGTCCTGTTTATTGAGGTAATCTAGCGTTTGGGTCCCCTGTATTTTGATCTGTCTTCCCTATACCTTTTTTAGGATTTTCAATCCAGATTTATTGTTTCATATAACTTAAGTGTTGGTATATAGATAGGGAGTATTATATATTTGTTTATATATATGCTATATATGGGATTTATATTTAGTTGATACTGATATCATGTGACATAGTTAATTTCCCCAGTGGCATAATATTTACATATTTTGGGGTTTGGCCTGGCAGCTTAAATAGTTCATTATTTTTAAAGGACGTATTATACCAATTCTGGTGATGGTGATTATTATGGTATTGTTTACCTCCTACTGGGTATTTTGTTTTTTTTTATAATATACCGTACATTTTAATATATATCAATAAATATTGTTTTTTTGTTTTTTTTTTAATTATTATGCTGGATCTCTTTTTCTCGGTTACTTTTTTATGATGTAAATCCGTAGGTTGCTTATCTTAATCTTGCGCTTGCACAGTAGGTCCAGCCTGAAAGTACAGGGAGAGTCTGTGCATAGGACTTTTCTGTGCTACTTCATATATTTATGTAACACACAGAGAAGCACAGGAAGGTCAGGAAAAAATGTACCATTAGTTTCCAACAGATTGGGAGTTACGTGACAATCTCTGATAGACTGCTATTTCAGATTCTAAATGGGTCAGAAAAAGAGGAAACAGCATGGGGTGGAAAGCAAGTATTATCAAATAGTCGTGATTCTAAACATTTATTAAAGGAAATCTGTGAGCAGAGTGTTTTTTGCTATGTCATTTCTGAAGGCAGCATGAGGTAAGGGCTGAGACACTGATTTTATCGATGTGTCACTTATTAGGCTATGTGTTGTTGTTTCCATTTAATGAGTGTTTTATCAACAGGAGATTATCACTGCCAGACAATGGTGTAACTAGAATCCAATGGACCCCAGTGCAAAATTTGGACTTTGGCCCCCACCTGCATGTTGGTCAGATGTATGAGCCCTTGTAGAATTCTAGATACAATAAAGACATAGATGTTCGCCCCCCTCATGTAATAATGTACCCTGTCCTGGCTCCTTGCCGGCCTTATGCTATAACATTTTCCCCCATCATGGACCTCTTCCTGCTATAATGTCCCCCATCCTGGTATACTTTCCCCAATTCTAGTACAATGTCTCCAAGCCTGGTATAATGTACCCAATCCTGGTATAATGTACCCCATTCTGGTATAATGTCTCCAAGCCTGGTATAATGTACCCAATCCTGGTATAATATACCAATTCTGGTATAATGTCACCTATCCTGGTCTAATATCCCCAGTCTGATATAATGTCCCCTATCCTGGTATAATGTCCTCCATCCTGGTACAATGACCCCTATCCTGGTATAATGTTTTACATTTGTGAGCTAGATAACACGTTCTACATCACAATAATCATAATGTGGCCAATACTATAGTCTGTATCCTAAGCAGTATTGGCCTTGCTGGGAATCTTTTGTCATAACTACATATGAATGAATGATGTATCTTGTCCTTTATTTATCCATGCCGTGGTTTTCCTGTTTGTTCTTGTGGAAACTTTTCCAGTGTCGTATGTTTGTTCTTTTAAGTAGATTGTGTGAAGGATTGTTTTTTTCTTTCATAAACATATTCATCAAGTAAGCATTGTACAACCAACCCACTCCACGCTGTGTTATTTTATGGGGTGGATTCATCAAGCTGTGTTATTATATACAAGTGATGAATCAGTCCCTCAGAGTGAAATGCATGTTATTGTATGATGTACATTTCACAACATTTTCTGACACTACAAAATCCACCATGCCAGGGCTACAATGGTCAGTCGGGAGCGGTAAGAATCCTGATCACAACAGTGCCTACAGTAAAAAGAAATGTGCACAGGTGGAAACCCACTCCACAGTAAACTACACGGTAGAGTCACGAGCATGACATTAGTGATTTTTTTTTTACCAAAAACGGACAGATTTCCATCAGTGTTTCATGAAAATTTCTCGTATGCATCAAAAAATGGATAAAGGTTTCTCAAGCTTTTCCTATGAAACAAACATGAAAAAAAACAGCATTAGGAGGCAATTAGGATGGCATCTGCGTGTTGTTTGAGTGTTTTTACGATTCATAGACTTGAATGGGTGAGCTTACTCTCTGACTAGGACTAAAAACGGACATGACTCCATTTTTTTTTCCTGCAAAACACTCCGGAACGATTTCATTATTGAATTTGCACCTTTTTATAGAACTTTTAGTGTTTTGCACCTTTTTCTTTGGTTGCACCAAATTCATCATCACTTTGCACCTTTTTTAAATCTATTTTATATATTTTCGCCATTTTTGTAGTTGGTCTCTGTGAGTGGAAATTAAGTTATTAAGATGTTTTTGCCAAATTCATTATTTGAGATTTATTAAAAAGTCTTAAAATTTGTCACAAATGTACTCCAATCCCACCCATGAGTGAGTTTTTTGTAAGACAAAATTTTTTCACTCAATTTATGCAACACGTTGCAAAATGTGCAATTTTTCAGGTTAAAAAGTAGCAAAATTTGGAAAAGACAAAAAAATTCAACAAGTACAAGAAAAAAAATAGAATTGAGTTTAAAAAATGTAGTTGATCAATTGGGACTAGGGATGGGCGGAACCATGGATGTTCGGGTCTGTTGGGTTCCGCAGAACTTTATAAAAAAGTTTGGTTGGGAACCAGAACGGTACCTGAACTTAATCCAGAACCCCATTCAAGTGATTGGGGGCCCAGACATATTGTCCTCTGTGTGACAGCGTGGGAAACGCCGACTCTGACCCGTGTTAACCTTATAGAAGTCACCGTTGTTCATAGCCGCCGGGTATCGTGGTTCCCACACTGTCACACAGAGAACAGCATGTGAGGCAGCGGCTGTGACTAGCAGTGAAAAATGTTACCGCCGGTCAGTCGTCTGTTGTGAATGGGTTTGAGATGAGTTCTGAGCAGAGGCTCCCTCTGGTGGTTACAAGCGGTACTAGTGAAGATTGTGAGGACTGGGAATCAGGTGTTACTGACTGGTCTTATATAAGGGAGTCATTTTCCCATCAGGGTTGCCGGTGATCAATTGTTCTGGTCTGAATCCTTCATTCCAGTTTCCCTTGTAGCCTGCTGTGTCGTGTCTGCATCTCCTGCTACCAGATAAGAATTTTTCTTCTTTTGTGTTGTTGCTATATTTTTGCATTTTGTCCTGCACTTCTTTGGGGGCCTTCTGGGTCCCCTCCGGGGGCTTCTGCCTTCTCAGTTTAGTTCAGCCACTGAGTTTTGTTCTTTTGCTTTTTCCAGTTTTTTCAGTGGCTGCTGTTTTGATTTTGTTACACCAGAGAACTAATTTAGGTGGTAGAGGTCATGTGATCTCAGGTGATTTTGAAATTAGTAGAGTTGGTGTTTTTCAGGGTTTTCTGGGATTGCAGTAAGTACCCTTCCTGTCCTTTTCTATTTAGATAGTTTGGGCCCCAGCGTTTGCTCATTCTATTTTCTTTCTGTGTCAGTATTTCCTCTTGTCTAACCGCCATTACATGTTTGGGGGCTTTCTATTATCTTTGGGGTTCTGTTTCGGGCAGATAGCTTTCCTATTTCTATCTTTAGGTGTAGTTAGTTTCTCAGGCTGTGACGAGGCGTCTAGGACCAACGTAGGAACGCTCCACGGCTGCCTCTAGTTGTGGTGGTTAGTCAGGGTACTGCAATCCCATAGATTCCAACTGCTCTGGTGTATTGCCTTTTTTACCTGCACTCCTCAGCTACCGAAACATAACAGTCGTCGGCTGATGACTGCTACTGTCATCAGCCGACAGCAGTAAGAGCAGGCGATGCTGATGACAGTATTCACCAGCCGATGCCTGTGCATAGTGGTATGTGCATACTGCTATCCACAGGCACTGGAGACAAAGAAAAGGATGGTGTCACGGGTGTGTCGCCACGAAGATCGTCGCGATTACACAATCTGACTTCGCGCAGCTGAGTTTTTGGTGCTTGGTGTTTTTCGGCAGTGAGGGAGTTAATTCTCTCACTCACTGTGCTAGACGAGGTCCGGCCTCGCCCAGCTGCAGTTAATTCTGCAGCAATGAGATTCCTTCAAATACCTGCCAGTCTGCTAGGAATGTGTCGGTGAAAGCATTCATGCAGACCAGCAGAGCGGATCGTGGTATTGTGAAGTCTGAAGTGAAGAGTACTTGGTGTGGTGTTTTTCCCCTCCTCGCTTTATCATTTATCTCCGTACCCATTGGTGTTCCCTCTGTTTTCGTGGTGTGAGTTTTGTATGCAAGGTGGATTTCAGTTTACCCCTTGTACTGTCTCGTTCGTCTATTACTGTGTTTAGGCATATACCTTCCAGTCCCCTGTGTTGTGATCGGGGTCCTTCTCAGGACTAGATTACTGAAGGTCAGGGATTTGCAGGAGATAGGGTTACGCTGGCGGCCTGGACCTCTGTACCATCAACAGTACCTCCAGGTAGAGGGATTAGTCAGGACCCCAGCTTAGGGTCAGCATAGACCCCGGACCTCCTGTATGCAGTAACAGCGTGACAGATGGACATGGAATCAGGATTACTTTGTGGGTCATTTAATTTATAAATGGGTGTACAAAGGCTAGTGTGCTGGAGTCTGTTCAAATAGAAAAAAAATTCTGTGTGTGTGTTTATTTATTTTTCCTACTGGGTTAGTAATGGAGGTGTCTGACTGACACATCTCAGTTACTAACCCCAAAAATAATTACCCTAATTGCCACTGCACCAGTGCAATTGGGAAGAGGCAAGGCTAAGCACCAGAATTGGCTTATCAAATATGATTTGCCACTTCTAAAGCGTCTGCAGACTGATTTTTGTAGGTTGGGAATGGTCCAATAACTACTGGCATTCCCAGCCTATTAATATAAGCCCCCGGCTGTCGGCTTTCCCTTAACTTGTTATTACATATTAAGTGAACCACGCCTTTTTTTTTTATAAATTTATTTATTGCTAATAAATAAATGAAAAACAATGACGTGGGGTACCCCAATCTTTAATAACAAGCCATGGACAGCAGATATATGTCCTGGAAAGGGGCTAATATCCATGTACCTTCCCAACCTATTAATTTCAGCCCCTAGCTGTCTGCTTTGGCTTTGCTGATTATTAAAAATGGGGGCGCCTAAAAAAGATGATGTAGGGTGCCCCCTATTTTTTAATAGCAAAAAGCACACAGATGGGGGCTGATATTAACAGGCTGGGAAGGGCTATGGATATTGGCTCCTTCCCAGACCATTAGCAAGCCATCAGCCACCCCAGAAATTCTAATGGATGTGCCATTTCTGGGGAAGCTGAGGGCTGGTCTTATTAGGCTGGGAAGGGGCCAATATTCTTGGTTTTTCCCAGCCTATTAATATCAGCCCCCAGATGTCTGATTTGCCTTAGCTGGTTATTAAAAATGGGGGGACCTCACGTCATTTTATAGTGTGCCCCATTTTCAATAACCAGCAAATGCAAAGCAGAGAACTGAGGCTGATATTAATAGGTTGTGAAGGTCCATGGATATTGACCCTTTCACAGAATAATAAGAACAGCTCACAGCTGTCTGTTTTCCCTTGGCTGATTATTAAAAATAGGGGGAATGACGTCATTATTTTCATTTATAAGTATTTATTTATTTATTAGTAATAAATGAAAAAAAAAATTGATTTGAGGCCACCCTATTTTTGATAACCAGCCAAGGTAAAGCATTCTCAGGCTGGGAAGATCCATGGATATTTGACCCTTCCCAGCCTAAAAGCCAACCATTAGATGCGCCAACTTTGGTGCTTTGCCTGGCTCTTCTTGCTTTAACTGGTGTGTTGGCAAATGCGGTAATATTTTGTGATTGATGTCAGCTGTGTAATGTCCGCTGACATAAAGCCCAGAGGTTAGTATTGGGGCAGCGTCTATCAGACACCCCCATTACTAACTAATTGAATAGTTAAAAAAAAACACAGACACACAGGAAAAAAATACTTTATTTGAATAAAGACTATCGCACACTACCTCGTTTACCTATTTATTAATTTAAAATAAATCCAGGAAGTTCCATTGGTAATCCAATAGTGAAATATCCCACAACGCCCAACGAGGAGTCTCTTTGAGAAAGTTCTCAGGAGACTTCATAATTCACATGCAGTCAGCAGCAGGCACTGAAATTCTCACGCTCCTGCCTGCCGCTGACCGCGAGTAACCCTATTATCATTCTCAGAGCAACACTCTAACACTAAGCCCCACACTATGGGCTAGTCCTTAACATTAACATTATCCTTACCATAATGTCACTATCTGACTACTGTCAACTACCTTATTCGAACTATCTTGTGTCGTAAGTCCTAACCTATGTCTTACCCTATGATGTACACTACCAACACTAGGCATTACCTTTACATTACTTATACACTATACATTACCATATCACTATACACCAGACCTGGGCAAAATGCGGCAAAGTGACCGAGACAGCCGAGGGGCTGGAAAACTGCGGTCCACGGGCCGCACCATGCCCGCCGCTGTCTACATAGGCTCCGCTGACTGCATTGGTGGAGGTGGGGCCTCCACCAATCAGCATGTGAAACAGCTGCGAGATGACATAATTTCATTGCGTCAGCTGTGTGCTGCGGTGCGGAGAGTCAGAGCACCAGAGGCAGGGAGAAAAGCAGAGTGCCAGGGAACGGGACCGAGGTGAGTATGTGGTGTTCATTTTTTTTCATGTGTATGGGATGTTTGGGTGGGCATGGGGAGTCTATGGGGGTGTTGAGCTTTACAAGGGGAGGCTATGGGGGTGTTGAGCTTTACAAGGGGAGGCTATGGGGTGTTGAGCTTTACAAGGGGAGGCTATGGGGGTGTTGTGCTGCCCAAGGGGAGGCTATGGGGGTTTGAGCTGTACAAGGGGAGGCTATAGGGGTGTTGTGCTGCCCAAGGTGAGGCTACGGGGGTGTTGTGCTGCACAAGGGGAGGCTATGGGGGTATTGTGCTGTAAGGAGGTGGCGGGGACCCTCATGTACCTTCTCTCTCCTTAATGCTGTTCACCTGTTTCACATGCTTCACCCTGATGTTTTACTAATGTTTTGCTGTTGAGTGCACTGTAATGTATTTGTCATGTACTGTAATGTGATGTATTGTGCTTTAGCTTAGGGATAGATTAGTAAGTAGTGTAGGCCCATAGGGGGATTAGAATAGAGGGGGCACAGTAGAGATAGAGCATAGAAAAGATAGAAGTGTTAGATACAGGCAGCATAGGGGTTAAGCAGATGGGAGGAGTCTCAGAGCAGCACAGAGCACCGAGCAAGGGGTATAGGACAGATACTTCCTGGTTCTATCAGTCGTCTGGGCAGCTGCCCAAGGGCAGGATGTATGCAGTGGACAGTAACAAGCTATGAGGGATAAGTCTGCAAATGGCAGTAAGGGGCCCCCGGCTGGAGAATAGTGCAGTCAGGCATCAGCTTAAATTAATCATCCCAAGGAAAGATTTGGGGTCTAAGACCGGGGCGGGAGCAGCTGACATGGCGTTCCCATAACCTTTCCCTATTGGAACCGGACAAGGGGCTGACAGAGAGCTGGTGATGCTGAAAGTACAGATGGGACACGAACTGTCCAAAGATGCTGCCCGGGTGGCAGAGGAGACAGCAGAGATTGCCAGGAACAGAGATTGTCCAAGGAAACAGGTGGGACACGGATTGTCCAGGGATATAGTTGAGCTTGCCGGAAAAGGGAAGCTGAGGCAGAAGATAGAGTCTGTCCGGATGACAGAGAAAGATAAGAAGATGTCTCTGTGTTTAACTTGTGCTGCTTGTGTGAAGAATGCAGATAAGAAGATGTCTCTGTGCTTGACTTGTGCTGCCTATGTGATGAATACACTGCTGTCTAGTAAAGTTCAACTGTTGGAAAAAGACCTCGTCTCTGAAGTGATTTGCGGAGCAGACATTGCAGCAGCTGAGGGGTATCTGACAGAGCCTGTGAATGTGCTGTGGTGCGTGCTGCACATGCAGTACAAGGGACTTTATTTATCTTTTCATTTACAAGGTGCTGGGGTGCTCACTGACTTTTGCTTAGTGAACTCGCCCACGACTACCAGCCCGTGCCACCTTGTTACAGTGCTGCACAAGGGAGGCTATGGGGACGTTGTGCTGCAAAAGGGGAGGCTATGGGGGCATCGTGCTGCACATGGGGAGGCTAGGGGAGGCGTCATGCTGCACAAGGGGGGCTATGGGGGCCTCATGCGGCACATTGAGAGGCTTTGTGGGGCTTGTGCAGTATATGGGGAGGCTGTGTGGGGCTCATGCTGTATATAGGTGTGGTATTCGCAGGTACGCGGGATGCAGTGACGAGTCAGAGACGGATCAAGCTTAAACTGAACCTTTATATAGGGATTATAGGAATAACTTGTAAGCTGACAGTAGTTCTCCTTGAGTCGCACATAGCCAGGGCCTGTGGGGTACTCGGCAACGAGCCCGTTCACTTCAATGGGGGATGTCACGGGTAGCGCAGCTCGGTCCGTTGCCCTGGGCGCTCACTAAAAAGGGGTATTTACAGGGGATTATAGAAATGTTCGTGACGCCACCTGTGGTTCCTGGTCAGGGTGACCAGCACTGCAGGGTAGATCCTCTGAGGGTTTGGGGCAGCAAGGTGTTAAGTCTCCCACAGGCGAGACCAATCCCTCAGGGTATATGGCGGTGTAGGGTGCAGGAGCAATAATGCAGACACACACAAGACGGTCTCTTTCTGTACCTTTACTGATGGTGAAGTTGCAGGCACATCCCGGGGTGCCGTCAGGGTAGAGGATGCATGTCCAGTAAACCACTGAGTAGGTGTAGGGCCTCCTTCCTTCTTTATGTGTGTGAGTTTCTGACTTGTATAAAACAAAGCCTAACTCTGTCTTCTTTGCTACGCCCGGCTGACCTTGTGGTGGAGCCTTCTTGTGGACAGAACTAAGTCTCTATATGGCTGATCAGGCCAGACTCCTGTTCTTCCTGACCCCGGTTACGTATCAGCACTGTTGGGCCCCTGCGACCTATAGTCCCACAGGGTCTCTGGTTTTTCCTACTAGTCCTGAAGAAGCTAGTAAGCTCGGACCCGGTGTCCGGTAGTGCAGAGTGGAGGTAAGCTATCAATGCTGTCGACCTCTGTCACTCTCTTTTCCCTTTTTCCACTTGCCTGTCGTCCTACTCACACCTTTAACATAAGCACAACCAGAAGTAGATGTCAGCTTTCTTTGTCTTCACCGCTCTCCAAGCGTCGGCACGCTTACTTAATGAAACGCTCACTGAAGGTTTCTCAGTAGACTCAACTTTGACCAGACTAAGTGGCAATCCGTCCCACTAATACTGGACTCCACGATGTAAGCTGAGTGTATGCTGAAGTCTTCAGGCTTTCAAATAAGTCGTTCTCTAGCTAGTCTTTCCCTCTCAGCTCGTCTGAGGTGACTAGACTGTCTGTCTCAGCCCTCCGGCTAAACTGATCTGAGGTAACTGCCGTTCTGAGGTAAAACCAACGACTAGCTAACTCTCAGCTAGACTGCCTTCATTTCGTCACTGCTGTCTCTCCACACCCTTATATACCTGCGTACTCTTCAAGGGCTCCCTCTGGTGGCACCAGGAAAATGTGGAGTATGAATGAATATCAGGTGATTGTGGTTTACCTTTCATGCATCCTCCAGGGTAACATGTGGCACCAAGCGCAGCTGGGCTACACATCGCCCCCTAGTTAATATCAGCACTCCCGAGCTGAAAAAGAAAACAATTTTTATAATATCAACAATAACATAACTCATCCCTTGCGGGAGGTAAGGACACTTGAACGTTTCAATGTATACAAATTAGCAATAGTAAATATCAAATACTTTCAAAGTGCAAATATATACAGGATACTTGTGGAGGACCCGTACCAAACCTCCCACGGTGGTCCTGGGTGGGCTGCAGGACTTCTCTGCTGCCAACCTCACTCAAGGCCACACCATACAGGTTTTGCTTCAGAGGTAGACGCGGTTTAAGTAAAACTATTTACAAAGAGAGTCTTTGTGCTGCAAGAGTCCTCAGCACCAGTCCATATCAAAAGAGAATCATAGCAAAATCACATTTCTATCATGAATTACATTACTACTCATTATTACCTAACTGGGGTATACTATGCAAACATTCAAATACAGCAGGCACCTGTCCAGGTGCAGCAATACTTCATCAACTATATACAGTACTGAAACCTTGTCCAGGTTAGACATTTACTTAGCTTGGGTGACACCTGGTGGCGGTGCCAGCACAGGACCGTTCCTATTCACGGGCCCAGTGCCTAGCACCAGGATCATCGACTCCACCATCGGATCATGTCTAGCCCCCGGCCGCCGCTGCCCGTGCACAATAGCTCTCATCTGCCGCGTCCGTTGCTGGGACAGGCGGCGCTCAGCACATACAGGTGTGGGAGCCTGCTCGTCCCGGTTCTCCAGGCCGCAGGGCCTGTCTTTCTCCGGCGATGCTGGTGGCAGGCACTGATCTTGTGCAGGCGGCGTGAGAAGACGTTCCTCTGTGGGCTCCTCCGTGGAGCCGGGTGCCTCCGCTGTGGTGGCAGCTTCGATGTCGGGATCCTCCTCTGCTCCAGGTACAGTGTCTGGTTCCGGGCCTAGCTGGCGTTCCGGTCCGGGCAAGGCCTCCGCAGCCTCCTCTCCTCCCACCGCGTCCTCGGGGGGTCAGGTACAGCTCTTCCAGGATCAGCCACCGGCCAGATTTCAGCCACTAGCTCAGGTGATGGCGCGGGTGTCAGTCGCGCGCTCTGGGCAGGGAGCGATTGGTTCTGCTGCAGACGCAGCTTTAGAGTCCGACAGCTTTGCTCCACTTCATCGCTGGGGAGGGTGAGCTCCTTCATTCCCTCCCGTGACAGCTCACAACCGGCAGCCATCTTTTTCCGGTCACCCGTCCCTTCTTCATCCGGGGGGTCCCATTCTTTGGTACAGGGGCGGGGTTTCCTTTTCCTCCTCTTCACTCCCTTTGGGATCAGGAGGCGGACTTCCCTGGCTGATGGGCGTGTCCGGTTAGGGCAGTCACATTTAGGGTAGGCGGGCATTATTTTCGAGCCACAGGGGGGGCACGCCCACGAATACACGCCCCTCTTCTTCACCAGCGTCTCAGGGCGCGAATATGGTGGCAAAATGGCGGAAAATGGCGCCAAAAATCACAAAACATCAAAACAGTCTTTTGCACAAAACAGTCCATTCAGGCACACAGGACTCACATATAGCGAGCTTCGGATCCTGTTCGTGACACCAAAATTGAGTCGCATATAGCCAGGGCCTGTGGGGTACTTGGCACCGAGCCCGTTCACTTCAATAGGGGATGTCACGGGTAGCGCAGCTCGGTCCGTTGCCCTGGGCGCTCACTAAAAAGGGGTATTTACAGGGGATTATAGAAATGTTCGTGACGCCACCTGTGGTTCCTGGTCAGGGTGACCAGCGCTGCAGGGCAGATCCTCTGAGGGTTTGGGGCAGCAAGGTGTTAAGTCTCCCACAGGCGAGACCGATCCCTCAGGGTATATGGCGGTGTAGGGTGCAGGAGCAATAATGCAGACACACACAAGACAGTCTCTTTCTGTACCTTTACTGATGGTGAAGTTGCAGGCATATCCCGGGGAGCTGTCAGGGTGGAGGATGCATGTCCAGTAAACCACTGAGTAGGTGTAGGGCCTCCTTCCTTCTTTATGTGTGTGAGTTTCTGACTTGTATAAAACAAAGCCTAACTCTGTCTTCTTTGCTACGCCCGGCTGACCTTGTGGTGGAGCCTTCTTGTGGACAGAACTAAGTCTCTATATGGCTGATCAGGCCAGACTCCTGTTCTTCCTGACCCCGGTTACGTATCAGCACTGTTGGGCCCCTGCGACCTATAGTCCCACAGGGTCTCCGGTTTTTCCTACTAGTCCTGAAGAAGCTAGTAAGCTCGGACCCGGTGTCCGGTAGTGCAGAGTGGAGGTAAGCTATCAATGCTGTCGACCTCTGTCACTCTCTTTTCCCTTTTTCCACTTGCCTGTCGTCCTACTCACACCTTTAACATAAGCACAACCAGAAGTAGATGTCAGCTTTCTTTGTCTTCACCGCTCTCCAAGCGTTGGCACGCTTACTTAATGAAACGCTCACTGAAGGTATCTCAGTAGACTCAACTTTGACCAGACTAAGTGGCAACCCGTCCCACTAATACTGGACTCCACGATGTAAGCTGAGTGTATGCTGAAGTCTTCAGGCTTTCAAATAAGTCGTTCTCTAGCTAGTCTTTCCCTCTCAGCTCGTCTGAGGTGACTAGACTGTCTGTCTCAGCCCTCCGGTTAAACTGATCTGAGGTAACTGCTGTTCTGAGGTAAAACCAACGACTAGCTAACTCTCAGCTAGACTGCCTTCATTTCGTCACTGCTGTCTCTCCACACCCTTATATACCTGCGTACTCTTCAAGGGCTCCCTCTGGTGGCACCAGGAAAATGTGGAGTATGAATGAATATCAGGTGATTGTGGTTTACCTTTCATGCATCCTCCAGGGTAACATGTGGCACCAAGCGCAGCTGGGCTACACATCCTCGCAGGGAAAGTATGCAATAATATACAAATAACTAAGCAAACGACTACTAGGCAGGTGCCAACGAATATAGGGCTGCGATATAGCCGTCTAAAGGTCCTAGAACCATAATGAACTTATCCTTCTCTGACGTCCGGCAGAATCTGTTGTCCGGGAGGTGTCCGTTCAGCGTCTCAGCAGCAGGGCCCAGCCGACGAGGAGCTGTCGTAGGCCTCAGGCGTTCCTACACCCAGGTGCAGATGGGGTGCAACAGGCCCTGGAGAAGTACCCTGGCGTCGAGACCGCCCCACTCGGAGGTGAGGTGGCGGCAGCCGTGGATCCTGACGTACAGGCCGCAGCCTGGGCTTGAGCAAGGCAGTGGCGGCCGCGGGTGGTAGCATACAGGCCGCAACCGTGGGCTGGAGCGGGACAGTGGCAGCCGCGTACAGGCCGCAACCGCGGGCTGGGCGGGGCAGTGGTGGCCGCGGTGGCAGCGTACAAGCCGCGAGCTGGAGCGGGACAGCGGCGGCCGCGGGTGTCAGAGTTCTGCTTCCTCTTCGTTCCGCTCGGGGTCGTCCTCTCCCCGAGTCACGTGAGCCCCCGTCCTTTCTGACGCGTAGCGGCTGGCCTATTCCGGTTCCCCAATGCCCGCCAGGTTCCTCCTTCCTGCCTCGTGATCGCCTACATGTTGAGTGCCCCCAGCTTGTCTCCTGCGCTCCTTTTATAGTCGTCCCGTCTCCGTACTTTCCAGAACAGTCACTGAGTCGTCCTGCAGTTCCTTCCCCCGGGAACGTACCCCATAGGAACTTAAGTGACAGCCCCCTTGGTTCCGGCCCAGTCACACAGCGGGGGATCTCTCTCCTACATAGTGAGGCTGTGTGGGGCTCGTGCAGTATATATAGGGAGGCTGTGTGGGGCTCATGCAGTATATATAGGGAGGCTGTGTGGGCTCATGCAGTGTATATATAGGGAGGCTGTGTGGGCTCATGCTGTGTATACAGGGAGGCTGTGTGGGGCTCATGCAGTATATATATATATATATATATACATATATATATATATATAGGGAGATCGGTCAGCGGACCTCACTGTCCCATAAAATCCTTTTTATTATGAAATTGGTTAAAACATGCCAGGCAGGGGAGTAATGCGTGGAACGTGCTGGATGACGGCCGTTTAATGCTTCAATGCATTTCTACGGGACCCGTAGCTCATGCAGTATATAGGGAGGCTGTGTGGGGCTCATGCAGCATATAGGGAGGCTCTGGTGCTCATGCAGCATACTGTATGTAGGGAGGCTCAGGGGCTCATGCAGCATATTTAGGGAGGCTGTGTGAGGCTCATGCAATATATAAAGGGAGGCTGTGTGGGGTTCATGCAGTATATATAGGGAGGCTGTGTAGGGTTCATGAAGCATATATAGAGAAGCTGTGTGGGGCTCATGCAGCGTATATAGGGAGGCTGTGTGGGGCTCATGCAGCATGTATAGGGAGGCTGTGTGGGGTTAATGCAGCGTATATAGGGAGGCTGTGTGGGGCTCATGCAGTGTATATAGTGAGGCTGTGTGGGTTCATGCAGTATATATAGAGAAGCTGTGTGGGGCTCATGCAGCATATATAGGGAGGCTGTGTGGGGCTCAAGCAGTATATATAGGGAGGCTGTGTGGGGCTCATGCAGTATATATAGGGAGGCTGTGTGGGACTCATGCAGTATATATAGGGAGGTTGTGTGGGGCTCATGTAGTATATAGGGAGGCGGTTTTGGCTCATGCAGCTGTGTAGCCCAGCTGCGCTTGGTGCCACGTTACCCAGGAGGATGCATGGAAGGTAATTCACAATCACCTGATATTCATTCACACTTCACATTTCCCTATAGTGCCACCAGAGGGAGCCCTTTATGTATATAAGGGTGTGGAGAGATGCAGCAGGTAGTTGATGAGTTGATTTCCTGTCAGAGCAGAGCTCAGATTACACTAGTCTGTGTCAGAGCGTGTTGAAGAGCTGAGAGGAAAGTTACCTCAGATCGTGCTGACTGATAGTTCCCTAGGAAAGTGGAAAGTGACTCTCGGAGTGTGCACAGATCAGTCTGACGGAATGTCCTGATAGCTACTTCGGACAGAGCCTAAGAAGGAAGTGAAGGAAAGGGAACTGCAGTATTTGTAACACCGAGTCAACTGAGGTACTGTTGGAGAGCGAGCGTGCCGACGCTTGGAGAGCGGTGAAGAGAAGAAAGCTGACATCTACTGCTGCCTGTGCTTATGTTAAAGGTGTGAGTAGGACGACAGGCAAGTGGAAAAAGGGAAAGAGAGAGTGACTGAGGAGAAATAGCAACGATAGCTTACCTCCGCTCTGCACCACCGGACACTGGGTCCGAGCTTGCTAGTACCTTCACGGCTAGTGGGAAAAACCGGAGACCCTGCTGGACTACAGGTCACAGAGGGGCCCAGCAGTGCTGATACGTAACCGGGGTCAGGAAGAACAGGAGTCTAGCAGGACGCTGCAGATAGAGACTTAGTTCTGTCCAAAAGAAGGCTCTACCACAATGTCAGCAGGGCGTAACTGTTTCACACAGAGTTAGGCTTTGTTTCATGCAAGTCAGAAACTCACACATATAAAGACGTAAGGAGGCCCTACACCCACTCAGTGATTACTGGACGTGCATCCTCCACCCTGAGCAGCTTCCCGGGACGTGCCTGCAAATACACCAGTAAAGGTACAGAAAGAGACTGTCTTGTGTGTGTCTGCCTCATTATCCTGCACCCCTGCACCGCCATATATCTCGAGGGATCAGTCTCGCCTGTGGGAGACTTAACATCTTGCTGCCCAGTAACAACCCCTCAGAGAATCTACCCTGCAGCGCTGGTCATCCTGACCAGGAACCACAGGTGGCGTCACAAACATTTCTAAATCCCCTGTAAATATTCCCACATTTTTATGGTGATCGCCCAGGGCAACGGACCGAGCTGCGCTACCCGTGACATCCCCCAGTGAAGTGTACGGGCTCGGTGCCGAGTACCCCAAGGCCCTGGTACGTGCGACTCACAGCATATAGGGAGGCTGTGTGGGGCTCATGTATTATATATAGGGAGGCTGTGTGGGTCTCATGCAGCATATATAGGGAGGCTGTGTGGGGCTCATGCAGTATATATAGGGAGGCTGTGTGGGGCTCATGCTGTATACAGGGAGGCTGTGTGGGGGCTCTTAACCCCTTAATCCCATTGGACGTACTATTCTGTCCATGTGACCTGGTACTTAATTCCCAGGGACGGAATAGTATGTCCAAGGCGATCAGCTGCGCTCCCGGAGGGAGCGCAGCTGATCGCGGCCGGGTGTCAGCTGATTATCAGAGCTGACACCTGGCCCTATGTGACAGGAGCGGTCACGGACCGCTCCCGGCGCGTTAACCGGGGGCACAGGGAAGCATCGCGCAGGGAGTAGGCTCCCTGCGCGCTCCCCTGAGGCCCTCAGAACAGCGCAATGTGTCGCGCTGTTCCGAGGGACTCTCCTCACTGCAGGACACCGGATCCAAGATGGCCGCCGGGTCCTGCAGGGAGGCGGCTTTCTCAGTGACTGCTGAGAGCAGGCACTGAGAAGCCTGCAGCAGTGCCAGAGCGATCGCTGGTGTGACAGAGTGCTGTGCACACTGTCACACCAGCGATCTGACCCTAAACAGTGATGTCCCACCCTGGGACAAAGTAAAAATGTAAAAAAAATTCCTAAATAATGAAAACAAAAAAATATTCCCCAATAAATTCACTTCTTTAATGTAAAAAATACAACAATAAAAGTACACATATTTAGTCCATAACGACCCGTACTACAAAACTGTTCCATTAGTTAACCCCTTTAGTGAACCCCTTAAAAAAAAAAAAAAAAACAAGTCTAAAGAACAATGATTTATCATCATACCGCCGAACAAAAAGTGGAATAACACGCGATCAAAAAGACGGATATAAACAAACATGGTACCGCTGAAAACGTCATCTTGTCCCGCAAAAAAAAAGCCGCCATATAGCATCATCAGCGAAACAATAAAAAAGTTATAGCTCGCAGAATAAAGCAATGCAAAAATAATTATTTTTTATATATAATCGTTTTAATTGTATAAAAGCGCCAAAACATAAAAAAATGATACAAATGAGGTATCACTGTAATCGTAGTGACCCGCAGAATAAAACTGCATTATCAATTTTACCACACGCGGAACGATATAAACGCCCCTCCCCCAAAAGAAACTCATGAATTGCTGGTTTTTGTTCATTCTGCCTCTCAAAAATCATAATAAAAAGCGATCAAAAAATGTCATGTGCCCAAAAATGGTACCAATAAAAATGTCACCTCGTCCCGCAAAAAATAAGACCTAACATGACTCTGTGGGCCAAAATATAGAAAAATTATAGCTCTCAAAATGTGATGATGCAAAAAGTACTTTTTGCAATAAAAAGCGTCTTTTAGCGTGTGACAGCTGCCAATCATAAAAACCCGCTATAAATAGTAAATAAAAAACCCCTTTATCACCCCCTTTATTAAAAAAATGTATTTATTTTCATTTTCCCATTAGGGTTAGGGTTAGGGTTGGGGCTAAAGTTAGGGTTAGGGTTGGGACTAGGGTTACGGGTGTGTTAGGGTTAGGTTTGTGGTTAGGGTTATGATTAGGGTTGGGATTAGTGTTAGGGGTGTGTTGGGGTTAGGGTTGGAGCTAGAATTGGAGGGTTTCCACTGTTTAGGCACATCAGGGGCTCTCCAAATGTGACATGCTGTCTGATCTCAATTCCAGCCAATTCGGCATTGAGAACGTCAAATGGTGCTCCTTCCCTTCTGAGCTCTGCCATGCGCCCAAACAGTAGTTTACCCCCACATATGTGGTATCACCATACTCAGGACAAATTGCACAATAACTCTTGGGGTCCAATTTCTTCTGTTACGCTTGGGAAAATAAAAAATTGGGGGAGAAAATATTGTTTTTGTAGAAAAAATATGATTTGTTATTTTTATGGCTCTACGTTATAAATTTCTGTGAAGCACTTGGGGGTTCAAAGTTCTCACCACACATCTAAATAAGTTCCTTTGGGGGTCTAGTTTCCAAAATGGGGTCACTTGTGGGGGTTTCCACTGTTTAGGCATATCAGGGGCTCTCCAAACGCGACATGACACCCGCGGACCATTCCATCAAAGTCTGCAATGCAAAACGTCACTACTTCACTTCTGAGCCTCGACGTGTGCCCATACAGTAGTTTTCTCCCACATATAGGGTATCAGCGTACTCAGGACAAATTGGAAAACAACATTTTGGGTCCAATTTTTCCTGTTACCCTTGGGAACATAAAAAACTGGGGACTAAAAGATCAGGTTTGTGGAAAAAATATGTTTTTTTTATTTTCACGTCCGGGCGTTATAAACTTCTGTGAAGCACTTGGGGGTTCAAAGCGCTCACCACACATCTAGATAAGTTCCTTTGGGGGTCTAGTTTACAAAATGGGGTCACTTGTGGGGGGTTTCCACTGTTTAACCCCTTAATGTCCAATGACGTGCACAGTCCGTCATGGCCGGATGTCAGTTCCGGCACCAGGATGGACTGTGCACGTCATGCCTTTGATCTACCACTGCGTGTAAACACGCAGTGGTAGATCAGTGCCGACAGCTGTCACAGACAGCTGACAGGCACGGCAAGCGGTGCGGGGACCTTTGCCATCGGTCCCCGCACCTACAGCGCTGTGCTTGGTCAGTCAATCTGACTGACCAAACACAGCAGCGATCGCGCAGGAGAAGCTGAAATTTCAGCTTCTCCAGCGCGATCAGTGCAGGAGCCGGCGCTGCAGTGGCCAGGCTTCCTGCACTGACAGCCAGGAGCGCAGCCCCCACCGCCCCTGGCTGTTAACCCCCTGACTGCTGCGATCGAGCGCGATCGCAGAGCTCAGGGGGGGAGGCAGAGGGTCGGGAGCTCCCTCTGCCTCAGATCGGCGCCCTGCAATGTATTTGCAGGGCCCGATCTCTGCCTTGATGACCCGGGGGTTGTCATGACAACCTCTGGGTCATCTAGCTACGGAAAGCTGCTGTGATCATGCTCACAGCAGCTTTCCCCATAGGTACAATGCATTGCAATGCTGGAGCATTGCAATGCATTGTAACTGCAATAAAAAGTAAAAAAAGTGAAAGTCCCATAAAGGGACAAGTTAAAAAAAATAATTTTTTAAAAAAAATTGTAAAAAAAATATTAAAAAATAATTTTAAAAAAATCCCCTAAAATACACATTTTTATGTAATAAAAAAAAAAATACACATGTTTGGTATCGCCACGTCCGTAAAAATCTCATCTATAAAAGCATAACCCTAGTTAACCCCTTCAGTGAAAGCCGTAAAAAAAAAAACACAAAAAGTAGTAAATTATACTTTTTCTAACCGGTATCATAATACCGCTTGGAAAAAGTGCAATAACACGCGATCAAAAAGTCAGATATAAATAATCATGGTACCGCTGAAAACGTCATCTTGTCCCGCAAAAAACAAGCCGCTATACAGCATCATCAGCGAAAAAATAAAAAAGTTATAGCTCGTGGAATAAACTGATGCAAAAATAATTATTTTTTCTATAAAATTTTTTATTGTGTAAAAAATGCCAAAACATAAAAAAAATATATAAATGAGGTATCGCTGTAATCGTAGTGACCCGAAGAATAAAGCTCCTTTATCAATTTTACCACACGCGGAACGGAGGAAAAAAAAACAAAAAAAACAATTCCTGAATTGCTGGTTTTTGTTCATTCTGCTTCCACAAAAATCGGAATAGGAAGCGATCAAAAAACGTTATGTGCCCGAATATGGTACCAATAAAAACGTCAGCTCGTCCCACAAAAAATAAGCCCACAGATAACTCTGTCAGCCGAAATATGGAAAAATTATAGCTCTCAAAATACGGCGATGCAAAAATTTCTTACAAAAAATTATTCCAAAAAAAAGCATCTTTTAGTGTGTGACAGAAGCTTAAACATGAAAAAAGGATGTAAATCTGGTATCGCTGTAATCGCACCGATCCGAGGAATAAAGTTGCCTAATCACTAATACCGCACGAGGAACGGCGCAAAAAAGAAAACCAATTCTTCACCTTTTGTGGATTTGTTCATTGTGCCTCCCAAAGATCGCAGTAAGGCGATCACAGTGGTTCCACCCCACATATGGGGTATCAGCGTACTCAGGACAAAATGCACAATAGCTTTTGGGGTCCTATTTCTCCTGTTACCCTTAGAAAAATAAAAATTTGGGGGCAAAAAGGTCATTTTTGTGGAAAAAAATATGATTTTTTTATTTTCACGGCTCTACGTTATAAACTTCTGTGAAGCCCTTGGGGGTTCAAAGTGATGACCACACATCTAGATAAGTTCCTTGGGGGGTCTAGTTTGCAAAATGGGGTCATTTGTGGGGGGTTTCTACTGTTTAGGCACATCAGGGGCTCTCCAAGCGCAACATGACACCCGCAGACCATTCCATCAAAGTCTGCATTTGAAAAAGGCGCTCCTTCCCTTTCGAGCTCTGCTATGCGTCAAAATAGTGGTTTACCCCGACATATGGGGTATCAGCGTACTCAGGACAAATTGCACAATAACTTTTGGGGTCCTGTTACCCTTTGGAAAATAACAATTGGGGGTGGAAAGATCATTTTTGTGGAAAAGATATGATTTTTTAATTTTACTGCTCTACGTTATAACCTTCTGTGAAGCCCTTGGGGGTTCAAAGCTCTCACCACACATCTAGATAAGTTCCTTGGGGGGTCTAGTTTCCAAAATGGGGTCACTTGTGGGGGGTTTCCACTGTTTAGGCACACAGGGGCTCTCCAAGTACGACATGGCGTCCAATCTCAATTCCAGCCAAAAAAGTCAAATGGCACTGCTTCCCTTCCGAGCTCTGCCATGCGCCCAAATAGTGGTTTACCCCCACATATGGGGTATCAGCGTACTCAGGACTAATTGCACAATAACTTTTGGGGTCCTTTTATCCTTTGGAAAATAAAAATTGGGATGAAAAGATCATTTTTGTGGAAAAAATATGATTTTTTAATTTTACGGCTCTACGTTATAACCTTCTGTGAAGCCCTTGGGGGTTAAAAGCTCTCACAACACATTTAGATAAGTTCCTTGGGGGGTCTAGTTTCCAAAATGGGGTCACTTGTGGGGGGTTTCCACTGTTTAGGCACACAGGGGCTCTCCAAATACGACATGGCGTCCAATCTCAATTCCAGCCAAAAAAGTCAAATGGCACTGCTTCCCTTCCAGCTCTGCCATGCGCCCAAATAGTGGTTTACCCCCACATATGGGGTATCAGCGTACTCAGGACTAATTGCACAATAACTTTTAGGGTCCTTTTATCCTTTGGAAAATAAAAATTGGGATGAAAAGATCATTTTTGTGGAAAAAATATGATTTTTTAATTTTATGGCTCTACGTTATAACCTTCTGTGAAGCCCTTGGGGGTTAAAAGCTCTCACAACACATTTAGATAAATTCCTTGGGGGTCTAGTTTCCAAAATGGGGTCACTTGTGGGGGTTTCCACTGTTTAGGCACACAGGGACTCTCCAAATGCGACATGGCGTCCAATCTCAATTCCAGCCAAAAAAGTCAAATGGTGCTGCTTCCCTTCCGAGCTCTGCCATGCGCCCAAATAGTGGTTTACCCCCACACATGGGGTATCGGTGTACTCTGGAGAAATTGTACAACAAATATTGTGGTTCATTTTCTCCTGATACCCTTGACAAAATTTTAAAAAATTGTGTCGAAAGAAAAATTTTGGTAAAAAAAGTTAAATGTTCATTTTTTCCTTCCACATTGCTTCAATTCTTGTGAAGTACCTAAAGGGTTAATAAACTTCTTGAATGTGGCTTTGAACACGTTGAGGGGTGCAGTTTTTAGAATGGTGTCACTTTTGGGTATTTTCTGTCATATTGACCCTCAAATTCACTTCAAATGTGAGGTGGCCCCTAAAAAAAATGGTTTTGTAAATTTTGTTGGAAAAATGAGAAATTGCTGGTCAACTTTTAACACTTATAACTTCTTAACAAAAAAAAATTTTGGTTCCAAAATTGTGCTGATGTAAAGTAGACATGTGGGAAATGTTATTTATTAACTAATTTTTGTGACATATCTCTCTGATTTAATGGCATAAAAATTTAAATTTTGAAAATTGCAAAATTTTCAAATTTTTGCCATATTTCCGTTTTTTCCATAAATAAACACAAGTCATATTGAAGAAATGTTACCACTTTCATGAAGTACAATATGTCACGAGAAAACAGTCTCAGAATCGCCAAGATCCGTAGAAGCGTTCCAGAGTTATAACCTCATAAAGAGACAGTGGTCAGAATTGTAAAAATTGGCCCGGTCTTTAACCTACAAAATGGCTTGGTCGTTAAGGGGTTAAGCACATCAGGGGCTCTCCAAATGCAACATGACACCCGCAGACCATTCCACCAAAGTCTGCATTACTAAACGTCACTACTTCTTGTCATGGTTTACTGGGTTCTTGGATCAGGTAGTCATGGGGTTAACTTGGTTGGCCTCTTTCTGGGTCCTGTGAGGCTTTTTATAGCCTCACTGTGAAGCCAGTCTTTGTCATTTATACTCTGACCTTTGGCTGAGTGTGTCTGACCCTGTGCTTGTGCCAGTGCGTTGTGCCTGTGCTATGTTTTGTCTGTCTGGTTCTGATTTGGCTGTGTCCCTGTTACGAGTTTTGTCTGTCCCTTTTGTACTGCGTTGCTCCGTCTGTCTATGATCCCTTGGCTGTGTTCTGGTTATTCTCTGCCTGCTCCTTTTGTACTTCGTCGCCCTCTATGTGTATGACCTGGCTATCCTGACCATCCATTCTGTCTATGCCCCTTGGTAACTTTATTTCGTAGTTACCCTTCTAGGAGTTTTCCTTTACCTCATAGCTCTCTGGAGCTTAGGTCACGCCCCTAGGCAGTCAGGTGATTGCAGGTCCTTCAGCCTGAAGCATTCTCTATCTGCTTCTGCTGCCTCTGAGAGACGTGTGGCTGGCTCTGCCCCTTGGCAGTCACATGCTGCGGAAGGTCCTGTTCCTCAGAAACACACGTCTTCTCTGCTGCGGCTCTGCTATACAGGTATCCTTGGGCACAGTTTGTTCACTCAGGACACACGCACTGGCTCAGTGAGCAAGTGCAGTGCGGTGTCCCTAATATTATAAACGACCGTTACTTTTTTTTTTCTGAGGAGATTTAGGAGTGTTATCCCCATGGATCCCATGCAGGTGTTAGCAGGTCAGGTGAAACATCTGACGCAAAGTGTTGAGCAGCGCATGATGGCTCAGACCCAGTAGCAGCTGGTAGATACCGTACAGGGGGCTGTCGCTGCGGAGTCTCTGGGTACAGATGGTAAGGATGTGTCATTGGTATCTCCTGAATCTCCAGTTAAACTGCCCGACTACTTCTCAGGGGATAAAAATGAGTTCAGAGCCTTCAGGGAGGGGTGTAAACTTTTTTTCTCCCTGAGGCCTCGCTCTTCTGGGGATGAGTTCCAGAGGGTGGTGGTCATTATTTCCCTACTTCGGGGGGCCCCACAAGCCTGGGCTTTTTCTCTCTCTCCTTCTGCTCCTGAGAGGATGACTGTTGATATGTTTTTTCATGCCCTGGGCCGCATCTATGATGAGCCTGACAGGGTCCGTATGGCTGAGGACATGGTAATGAGTGTTCGTCAGGGTAAACATTCAGCCGAGTGGTTCTGTTCGGAGTTCCGACGTTGGGCAGCGGAAGTCTCCTGGAATGATGCCGCCCTTCGAGGGCTATTCCGCAGAGGCCTGTCTGAACGTCTCCAGGATGCCCTGGCCCTTCATCCTCCACCTGATACTTTGGAGGACGCCATAACCCAGGCCGTACGAATGGACCGCAGGCTACGCGCCAGGGGTATCATGCAGTGTGAAACCTCATTGTTTGCTTGCAGCAAAGTGACTGGAGCCACTACTGAGGTCATGGACATTGGCACCACCTCGCTAAAAGAGAAGGAGAGAAGACATTGCCGGGAGAAACAACTGTTTCTATTGTGAAGAGTCCGGACATTGGAGAAAAGATTGCCCCACCTGTCCGTCATCTAAGACGGCGGAAAACTACTAGGTCTGGGTAGCGGTCGAGGAGGCTGCCCAGACCTTCAGGTACTATTTTCCTCATGTTCTAAAGTCGTGTTAAAGGTGGAACTATTGGTAGACAACTATCGTTTTTTCTCGACAGCATTGGTGGACAGTGGTTAATCTCTCAATCTGATCAGTTTCTGTGTCATCTTCCAACATAAGATACGGACAGTCAGGCTGGAGACACCCCTTAAAATTGTTGCTATCGACTCTTCCCCTCTTACCCGAACAGGGATTCTTTATGCTTCCAAAAGGTTTTCTTTGCAGGTCGGTTCTTCCCACAAGGAAGACATGGAATGTTTTGTCATGGACAAATTGCCCACAGGGCTAGTGCTGGGTATGCCATGGCTTCAACGCCACAACCCGGTGATTGACTGGGAATCAGGGGAGATTATTAAATGGGGATCCCAATGTGTCGACTGTTGCCATAAACCTGTTTATTGTATGAAACTTGCAAAACCTGTCTCAGTGTCTTCTGTTGGTCTGGAGGGTATTCCGGAGTACCTGAAAGACTTTGAGGACGTGTTCCTCTGAAAGTGAGGCTGAGGCTCTGCCCCCGCGTAGACCATTTGACTGTGCTATTGATCTTCTCACGGGAGCCAAATTGCCCAAGGCCCGTCTGTTTAATTTGTCAGGCCCGGAGCGCCTGGCTATGAAGCAATACATTGCTGAAAGTCTTCGCAAAGGGCATATAAGGCCCTCAGTGTCCCCAGTAGCTGCGGGGTTCTTCTTTGTTAAAAAGAAGGATGGCGGTCTACGTCCCTGCCTCGACTTTCGAGAACTTAATAAAATCACAGTCAGGAATACATACCCCCTGCCTCTGATTCCTGATCTCTGTAACCAGCTCTCTGGGGCCAAGTGGTTTTCAAAATTGGACCTCAGGGGGGCTTATAATTTGATAAGAGTATGGGAAGGGGATGAGTGAAAAACTGCTTTTCTTACTACTGAGGGGTTATTTGAGAATCTCGTCATGCCTTTCGGTCTCACCAATGCTCCAGCTGTGTTTCAAAATGTCATTAATGTAGTTTTTTCGGACCTCATTGGCCGTTTTGTTGTGATCTACTTGGATGACATACTGATATATTCCTCTGACAGACATTCTCATTTATCACATGTTAAAACTGTGTTTCAAAGACTCAGGGAAAATCAAGTATTTGTTATGTTGGAGAAATGTTCTTTCTTTGTTCAGGAGCTATCTTTTTTGGGTCTCATAATCTCTCCACAAGGGTTTCGTATGGATCCCAAGAAGATGCAAGCCATTATGGAGTGGGTCCAGCTCAGGACCTTAGAGGACTCCAGCGCTTCTTGGGATTCGCGAATTACTATCGCAGGTTTATCAAGGGTTTTTCTCAGATTGTGAAACCCCTCATGGATCTCACACGTAAAGGGGCAGATGTTAGGAACTGGTCCCCGTGGCCAAACAATCCTTTTTAACTTTGAAAAATTGTTTCACATCCGCTCCTGTTCTGGTTCAACCTGACTCATCCAAGCCGTTTGTGGTTGAAGTTGATGCTTCGGAGGTTGGGGTGGGGGAAGTGTTGTCACAGGGACCTACTTCTCTGACTAACCTCAAACCTTGTGCCTATTTCTCTAAAAAATTTTCTCAGGCTGAGAGAAATTATGACGTTGGTAATAGAGAACTCTTAGCAATCAAGTTGGCGTTCGAGGAATGGAGGCATTTTTTTGAGGGCGCGGCTCACCCCATCACAGTCATCACCGACCACAAAAACCTAGAGTATATCAAATCTGCTAAAAGACTGACTCCTAGGCAGGCCCGTTGGTCACTTTTTTTTTCCAGATTTCAATTTTCTATAACTTTTCGCCCAGGGTCTAAAAACGTGAAAGCTGATGCTTTATCACGTAGTTTTGAGCCGCTTTCCACCCTGACCCGCCGTCCCCCATTCTTCAACCCAATGTCGTTATAGCTGAAGTGTCATCGGAATTGGAGCGGGAGATTGTGGGGGCTCAATCTTTAGCTCCAAGGTCCAAACCCGAAAACAAATTGTTTGTTCCTCAGCAGTTACGCACCAGGCTCCTGCGGGAGTTCCATGATTCAAAACTGAGTGCTCACCCAGGCATTTCTGCCACACGAGAGGCAGTGGCTAGATTTTTTGGTGGCCTTTGATGGCTTCAGATATTAAGAAGCATGTCGCTGCGTGTGGGGTATGTGCTCGTTCTAAGAGCTCTCATTGCCGGCCGGCCGGGGAATTGGTGCCTTTGCCAATTCCAGGAAGGCCATGGACCCACTTGTCCATGGACTTCATTACCAACCTTCCTTCTTCTCGGGGTAACACGGTTATCTGGGTAGTTGTGGACAGGTTTTCTAAGTTAGCGCATTTTGTACCTATGGCAAGTCTACCTTCTGCAGAGACTCTCGCTAAGCATTTCCTCGCACAGATTGTACGGTTACATGGGGTACCTATGAATATTGTATCTGACAGAGGGGCACAATTTGTGGCCAAGTTTTGGCGGGCTTTTTGCAAAAGGTTGGGGATATCTTTGTCCTTTTCCTCAGCCTACCACCCAGAGAGTAACGGGCAGACGGAGCGCACCAACCAGTCGCTTGAACAAATTCTTCGATGTTTGATTTCTACTCTGCAAAGCGACTGGTGTGATGCCCTACCGTTAGCGGAGTTCGGCTTCAACAACCGTACCAATCAATCTACCGGTAGGTCACCGTTTTTTATTAATTATGGTTTAAACCCTCATTTTGGTGAATTCTCACATTTAGATTCGGGCTGTCCAGGAGCTGAGGACTGTGTTAACCGAATCAGGGATCTGTGGTCAAAAGTTTCGGTTAAATATGTTCAGGGCTCAGGAGACTTATAAGCGTTTTGCAGATAAAAAAAGGAACCCTGCTCCTTTGTGACCATTTTCTGAGATTGATGTCCCTATGAAGTGTGTGTGAGGGTCATATTTATTGACCAGCATATCAAGACTATTGTTAAACATCTACTGATATGTTTGCTTAGATTATTATTAACTGTTATTCAGTGTTACACTACACTCATAGAATCAGGACACGTTATCTCATCCATATTAAGAGCAAAAGACACCATTGCTGTGTATGATTATCAAAATAACGTGCTGTTATGCAGGGATCAGCCGTTCAGATTTCTGATATTGAGGGATCTCTGTTATACAATTAAGATGCATTATATCAACCTGATCTCCCTTAACCTGTTATCAACAGGTATATTCTGCCACTTTTCCCACCTATAATGGGTGTATTTTCATTTGTTGTGAGAGATATAAGGCTCACGTGTTGGTAGGGCAATTATAGGACCTTAGGGTCAGCCTACTTTGAGCGGGGGCGCCAATCTCGTGTGGGCTATCATAGGGTGCCAACCTCCGCGGCAAGGCAGTATACAGTGCAGGGTTGCATTTCAGTGTGCACTTTTTAAAATTATGTGTGATGTTTTGTGTGTCCCTTTTAGCAAATAATTAATAAAAGTTATATTTTATATTTTTTCATTCTTGGGGTTCCTACATATGATTTTCTCTTTGAATACTCCATAATTATCTTTACATGTAAAGTATTGGAGTTTTCCTTTACCTCATAGCTCTCTGGAGCTTAGGCCTCGCCCCTAGGCAGTCAGGTGATTGTAGGCCCTTCAGCCTGAAGCATTCTCTATCTGCTTCTGCTGCCTCTGAGAGACGTGTGGCTGGCTCCCCTTGGCAGTCACATGCTGCGGAAGGTCCTGTTCCTCAGAAACACACGTCTTCTCTGCTGCGGCTCTGCTATACAGGTATCCTTGGGCACAGTTTGTTCACTCAGGACACACGCACTGGCTCAGTGAGCAAGTGCAGTGCGGTGTCCCTGACACTTCTATTCCGAGCCCCAACGTGCGCCCACACAGTAGTTTTCTTCCGCATATAGGGTATCAGCGTACTCGGTACAAATTGGACAACAACTTTTGGGGTCCAATTTTTCCCCTTAGCCTTGGGAAAATAAAAAATTGGTGACTAAAAGATCATTTTTGTGGGAAAAAATTGGATTTTTTATTTTCATTCCCTGGCATTATAAACTTGTGTGAATCACTTTGGGGTTCAAAGTGCTCACCACAGATCTGGATAAGTTCCTTAGGGGGTCTAGTTTCCAAAATGGGGTCACTTGTGGGGGTTTCCACTGTTTAGGCACATCAGGGACTCTGCAAACTGAACATGACACCCATCAAAGTCTGCATTCCAAAATGTCATTACTTCCTTTCCGAGCCCTGCCGTGCGCCCAAACAGTATTTCCCCCCCCACATATGGGGTATCAGCTTACTCAGGACAAATTGGACAACAACTTTTGGGGTCCAATTTCCTTGTGAAAAATCAAAAATTGGAAAATATGGGACTAAAAAATCATTTTTTGTGGAATTTTTTTTTGTTTGTTTTCTCACCCAGGCATTATAAACTTTACTGAAACATTTGGGGCTTGAACATGCTCCCAACAGATTTAGATAAGTTCCTTAAGGGGCCTAGTTTCCAAAATGGTGTCACTTGTGGGGGATTTCCATTGTTTAGGCACATCAGGGGCTCTCCAAACGCGACATGGCATACAGCCAATTCTGCGTTGAAAAAGTCAAACTGCGCTCCTTGCCATGCGCCCAAACAGTGGTTTACCCCCACATATGGGGTATAAGTGTACTCAGGACAAATTGCACAATAACTTTTGAGGTCTTGTTACCCTTGGGAAAATAAAAATTGGGGTGAAAAGATCATTTTTGTGGAAAAAGTATGATTTTTTAATTTTACGGCTCTACGTTATAAACTTGTGTGAAGCACTTGGGGGTTCAAAGTGCTCATCACAGATCTAGATAAGTTCCTTAGGGGGTCTAGTTTCTAAAATGGGGTCACTTGTGGGGGATTCCCACTGTTTAGGCACATCAGGGGCTATCCAAATGCAATTTTGGTTTGAAAAAGTCAAATGGCACTCCTTCCCTTCCGAGCTCTGCCGTACGCCCAAACAGTGGTTCCCCCCACATATGGGGTATCAGCGTACTCAGGGCAAATTGGACAACAACTTTTATGGTCCAATTTCTCATGTTACCCTTGGGAAAATAAAAAATTGGTGACTTAAACATTACTTTTGTGGGAAAAAAATAGGATTTTTTATTTTCATGCCCGGGCATTATAAATTTGTGTGAAGCACTTGGGGGATCAAAGCGCTCACCACAGATCTTGATAAGTTCCTTAGGGGGTCTAGTTTCCAAAATGGGGTCACTTGTGGGGGGTTTCCACTGTTTAGGCACATCAGGGACTCTGCAAACAGAACATGACCCCCATCAAAGTCTGCATTCCAAAACGTCATTACTTCCTTTCCGAGCCCTGCGGTGCGTCCAAACAGTATTTCTCCCCCACATATGGGGTATCAGCGTACTCAGGACAAATTGAACAACAACTTTTGGGGTCCAATTTCCTTGGGAAAAATAAAAAATTGGGGACTAAAAAATCATTTTTGTGGAATTTTTTTTTTTTCACACTCAGGCATTATAAACTTTAGTGAAACACTTGGGGTTCAAAGTGCTCACAACAGATCTAGATAAGTTACTTAGGGGGTCTAGTTTCCAAAATGGTGTCACATGTGGGGGGTTTCCACTGATTAGGCACATTAGGGGCTCTCGAAACGCGACATGGCGTCCAATCTCAATTCCCTCCAAATTTGGTTTGAAAAAGTCAAACGGCGCTCCTTCACTTCCAAGCCCTGCCGTGCACCCAGACAGTGGTTTTCCCCCACATATGGGGTATCGGTGTACTCAGGAGAAATTGCACAACAACTTTTTCTGTCCATTTTCTCCTTTTACCCTTGTTAAAATAAAAAAATTGTTTGTAAAAGATCATTTTTGTGACTAAAAAGTTAAATGTTCATTTTTCCTTCCAAGTTGCTTCAGCTCCTGTGAAGCACCTGAAGGGTTAATAAACTTCTTAAATGTGGCTTTGACTACCTTGAGTGGTGCAGTTTTTAGAATGGTGTCACTTTCGGGTATTTCTGCCTTATAGAACCCTCAAAGTGACTTCAAATGTGAGGTGGTCCCTAAAAAAAATAGTTTTGTACAATTTGTTGTAAAAATGAGAAATCGCTGGTCAACTTTTAACCCTTATAACTTCGCAGCAGCAGCAAAAAAATTTGGTTTCAAAATTGTGCTGATGTAGACATGTGGGAAATGTTATTTAGTAACTATTTTGTGTGACATATTTCTCAGTTTTAAGTGAATAAAAATTAAAAGTTTGAAAATTGCAAAATTTTCAACATTTTCGCCATATTTCCATTTTTTCATAAATAACCGCAAATTATATCCAAGAAATTTTACCACTATCATGAAGTACAATATGTCACGAAAAAACATTCTCAGAATCGTGAAGATCCGTTGAAGCGTTCCAGAGTTATAGCCTCATAAAGAGACAGTGGTCAGAATTGTAAAAATTGGAGTGGTCATTAACGTGCAAACCACCCTTGGGGTTAAGGGGTTAAAGTATATAATGGGGGCTCATACGATATACAGAAGGGGCTGTACTTGGGTTCAAATGATATTTAGGAGGATGTCGGCATACTTAATTCTGATCAATATTAAGTGATACAATTAAGAATATAATTATCAATAATACAATTATAATATATTGATATTATTGAGTAGAATTATTTTCAGCCTATTGGTTCGGCCCTCCACAACAGTCACGGTCTCTCATGTGGTCCATCAGGAAAATTAATTGCCCACCTCTGCTATACACAATATATACAAAAAGACATAGAACATAGTTTACACTACAATACAATGAGATTGTTGTTTGCAGGGGCAGGAACGTGACAGCCATTGTCCACCATCCTTACAAACACTGGGCTCATTGGTATTATGCCAACTGCCTCAGCATTACAACAGAGCCTAGTCACTGGCTACAGCAATGGTAGACTGGACATCACCATGTCTGCCAAAGAACAAAGATAGCAGAACAAAGGCGGCACTGGGGCTTCAACAATTAATCCCTTCACGCCGTGGCCATTTTCCATTTTTTAGTTTTCATTTTTTTCCTCCCCTTCTTCCAAGAGCCATAACTTTTTTTATTTTTCCATCAATATAGCCATATGAGAGCTTATTTTTTGCAGAACAAGTTGTACTTTTGAACAATTCATTTCATCATGTGATGTACTGGAAAGCAGGAAAAAAATGTAAGTGTAATTTCACAACTGTTTTGTGGGATTTTTATTTACCATGTTCACTATACGGTAAAACTGACCTGGCAATATGATTTTCCAGGTCAATACGATTGCGCAGATACCAAACATATACAGTATAGTTGTTTTTTTATTTAAGTGGTGGAAAGAAAAAATGGAAATTCATAAAAAAAAAATCCAACTTTTCTTTTGTCGTCATTTTCCGAGACTCGTAATATTTTCATCTTTCAAGTATGGGGCTGGGTTTACTTTTTGTGTAATGAGCTGACATTTTTTACTGATACCATTTTGGGGTAGATATGATGTTTTAATTGCCTCCTATTGCAATGTTGCGGCAGCAAAAAAAACCTCGTAATTCTGGGTTTCGATTTTATTCCCTAATTACGCCGTTTACAGATCAAACTAATTTATTTTATATTTTAATAGATCAAATTTTTATGAATGCAACAATAACAAATATGAGTATTTTTTATTTTTTAAATTGCTTTATTTTTAGGGCGTGACTTGAATTTTTGCATTTTTTTATTTTTTAATATTTAGAAAAACATTTTTTTACTTTTTACTGTATTTAATAGTCCGTTTAGGGACTTGAAGCTGTGAACGTCCTATCACTTGTGCTACACATAGCAGTCAGTGCCAATTTTAGACAAAGTGGGGCCCTAGGCAAAGTTTAAAATGGGGCCCCAAATGCTAACATATTGCACATCACACAGAAGCATTTAGGTTGTATTTACAAGCGCTGACTTCAGACCGCTAAATGAGTGTGATCGACAATATTGAAATCGTTCAATACTTGTTTCCCGGCCTCTTTCCACCAGCTGAGGAACAGTGATGGGGAAAGAACAATCACTAATAGATCCCCATATAGTATCATGTTATCAGCAGCACATCTACAGTTTACACCGGCGATGTGCTGCTGAGATCAATGATTTTTGTTCCGGCATAAACAATCCAATCACTCGATGAATAGGCAGCATTTTGCTTGTTTAGTATAATACACCCCATAGTCCTCCATATATTATAATGTGCACCACAGTCCTCTATATTGTAAAGTGCACACCCCATAGTCCTCCATATAATATAATGTATCCATAGTCCTCCACATAGTATAATACACTCCCCATAGTCCTCCATATAGTATAATACACTCTCCATAGTCCTCCATATAATATAATATGCCCCATAGTCCTCCATATAGTATAATATACTCCCCATAGTCCTCCATATAGTATAATACACTCCCCATAGTCCTCCATATAGTATTATACACTTCCCATAGTCCTCCATATAATATGCCCCACAGTCCTCCATATTGTAAAATGCACACCCCATAGTACTCCATATAGTATAATACACTCCCTATAGTCCTCCATATAGTATAATACACTCCCTATAGTCCTCCATATAGTATAATCCACTCCTCATAGTCCTCAAATAGTATAATCCACTCCCTATAGTCCTCCATATATTAAAATACACTCCCCATAGTCCTCCATATAGTATAATAAACTCCTCATAGCCCTCCATATATTAAAATACACTCAGTCCTCCATATAGTATAATATACTACTCAGTCCTCCATATAGTATAATATACTCCTCATAGTGCTCCATATAGTATAATGCACCGCCATAGTCATCCACGTAGTACAATTCAATTCCCATAGTATAATGCACCCTATAGTTCTTCATATGGTATAATGTATTCCCCATACTCCTCGATACGGTAAAATGCAGCCCACATATAGTATAATGCAGTCACCCTATAGAGCATAATGCAGCCACCCCACAGAGTATAATGCAACCACCCCACAGAGTATAATGTAAACCCCCCATAGAATATAATTGAGCCCCCTTATATAGTATAATGTAGCCCCTCCATAGAATACAATGTAGCCCTCTTCATATAGTATAATGCAGCCCCATAGAATATAATGTAGCCCCCTCATAAAGTATAATGAAGCCCCCATAGAATATAATCTAGCCCCCCATAGAATACAATGTAGTCACCTCATACAGTATAATGTAGCCCCCTCATAGAGTATGATGCAATCACCCCTCATAGAATATAATACAGCCCCCCATTTAATATAATGTATCCCCGAATAGAATATCATACAGCCCACCTCCCCAAAGGAATATAACGTAGCCCCCATAGTATATAACACAGCCACAAAGTATATAACACAGCCACATAGTATATTACACAGCCACCCCATAAAATATATATCCCCCAATAGTATATAACATAGCCCACATAGTGTATAGCAGAGCCAACATAGTATATAGCAGGGCCCACATAGTATACAGCATGGCCCACATAGTACACAGCATGGCCCACAAAGTACATAGCAGGGCCCACATAGTACATAGCAGGGCCCACATAGTACATATCACGGCCCACATAGTATATAGCGTGGCCCACATAGTATACAGCAGGGCCCACATAGTATACAGCAGGGCCCGCATAGTATATAGCAGGGCCCACATAGTATATAGCATGACCCACATAGTATACAGCAGGACTCACATAGTATACAGCAGGGCCCACATACTATATAGCACGGCCCACATAGTATATAGCAGGGCCCACAAGTATATAGCTGGGCCCACATAGTATACAGGAGGACCCACATAGTATATAGCATGGCCCATATAGTATACAGCAGGACCCACATAGTATATAGCACAGCCCACATAGTATACAGCACGGCCCACATAGTATACAGCACGGCCCACATATTATATAGCAGGGCCCACATAGTATATAGTAGGGCCCACATAGTATACAGCAGGGCCCACATAGTATACAGCAGGACCCACATAGTATACAGCAGGACCCACATAGTATATAGCAGGGCCCACATAGTTTACAGCAGAACCCACATAGTATACAGCAGGGCCCACATAGTATATAGCAGGGCCCACATAGTATACAGCAGGGCCCACATAGTTTACAGCAGGGCCCACATAGTATATAGCAGGACCCACATAGTATACAGCAGGGCCCACATTGTATACAGCAAGGCCCACATAGTATACAGCAGGGCCCACATAGTTTATAGCAGGGCCCACATAGTATATAGCAGGGCCCATATAACACAGCCCTCATCTCCCCCCCCAGTAATGGCCCCACAGCCACAGTACAGTACGCACTGACAGATTTAAAAAACAAAACACTCCTCACCTCTCCTCGTGCCCACGCTGCTCCTGTACTGCCTGGTACACAGTGAGTGCATGATGACGTCATCGTGTATGCGCTGTGTCAGAGACAGAGCGGGGAATGATGGGAGAGGGAGCGTCAGCTGATGCTCTCTCCTCCATCAGTGCTTTGAACTGTATCGGCAGACGCCCGTATAGTTCAAAGCAGCGGCGGGGGGAGTTGGCACTGGGGGCAGGCGGGCCTTCCTGCCTCAGGGGGCCCCCATAGTGGCGGCGTGATGTGCCGCTAGCTGGGGGCCCCTTGGGGAGCAGGGGCCCTAGGCAGCTGCCTGGTCTGCCATACCCTAACGCCGGCCATGATAGCAGTGCATCAGAACTGATAAATACAATGGCATGTAAAAGTTTGGGCACCCCTGGTCAAAAATTACTGTTATTGTGAACAGTTAAGCAAGTTGAAAATAAAATGATCTCTAAAAGGCCTAAAGTGAAAGATGTCACATTTCCTTTGTATTTTAGGCAAAATATCTATATTTTCATCTTTTACATTTTAAACAATTGCAAAAAAGGAAATGGGCACATGCAAAAATTTTGGGCACCCTTCATGAAAGTATCACAGCTTGTAAATGCTTTTTGTATCCAGTGAAGAGTATTTCAGTTCTTGTTTGATGGATTTTCATCTATTCTTCCTTGGAAAATTCTTCCACTTCTGTGAGATTCCTTGGTCATTTTGCATGCACTGCTATTTTGAGGTCTAGCCAGGCTCGGACTGGCCCATAGGGTAACAGGGGAATCCCCCTGTTGGCCGCTGTGCAGATCAGGGACACTAACCCAACTATATGGGCAGTACTTAGCATTATTCACTTGATTCACTCTGTACAGAAAAAAAAGCATATCATCATTCATTAACCAAACTACCCAGTTTATTATTATTATATAAAGATATAGCTAAATTTCTGAATGAGGGTATGTTATATTTGTATGCAGGTGAAAATTGGACCCCCCAAAGTCAATGTTACTGGTGGGCCCTTAGCACCCCAGTCTGACACTGGGTCTAGCCACAGATTTTCAATGATGTTCAGATCGGGGGCCTGTGAGGGCCATTGTAAAACCTTCAATTTGTGCATTTTGAGGTAGTCTATTGTGGATTTTGACACGTGTTTAGGATCATTATCCATTTGTTGAAGCCATACTCTTTTGAACTTCAGCTTTTTTTTACAGAAGGTGTTATGTTTGCATCAAGAATTTGTTGAAATTTCATGGATACCATTCTTCATTGCACCAGACAGCTAGTCCTCTAGTAATAATCTGCTGATGATAAAATACTCATTTTATTGAAACTGCACCAAGCAGCCTAGTAAGTGACACTTCGCTGGAATCAGCCCCTACATCATGTTACTTACAGATTAAATAGCAAAAACATGGTGACAGATTCCCTGTAATGCTTTTTTTTATTTTTATTAAAGCAAATTCAAGATGTGAGTCTTTATTTCATGAAATCGGACAATTCGTCTTATCTTCTATTAATACCCCTCTCCCCTACTTTATTACAAACTATGATATATAATGATCTTCCCACATGGGTTACTTAGAGATACATGTGATTCATTTTATGAGGATGCAAAAATCAGCCTGTGGTTTATTCTATGGAAAACAAAGATGAACTATTTTTGTCAACATTTTGTAGAATGTGCATTTAATTAACACAGAAAATGTGAACAAGCAAGTGTATGCACTCACAAAATACACCAGCTCTTACCTACATTCCTTCTGATACAAACCTGAAATACTAGCACACTATGGTGGTACTTTATTTTTTTTACAAGCTGCTAAAGTTTGATGAAGTACAGTAATGGAAAAACGGGTTGTGAACATCAGGAGAACATCAGTAAGTCCTTAGGCCCAATTCACTTAAAACCTTTAAATGTATGTGTTAATGTGGTTGTACAAGATTAGAAACACATGGTACAAGGAAGCTAATCCAGAAGGAACACTAACATCATTTTTACATAACTAAACAAACTTATGATCTTAATACCCTGGTGTTGAAATTTCTTGAGTAACTTCTTTAGACCATACCAAGTGCTTGTAGTCCTACAAGCTGTTGGTGCACTTTCTAAAAATGCCACCAAGTCACTGCTGCGATGATCTATATGGGAGAGCTCTACCTTAGCTTTTCAAGTTTGCATTAAAAAAAACATGGCCTCTTCCAGCCAAATCCAACTTCTTCATTGGTGTAAAACCAAAGTGGGCATATATTTTTATAAATATGCCGGGCAGGCTTTGAAACGTCTTGTCCCACCCAAGATTTAGCTGAACAGAGCTGGCATAACAACACCAAAAGTTTACATTTTGCGACATTTCATGGTGTTTCAATCCAGAATACTGGCAAAAAAAAAACTGTGACTAATTCAGAAGTTGAGGCTTCAGCACATCTAATCTTTAACATGCATCATTGAAAGAAATGTTGTGGTCTTGCATAAATAAAACAAATTATTGTATCATAAAAAACGCAACTTTTTTATATGCTGGGCTTCAGTGCTTCACAGTTTTTAGGATCACTGCTTTCTGTCAGGGATGAAAACATATTAATTACCAGGATGATGAACCTCAGCAGAACGTAGGGTATCTGGTTTCACCAACTTCAGAAGCTCCAGCTGGCTATACGTTTCACTTTTGCAGAGGAAATGTAGTATTATACGACTATCCAGGCAGGGTCCACTACAGCAAAAGCTGGGATTTACAGCAACTCTCTGCTCTAGCTAATAAATGGGATTCTAAGCAGGGATCAACCCTTTTTGTACTCCTCTTCCCTCAATTCCTCCTGCTCTACATTTTGATAGAAAGCATAAACCACCGGTCTCATCTTACATCTGTAGTCATAAGTCAATACCAGGAGCCGAACAATTAGAGGAAAAGTATAATAGAAACACGTCACCACTTCTGGATTTATCACCCACTCCTGGTTTTGGCTTACAAATACTGATGTAAAATACTGACCAAATACTGAACGTGTGCATGAGGCCTAAAAGGGAATCTGTCAGTAGGATCAACCCTCCTAAGCAGTCTATATGGACATGTAGGTCATATGAAGCTAAATAACATATCCTTGATGTCTGCGATCTGATGTCTTATTCCAGAGAAATATGTAAAAGATCTGTTCAGGACTATGGGCCAGACACCGATCTGCATGAGAATCTGCCTTCAGGGCTTATTTTTATAAAAGGAGGCCAGTGTGAGACTCTAACACAGAACTGTAGAACTGAACTTTGTCTTTTACAAAACACGTTAGCAGCTGTAGCTCTCACAGCTCTGCTGCATTTTAATACTATTGCAACACTGCCAGGACACTTGCAGATGTGTCAGTTATGATCACACACAGCTCTACAATGAGATCAGGAGAGCAGTTAGTACACATCACATTGCTAAAGCCTCCTTCTTTTATTAAAAATAATCTCTGGAGGCAGATACTCATGCAGATCAGTGTCCGCCCCATAGTCCTGAATGACTCATTTACATATAAGAAAAGCGTAGATTTCTCTGGAATAAGACATCGGACCACAAATATCCAGGTATCATGTTATTCAGCTTCCTATGACCTACAAGGTTTGTGGCATATGCCCAGTTGGTTGAAGAGAAAATTTGCATCTTTACTTCTGGGGGTCATAACATTGGAACAAAGGGGCACAAAGGAAAAACTGCTCTAGAATCAGTGGAGCAGCACCAATTAAAGAAGGCACTCTATAGTAATAAACTCTATAGTTTAATAAACCGTAATTTAAAGAAAATCAACTATGCCTACATAATTGACCCTTGTGTGCAAAATAGCAAAAATCACGTTGTGTTCTCCTTGGGGGCAGGAAGTGATGTTTGTAGTTAAAAATTATAGGTCATTGCTTCTCAAAGTGTGAGGAGTGGCTCATTGGTAGGAGACTCTACTGGGGCTTCACCAGTGATCAAATACTGCTATAAAGTGCCAAATATCACCATGCACATATAACCCCAAGCAGCTCCAATCAAAAACCACCATTTAAGTACTGAAAACTGCATGATTAGATCAAATTCACTGTAGAGTAGCACATAGCTGCTGTAATGTATCAAAGCAGCCAATGTACTTCAATGCAAGACCATAATGAATCAGACCCAAACTAACAAAATAAATATTTAGAAGATTTTATTAAGAATGTTAATATAAATATTTAATATCTTACTGCTGTGCTGAGATATGAGGGGTGCTAATAGCATTTTGCAATCTGCAGGGCCAAAAACATTGGAATACTTCTTTGTGTCAAGCAAATTTTTTTACTTGCCCACATTGTTCCCTCTCTGTTGGAGACTGGCAGAGGTTCAGCTAAGGCTCTGATGATATTGTTTTTAACTTTATGTTCTCCAAAAACATGTCAGACATGAATTCCAAAGGCCCCAATGCTTGAAAACGTATTGACTACACCAAAGGGATCCCCATTAGACCACATTTAGCTAAATGGGGCATGTGGATACATTTAACGAATGCAGCAGGAGCTGTGTGAAGAAGAGAGCCTATGGCAGAGACTACACAGTGACATGAGTTGCACGCCAGTAATTATAAAACCAGTTAGGTAACCAAAACATTTGTGTAACTTGCTGTTGTAAGGAAGAGGAACGGGCTGTGGGTACCTCTGAGACGCCAGGTCTGGAACTGCTGAGGCCGCGTCCAGTGTTGCAGGGGGGGAGAAAAGAGTAGACGGAAAGAAAGCATGACTTGAAAGGAGGGGGCGTGGTAAGCGAGGGGAGACAGCAGGGTTTAGCGCGGGAAAAGGCAGTAAGTTCCCACCGAAAGGAGAAAGAACAGGGACCGGCTCCGCGCTGCAGAGCAAGCTGAAGTGCAGAGCAGAGACCCAGGATGGGGTCAGTGAGGACTCCCGGGTACCGTTGAGCGCACAGAGAGACGAGTGAAGAAGCGTGGTGCAGGTACTCAGGTACCGACTGGTGTATCAAGGGACGAGCGCCAAGTGAGACATCGTGGTGCGTGCATCCATTTGTTGGTGGGTGCGCACACAAGCTGGGGAGAGACTTGTGCGAAGCTTCACAATTCGGCTCTGCAGTTCAATGGACTAGGGGTTCAGCGGACAAAACCGGAGACTGCTCGCTACCGCCAGAAGCATGACCGTGTGTTGGGCGGGAAAGCCTGAAAATGCAGTGTTGTCCTCCGCCAGCATTACATCATCTAATGGACTACAGGCGACTAAAAGACAGCGGAGTCACGATAAGTTAAAGTTGATCGAAAGACTGTTGCGTTGAACCACAATTATTCTGTTTAACATGTTTTCCCTCTTTCTGTTATCGCCCTGCGAGGAGTTCATTATTGTTAAATAAACCTCACTCCTGTTAACCCTTGCTCTGTGCCTTTGCATTACTGCATCCGTTTACATGCTTTACATTTTGGCGTAGTCGGCAGAATGCAGTCCTTGAACGCAGAGGCAGGAGACCAATCCATCATAAGTGCCCTGAGGTCCAGCTTGCCACTGGAGGCCATGCTCAGCAACCTCCCAAAATTAATATAATGCTGTGGGACTGGACCGAGCGGGTTAAAAGCATGTTGAGAATGCATCCCATGACCCCTGCTATGCAAGCGGAGATTGCTGTGATGGCCCTGGATGGTGAAGCTCAGTGTTCCGTGATTTTTCTCCCTCCCCAAGAACAGGATACTCTGGACAAGTTGATGTAGATCCTGGAAGAGATGCATGGGGATCCCACCAACATGGAGAATTATAGATGAGTGTTTCACCGTGTTCAGAGGGAGGGGGAGTCTGTGACTCAGTACATTAATGCACTGCAGGAAGTGAATGCACATATCGTTAAACGGGATGATGTGGGGGCTATAGGAGCAAGACCCCCTGATGTAATACTGAGAGATCAGTTTGTGGCGGGCCTCAAGGATGCGCCACTTAAACAAGCTTTGTGAGAGCGCCTGCGCACTAAATCGCGTATGATCTTCCTAGAGATAGGGGCGGAAGCACGCGTGAGAGAGCAGGAACAGGGAACGGCGGCCTTGGCAGGGATGGTCCAGAGCAATGAGGTACCCACCCCGCCTGCGGCTGAATCAGAGTGGGCCCAGGAAATCCAGAAGGAAATACGGGAAATGCGAGAAGAGTGGACCAGCCTTAGAAGAGTGCCCGTTTTAGCCCAAAATGCTTCAAGAGAGAGGAGCGAATCAGAGTCCCGCTTGTTCGTCGAGCCTCGTCAGGGAACGAGACAGCCCTGTGCAGAATGGGATCTGACTTGTTTCATGTGTGGGAATACTGGACATTATGCTGAAGGTGGTGCGAGACAGGAATGGTTCCTACCATGGCAGCCGTTATACTAGTGGGCTCCGTGGCTGGGGGGCGCAGCCTGGAGCCTGAAAGACCAGGGAGGAGAGACGGGAGTCCCGAAGGCTTAATTTCTGCGAGCCCTACCGTCTGGGCTGAAGTGAATGGGCGAGCAGGTCAATGCTTAATTGATACTGAATCGCAAGTGACCACCATGCCAAAAGCTTACTTTAGACGTAATTTTCTAGAAGTGTCGCGGCCGGAGTGGTGCCCGGTGATCAGACTGACGGCCGCCAACCAGTTGCTCATCCCGGTCACAGGGGTGGTCTGGTTGGGGATTAGAGCGTGTGGAAAGGATGTAGGCCGAAAGGGGGTTGTGTTGGTTGCCGGGGATGTCGGTTGTGGGCCTCCTGTGACTCTCAGGATGAACGTGCTGAAAGAAATCGGATCTCTCCTCATCAGTGAGCCGCAAGAGGCCTTTTAGGACCATTGGAGCCAGCGAACTCCTCAAAGAAAGGTATTTCAGCAACTGATTCGAGCTGCCCAGGCTCAGGAAATGTCAAGAGGAGGAAAAGTTCTAGGAAAGGTGATGGTTCCTGCATCTGCTAAACTTACTCTACTGCCTGGTCAGACGATGCTCACGTTGCCGGTATGAGCCTGGAGGTGCAGAGATAGCCGACATTGGTGGATCAAGTACCCCCAGGACTCCTCATAGCGGTAACTTTGCAGTGCGGTGCGTCAACCTGGGAGAAGATATTTTCACTCTTTCGTATAAGAGTGAAGTGGCTCAGGTCCTGGCAATGCCAGAAGAACTGTTGCAACCAGAGGCCGTGCATTTGGCAGTAATGCAAGGAGATTCCTGGACCTTAGCCATTACAATGGCACCGGAGCAACCGTCTGGAAGCTCAAAGGAGGGTCGCCGAATCTTGGAGCAAATGCGGGCCGAATTGATGGGACTCTCGCCCCAGGAGGTACAACAGGTGGAAGCTGTGTTAGAGCGATATCAAGAGGTCTTTGCCCATCATGAAGACGACTTCAGGTGCACTCAAGCTATCACCCATGAAATTCCGACGGGAAGTGCTGCACCAGTTCGGGAAAGATATCGGCAGATACCTCCTCAGATGTATAAAGAAGTAAAGGAGATGCTGGCTCACATGGCTGCAGATCAGGGTCATACGGGAAAGTCAAAGCCCATTGGTGGCTCCCATTGTTTCAGTCCGGAAGAAGCATGGAACTCTGCGCTTCTGTGTTGATTACAGACAACTGAATGCTTGTACAGTGCGGGACTCCTATACATTGCCCAGAATTGAGGAATCACTGTCTGCCTTGGGAAAGGCAAAGCACTTTTAATCCCTGGATCTGGCCAGGTTCCCATGGCTGAACACGACCGGCCAAAGATGGCATTCATAATGCCTATGGGACTGTTGGAGTTTAATAGGATGCCTTTTGGCCTTACCAATGTCCCCAGAGCAATCCAGCGGTTGATGGAGAGATGCTTGGGAGACTTGAATTTTGAAGCAACACTCATTTACCTCAATGACATCATCGTCTACGCGGCCACCCTTGAAGAACATCTTAGGCGGCTGGAGCAAGTGTTGAGTCGGCTGCAGAGTCACGGCCTGAAGGTGAAGCCTCAAAAATGTCATCTTTTCTGCAAGAAAATTGAATATTTGGGACATTTTGTATCCGGTGAAGGAGTGCGGCCTGTATGTGAAAAGATAGCGGCCATGCAAGAGTGGCCCACCCCGACAACAGTGAAAGACGTTCGGACCTTCTTGGGGCTTACCGAGCACTACCGAAGATTTGTGAAGAATTTCACTCGACTCCCTAATCCGCTATTGGAATTACTAAAGGGAGTGCCATCTGGTTCGAAAATCAAGCTATTCAATGGGGAAGCAGTCAGGAAGAATCCTTCAGAGCCTTGAAAATGGCCTTGACAGAGGCCCCAATACTCGCCTGTGGAGATTTCCCACAACCCTTCATCCTTCACACTGATGGAAGCCTACATGGTCTAGGGGCCGTTCTACCACAAATGCAGGGAGGAAAGGAACGAATGATAGCCTATGCGAGCCGATCTCTTCACGACTTGGAACAGAACCCGGACAATTGCAGTTCCTTCAAGTTGGAACTGTTGGCGTTGGTGTGGGCAATGACCGAAAAATTCGCAGAGTATTTGTCGGGGTTCGAAGTCCTGGAGCAGACTGATAATGATCCCCTAGCCCACCTGGAAAATGCAAAATTGGGGGCCTTGGAACAACGACTGGTGGGCCGCATGGCAAAATATCAGTACAAGATCGCTTGCTGGGCCAGGACTGAGAATACACACGCTGACACTCTCTCTCGAAAGTGACTTATGAGTGGCCCGATCTCGACAGAGATGCAAAATTGAAGGCAGAAGAGATTCCTGGGTTTTGGGACCTTGCTAGGTCATTGGTGGCAATGCAGGGACAGATCGGAGATCAGGATGACTGGGTGCAACTCCAGCAAGCAGATAAAGAACTTGCCCAGCTGAGGCAGTGGGTGGCCCTGAAGCAACTTCCAAGCCAGAGAGAGATGCTCTGTCCCCAGGGGCTCTGCAGATTCTGAGATAGTGGGAGAGGCTCCAGTTGTAAGATGGATTGCTATACAGGAAAGTACAGCTACTACAAGAATTGGTGGTCATTTGGCAAGTAGTGCTCCCAGAAAGGTTGATCTGCGTGGTGGCTATGGAGACCCATGAGAGAGGGGCTCACTTCGGTCCGGAGAAGACGTTCCAGTGGCTACAGAAGCTGGTGTATCACCCTTGATTGAGGACTGCAGTAGAGGAGGCCAGTCAAAGATGTCCCCAACGCAGACAATTGTGACTTCTGCTCCCTTGGAGATATTGATGATAGGCTACTTAGCTGTAGGCCCAGTACATCACGGGTATGAATATTGTTTGATGATGACCGACCACTTCTCCAAGTTCGCTGTAGTGAATCCGACCCTGGACCAGACTACTGAGTCTGCTGCACAGGCCATTTGCCGAGACTTCATCCGGGTGTATGGTTGCCCGAAAAGGATCCATTCTGACCAAGGCGCTTGCTTCAAAGGTCAAGTGATGGAAGAGTTACATCGTTGTACCAGATTGAGAAGTCAAGAACTACGCCCTATCATCCTCAGGGGAATGGAGCTTATGAACTTTATGTTATGTTAACTTTATGTCAACTTTTATGTTGATCCAGATGCTCTGAACATTGGAGGAAGATAAGGTGGCCTGAGTTCGTGGCTGAACTGGTGTGGGTGTACAACAATCGAGTGCACAGTACAATGGGATACACCCCGTATATTTTGCTGTTCGGACTAAAGGGACGAGATATCACTGAGCTGCAGTTAGACCCAGAAGAAGACTACCCGAGGACGGGGGTGTCTTCCTGGGTTCGGGAACACTGACATCGACTACAGACTCTTCACCGGTTGGTGCAGACGAAGTTCCGAGAACTCCAGCACCATGAAAAGACGCCTACTCGAGGGACAGCTCTGAGAGCAGGAGATCGGGTGTTGATCCAGAACAAGCGGCCCAGAGGAAAACCGATGGCAGAAGACCCCGCATCGAGTGACCCGCCGAGTTGGTTCTGACTGACCGGTGTATGAAGTCCAGCCTGTACTGGAGGAAGGAGCGCCTACCCGGATAGTTCATCGTAGCATGTTGCAGCCCTGCCTGTCCCAGGGTCCTGAAGAAGGAAAAGAAGCACCGAACATCACCGATGCGCCTACTTTAACAGTTCCCGACTTTGATGAAGAGATGCCAGTCTTGCCCCTAGACATTAATAATTCACTGTCTACCACCCCCAGGGAAGTGAGCAATGAGGTTCCCCTGCTTGAAGCAACAGAGCCGGCAGGCTCCTCAGACCAAAACTTCCCCTCGCCTCCTATCAGTCAACCTGGATTACTCTGATCAGAGCGGACAACAGCTGGAGTGTCTCCCACCCATTGTGCACAGGATCAATTCATCTGGCAGCGAATCATTCAAGGAGTGGAAGAATGCAAACGCCTGGTGAAGGAGCTCTCGCCTATGGAATGGCGAGTTAAAGAACGGGGGTGTAAGGAAGAGGACCGGGCTGTGGGTACCTCTGAGACGCCGGGTCCGGAACTGCCAAGGCCGCGTCCAGTGTTGCAGGAGGGAAGGAAAGAGGAGACAGAAAGAACCCATGACCTGAAAGGAGGGGGCGTGGTAAGCGAGGGGAGACGGCAGGGTTTAGCGCGGGAAAAGGCAGTAAGTTCCCGCCATAGGAGAGAGAGTAGGGACCGGCGGCGCACTGCAGAGCGAGTGGAAGTGCACAGCAGAGACCCAGGACGGTGTCAGTGAGGATTACCGGGTACTGTTGGGCGCACAGAGAGACGGGAGCCGAGTGAAGGTACGCCATGCAGTTGTTCATGTACCGGCGGGTGTGTGCATTTATTTGTTGGTGGATGCGCAGGGGAGCACACGTTGAGGAGAGACTTGTGCGGAGCTTCACAATTCAGCTCTGCAGTTCAGTGGACTAGGGGCTCAGCGGGCAAAACTGGTGACCGCCCGCTGCCACCAAAAGTGTGACCTTGTGCGGGGCAGGAAAGCCTGAAGACGCAGTGTCGGCCTCTGCCAGCATTCATCATCTATCGGACTACAGGTGACTAAAAGCGGAGTCACAATAAGTTAAAGTTGATTGAAAGACTGTTGCATTGAACCACAATTATTCTGTTTAACTTATCTTCCCCCTTCCTGTTATCTCCCTGCAAGGAGTTCATTATTGTTAATTAAACCGCACTCCTGTTAACCCTTGCTCTGTGCCTTTGCGTTACTGCATCTGTTTACCTGCTTTACACTGACATGCAACTATTTTAGACCTATGATTTTGCTGTAAATAAAAAAAAATAAACAATTAACATCCCAAATGGTAGACAAGTTGCATGTGTGATGTGCAATGAACTCTATGGTAAGTCATGTGTTACCAGTGATAGAAAATCCCACACATTTGAAAACATTTGCCACTCTGCTGTTGCGGTAGGTTGCAGGTCACAGTGTGACACCACAAGACATCTTTCCGCAACACTGCAAACACAATGTCACACGACACATTGCCATATAGTGGCAGCTTAATGCAGCACTACAGTGTACGATCTAACCAAAGTGGACCTTGTATCTGAGCTTTCTCACTTGTTTTGTGTGTTTGACATGGAGAGGGATAATGGGTTCGCCACAGCCACACATGGATTTTCAGGTTTTTAGTAAAGCTGACCTTCACCTTGCAACTTCATACTGATCGCATCACAAGTACTTAATTAAAGCAAAGAAGACATATTGCAATCCATACAGTTTTCGCTACGACAGGAAGCATATTTTTCACTACATCAAGCATTACATACAATGAGAACGAGAAGAATAAAAAGCTGAGTCTAGTAGAAGTGAATACGAGTACCACGACAGACAGCAGTCACATTTATTCCTTTTAGTAAATAAAAGAAAACACTCATTTCACATGTTAAATGTCAGCCAATCTACTTACAGCGCCATGTGGCGATACCTCTCTTCATAAGATCGTCATCAGACTCTTAGCAACACATCAATAGTGAAATATCCTCACAATAAAAATGTGACAGCAGATCGCAATTACAAAGCGTAGGAAAATGTGCATGTAGAAGACTTGAGGCTGTTGTCTAATTTAGAAAATCCATTTTTAAATATATGGTCAGTGGAGGGGGAGGATATGATGACATAGCAGTTATTCTTAATTATTCCAGAGGTATATTTTTAGTGGGTCAAGAGACATATATGAACAATAGTCTGAGTCTGAACATTGAACTGATGTTTGTGAATTGTTTAATGGCTGCTGTTTACTTCTTATATCGGCTCCTACAAGTTATTGTCTGCTGTCATTGGAGGATAGGGATGCAGGGTCATTGAACAATTGTTTATTAATATGTTGATTACCCATTGTTGCTCTGCAAATATAAAGGACAAACTATGCATGTGGTTTAAACACTTAAAGCCTGGGTCTCACATAGCGATACACCAGCGATCCCGACAACGATATGCACTTGTCAGGATCGCTGGTGTATCGCTATATGATCGCTGCTGAGCTGTCAAACAGGCAGCTCAGGCAGCGATCTGGGACAGCGACACTGCGGGTAACATCACTTAGTTACCCGCAGTATACATTGGATACCAGCGCCCTGATGCAGGGCGCTGGTATCCAAGGTACACAGCGGGTTTCCAAGCGCTGCGCGGTGCCTGGAAACCCGCTGTGTACCTTGGTTACCAGCTCCCTGCATCAGGGCGCTGGTATCCAAGGTACACAGCAGGTTTCTAGGCACAGCCCCGCGCCTGGAAACCCGCTGTGTACCTTGGTTACCAGCGGATCGCTGGTCTCCCGCCTGTCACACGCAGCGATGCGTGCCTGTCAGCGGGAGACCAGCGATCAAAAAAATGTCCTGACATTTCAGCGACGATCAGCGATACCCAGCAGGGGCGCTGATCGTCGCTGAATGTCACACACAGCGATATCGCTGGTGAGATCGCTGCTGCGTCACAAAACTAGTGACTCAGCAGCGATCTCGGTAGCGAGATCGCTATGTGAGACGGGCCCTTAAGCAATGAGGAATTACTTTGTTGCACCTTCCTTCAATCCTGTAGAAAAATGCCTGAATGAGAGCTGTGAACTATAAAAGGAGGATTTTGCTCTGTTTTGGGAGACTCTGCATGACAGTAGCCATGGCATCATGGCTCCAAATGAAGGAATACAGAGTGGCTCCATTGACCATCACAGACGTTTGGAGAATCCAGGTTGGGACAATCAGGACACCTGTCCACATACCTCAATGTACTGTCAGCTTCCTAAGCTTGTCATTACCTCTTCTCTGTGGGTGCCTGCAAAAAGTGGGGTGCAACTGGTGGGGGCAGTAGGCCCTGGAAGCCTTGAAGTAACAGCTAGTTTACTCCTGGCAAGTCAGCGGAAGGGTGAGACTGTAATTTGTACCATCTTGGGTATTTTGCTGGGACTGTTTTAAAACTTTCACACTCCTTATCTATGAACTGTTCCAATATTTATGTTCACCTCTATCTCCCATAATGACAGTTCTGCTTTACGTCACTTGTCTTACCTATTGCATTTTTTCTGTACTGTGTGGTGTATAAATATGTGATTCTTCAGATTTTGTATTAGTTTAGCCTGATGAAGAGACCTGAGTAGTCTCGAAAGCTTGCAATTTGTTACCATCTTTTCAGTTAGCCATTTAAAGGTATCAACCACTGAGGACTCTCAACTCTAAATATTTTTAGATTTCCCCCGGAAGCTAAGGGGGCAGTTCATAACCAGAACACATTTCTCCATTAAAGGGGAAACGTCCCTGACACCTAGAGCAGGACAAATGGAAACACTAATGACATCTAGTGGTCCTAACCGGTACAACGCTATGAGTTACCGTATTTTTCGGACCATAAGATGCACTTTTTTCCCCAAAAATTTTTGGGGAAAATGGGGGGTGCGTCTTATAGTTAGGAATATACTTACAAATACTGTGGCGGCAGTCCCGGTCTGACGCTGCAGGGCGATGTAGCCTCCCTTCTCAGGCTGAAGCGGCGGTCGTGCTCTGGGATGTTACGTTTATCCTCTGGGATGTGGCGGGGCTCCGCCGGCATGTTGTGAAAGCCCGGAGGCCCCCGCCGATCCATTGCTGTAATTTGGTGTCCTCTGGGAAAATGGCCTGCCGGGGGAAGCGCATGCTCAGATTGAGATCTCGGCATCGAGATCTCGACCCGAGATCTGAATCTAAGCATGCGCAGCCCCCGGCGGCCATTTTCCCGGAGGCCACCGCATCGCAGCAGATTGAGATCTCAGCAACGAGATCTCGTCCCGAAATCTTGGGAGACGAGATCTCGTTGCTGAGATCTGTCTGATCATGCGCTGTCCCCTGCAGCCATTTTCCTGGAGGCCACCTCATTGCAGCAATGGATCTGCGGGGGCCTCCGGGCTTTCACAACATGCCGGCGCAGCCCCGCCGCACACCAAAGCACGACCGCTGCACCACCACCGCACCTGTCGCAAAATGCCGGTGGAGCCCCGCCGCACCACAGAGCACCACTGCCGCACCAGCCTTGGATGGATTTCCCGGAGGCCACCGCACCAGCGTGGACCACCGAACACCCCCTGTGACCACTCCTCCACCTGTGCCGAAGCCCCCCATCCCCGGTTAGCTGAATTCGGACTGTAAGACAGACCCCCATTTGACATTAATTTTTTCCCTATTTTCCTTCTGAAAATGTGGGTTGCGTCTTATGGTCCGGTGCGTCTTATAGTCCGAAAAATACAGTATATACTATTAACACCTATTTTTGAATGCATTCTTACTTTGCAACATTTTTCTATACCTGCCCGAAAGTTCTCTACGTGCCGTCATATTGGTCCTCCATTATGAGTGGTTTCAATTGTGGACACCCACAATTTTAATGGACCTAACTGCATCCATCATGGAATCTTACCAATAAAAGTAGACTGTCAAAGGCAAAGGAAATGTACGGTAACTTGCTGCAAAAAAGTGGGCAGAACAGTCCAGCTCACTGTTTCCATTATATATGAACAATAAACTTTAAGGTTGTTGTTCCCAAAATTGCAAGTTATCTCCTTTCAATAGAGTAGGTGAGTTGCTGGTCATTGGGGATCTGACTGCTGTAACCCCAAGAACGGGGCTCTGTGTATCTCTGTTTTGAATGAAGTGGAGATCAGCATGCTTGGCCTCTGCTCCATTCATTGTCAATAGAACTGTAAAATATCTCAGCACTGTACCTTTCTGGAGCCTTGTTCTTGGGATTATTGAAGGTCCCAGCGTTTACTAGGGAAGGACAAATCATTGGTGAAATCTGGGGGACCATTTCCACCTCCAAAGAAGGAGTCAATTTTCACCAACTGTAATGAGCACTGTGTTTCAACCAGTGAAAAATAGATGAAATATGGAAGACAAAACCACTCGTGTGAAAGAAGCCTTATAGCCTCCATTATTAAAAATATTTAACAGAAAAATAGGTTTGATTCTTCATAGCAGATTACAATGCAGTGTAAGAAATTAAAGGGCTTGTCAGGAATTGTCTTGGCCCGGAGGCTAATACAGTACATCGGCAGAGCCCAGTGATCGGTTGCAGCAGTCACATGCACCGTAGTTGTGACGTCACCACTGCAACCTGTCAACAAAGAGTGAGCGCAATGGTGGAGGGCAGCACTGGAGAGGGAAGGGAGCATAGATGAGTTTATCTATTTCCACAGCTATAAGGTCTCATGCAGACCTGTGGATTTTGGGCTGAGTACGGGTCTCACAATGTGAACTCGACAGCATCATAAACGCCTGAGGCTGTTGAATTCGGCTCCGATAACCTGCGGACAAACCGTGCATTGCAATCTGTGCTCGGACCAAAATCTACAGCAGTCTGCATGAGCCCTAACCCTGTGAAATAAAACCATACCGAACAATCCCTTTAAAGCTCGCCATTGATCGCTACAAGCAACATGTCCAGTATCTGTAAGGCCATGTTCACACGTTCAGTAAATTCAAATTCAAAGAAGCTTTATTGGCAGGACTAAATACACATTAGTTTTGCCAAAGCAAGTGTACAAAAGGGGAATAGGGATAGGGATGTTGAGTAGGGGCAGATCCAGGGTGGGGGCTATGGAAGTCCATGGCATAGGGAGGGGTGATGGGGGCGCAGGTCCAGGGTGGGGGCTATAAAAGTCCATGGCATAGGGAGGGGTGATGGGGGCAGATCCGGGGTGGGGGCTATAGAAGTCCATGGCATATCATAGTTCTCTTTCTCGCAGTCTATGACATTCGCTCACATACCACGCTGCTATCTCCGCTGCTCTCTCTTCTTCCCCAGCAAGATATATGTTTTCTCTTCCTCCTTCATGGTGATGAAATCCGGGAAGAGATGTGAGAGTCTCCTGAAGTGAGTGTCCCTCACTGCTGAGTATTTGGAGCAGTGTAGCAGGAAGTGGGTTTCGTCCTCTATGGCCTCCAGGTCACAGTGTTGGCATAGTCTTTCCTCCCTGGGCTTGTAGCTCTGCCTGTGTCGGCCGGATTCGATGGCCAGACTGTGGGCGCTGAGTCTATACCGGCTCAGGATCTGGCGGTCTCTGGGGTCCGGGAGTTTCTCCAGGTATGGGGCCAGACTGTAGTCTCTCTGTAGACTCCGGTACATGGTCAGTTTCTGGGAGCTGATGATGTTGTTCTTCCAGTCACTGACATACCTCTCCTGGCCTTCGTCTACCATCTTCCTGATTTCGGCTTTTGTCAGGTTGTTGTGATTGGTGTTCTGGTCAGGTTGGGTTTGGGTGAGCTGTTCCGAGGGTCCTGGTTTTTCTGTTTCACCTACATGTGTCAGGGCTTTATGGTGATGGGAGCTTGGATTGCTCCTATGTAGGTGAGCCCGGAATGACAGTGCCCTCTTTAGAACAGTTAGGTGTAGAGGGAATCTGCCCAGCTCGGCCCGGCAGGCACTGTTGGAGGTGCTCCGATGGACTTGGAGAAGATGCTTGCAGAATTCCAGGTGGAATATTTCTGTTGGGCTGGAATCCCATCTTGACCAGTCTGGGTAGGTGTGAGGACCCCAGACTTCACTGCCATACAGGAGGATTGGGGCGATGACAGAGTCGAAGATTTTTAACCAGACCCTCACTGGTGGCTTCAGATGGTAAAGTTTCCTTCGGATGCCATAGAAGGTTTTACATGCCTTGTCTTTCAGGGTCTCTATGGCTTGTTTGAAGCTTCCTGACCGGCAGTATTTGGTGAGTTTTTTACCTCAGTGTCTGTAAGCCAAAATCAGGAGTGGGATAGTCAGAGGACAAGTATAATAGAAACACGTCCGTATAATAGAAACACGTCACCACTTCTGTATTTATCACCCACTCCTGGTTTTGGCTTACAGATACTGAGGTAAAAAACTGACCAAATACTGAACCTTAGTTTGTGAGTGTAAGGCTGGAGTCACACTGGCGACAAAATCGGACGACTGCAATACGATGAAATATCGCATTGCAGTCGGACCAATGTTAATCTATGGAGCAGCTCCCAGTATCAGATTTTTTGTGGTCCGTTTTAAACGTCCGAGTGCATTCGCAGCATGCTGCGATTGTCACCGATTGTGGGTCGACTATCGCCAATGCAAGTCTATGGGAGCGATGAAAAATCGGATTACAAACGGACCGCACGTGTGACTTGCGATTAAATCGCACCGGTGTCCTTTAGAAAAGCCGGCAATTCATCCCCGGCTATACTGTAAAATCACACTGACAGCTTTAATAAAGAATAGAATCAATACATATACACACATAGAATACATATATATATATATATATATATATATATATATTATATCATTGTGACATGTATATATACATATATTTTAGTTCTTACACTTCTACATACTGTAATACCGCTAATTCAATTGCCGGCTTTTGTGAAATCACAGAACCTGACATGAAATTGATACATTGTTTCCACACAGTTAACCATGTCATTTCATGTATTTTTATATATGGTTTAAACTTACAATTACATCAGTATATGTGTGCAAAATTGCAGACATGTAGGGGTTAATTAAAGGTATAAATTCGTTGAAAAAAATGCGTGGGCTCCCGCTGTATTTTCTCCACCAGACAGACAAAGCCAGCGAGTGGGGGCAGATAATAATAGCCTAGGGAGGGTACATATTTTTTGTGGCCCCCCCTGGCTACTAACATCTGCCCCCAGACACCCCAGAAAGGGCAAATCTATAATTAGATTTTCCCTTTCTGGTACTTTGCCCGTCTATTCCCATTGCCCTGTAGCGGTGGCGAATGGGTTAATAAGGGGTTAAAATGACCTTGCAATTGAAAGGTCACTTTAAGCCAGGTTAATAATTGAGAGCTGTCAATTAGACAACTATCAATTATTAATCCTATTGTATGAAAGAAAAATCAAACACACACAGTTTAATAAAAAAGAAGTTTAATGAAATAATCACACAGTTTTTGACCATATTTTATTTACCTGCTAAAACCATTTCCTGTAATAAAAATAAAATAAAAAAGCAAAATTATTCTTACCAATCCGATGCACAGTCAGGTCCCACGCTGTAATCCATCAGAAAGGGTTAACAGGTTACAGTAAGCAGAGAGCTAAATGCTGTCTCCTAGCTGTAACCCCCTGAATGAATAACTTACTCTCCCAGCGAAAGGAGAGGAAGAGATGAATGTATGGAGCTTAATTGATTTATTGCCACTTTCACTTTAGGTCAGGTCACTGAAGTGAAAGTGGCAATAAATCAATTAAGCTCCATTCATTCATCTCTTCCTCTCCTTTCACTGGGAGAGTAAGTTATTCATTCAGGGGGTTAGAGCTCGGAGACAGCATTTAGCTCTCTGCTTACTGTAACCTGTTAACCCTTTCTGATGGATTACACCGTGGGACCTGACTGTACATCGGATTGGTAAGAATAATTTTGCTTTTTTATTTTATTTTTATTACAGGAAATGGTTTTAGCAGGTAAATAAAATATGGTCAAAAACTGTGTGATTATTTCATTAAACTTTTTTATTAAACTGTGTGTGTTTGATTTTTCTTTCATACAATAGGATTAATAATTGATAGTTGTCTAATTGACAGCTCTCAATTATTAACCTGGCTTAAAGTGACCTTTCAATTGCAAGGTCATTTTAACCCCTTATTAACCCATTCGCCACCGCTACAGGGCAATGGGAATAGACGGGCAAAGTACCAGAAAGGGAAAATCTAATTATAGATTTGCCCTTTCTGGGGTGTCTGGGGGCAGATGTTAGTAGCCAGGGGGGGCCACAAAAAATATGTACCCTCCCTAGGCTATTATTATCTGCCCCCACTCGCTGGCTTTGTCTGTCTGGTGGAGAAAATACAGCGGGAGCCCACGCTTTTTTTTCAACAAATTTATACCTTTAATTAACCCCTACATGTCTGCAATTTTGCACACATATACTGATGTAATTGTAAGTTTAAACCATATATAAAAATACATGAAATGACATGGTTAACTGTGTGGAAACAATGTATCATTTCATGTCGGGTCTGTACTTTCTCAAAAGCCGGCAATTGAATTAGCGGCTATTACAGTAAGTAGAAGTCTAGGAACTATAAATATATATATATATACATGTCACAATGACATGTATATATATATATATATATATATATATATATATATATGTGTCTCTATGTGTATATATCTATTCTTTCTTTGGTGATTTAAATACTATTCATTTGGATCCATTATATGTCGGTTTTGCAAGCCTGCGAGAAAATCTCGCAAGTCGGATGAAAATCGGATGTTACAGCTACGGTCAGATGCGACTAAATCGCATCAACTACAAAAAATCGGATGCCAGACGCATCAATGTTCATGAAATTTTAATCCGATTATCGACCGACTAAAACGGTCAGCTTTTTTAGTCGGTGTGTGTGAAACCAGCCTACTTCTGCATGCGAGATTTGAGGGGGTTTCTCATCAGCACCCAGGTCTGCAGACATATCCCTGCAAATGTAACACTGCACTGAGACATGCTGGTTACAGAAAGTTTTCTGTACAGTAGTGCACATTGCAACTATTAACAAAAAAAAGGTGAGTGATTGGCTGAACTACGGTTTATGAGGCCAATTGTCTCCACCAACCAATCAAATCACCTCTTTTATCCCCTACTCCGCACTGGTAGAAATACAGCTGCAATCTGATTGGCTGCCGAGAACAGCTGCACTATTTGTAGTTCGCACGTTTACTCCTGGGCAGCGCTCGCCGCACGTATCCCTCCCTCCCCACAGCCTGATTACACGGCGCCGTGTCCACACTGTCAGTAGCTGCACAGTACAGAGTGCACGGCTATGTGCAGCCTGCCAGTGTAAAAGTAATTACTGTCATCTGATCCTGCGCAGCCAGAGCCAAGAGCCAGCGGAAATGTCACTCCCTCATTCCAGACAGGAACCGCCGGCCCCGCGCCCTATAAGGCGCTTCCTGAGCCGCCATGGACGGAACTTCCCCAGCCCATACATGGCGCTCACTTCCCGCACACTTGGCGCTCAGTGCAGAGGTTACACACGGCGGCGCATACGTGACCACTCCGCTGTGCTGAGCGTCTGCCAAACTCCAGTGTGTACAACGTGCAAGGAGTGGAGGGTTCACCTGTGCACGCTGTCCCCCTATAATATGTCATACAGGAGCGGAGGGTTGACCTGGTGCACACTGTCCCCCCATAATATGTCATACAGGAGCGGAGGGTTCTCCTGGTGCACGCTGTCCCCCCATAATATGCATACAGGAGCGAGGGTTCACCTGGTGCACACTGTCCCACCCCCATGATATGTGACATACAGGAGCGTGGTGGTTCTCCTGGTGCGCTCTGTCCCCCAATTAGTCATACAGGAGCGGAGGTTCACCTGGTGCACGCTGTCCCCCAAATATGTCATACAGGAGCGGAGGGTTCCCTGATGCACCTGTCCCCCCCATAATATGTCATACAGGAGCGGAGGGTTCACCTGGTGCACGCTGTCCCCCCATATATGTCATACAGGACAGGAGGGTTCACCTGGTGCACGCTGTCCCCCCATGATTTATACAGATCGGGGTCACCTGTGCACACTGTCCCCATGTATGTCATACAGGAGCGGAGGGTTCACCTGGTGACCGCTGTCCCCTCATGATATGTCATACAGGAGCGGAGGGTTCACCTGGTGCACGCTGTCCCCCCATGATATGTCATACAGGAGCGGAGGGTTCACCTGGTGCACGCTGTCCCCCCATAATATGTCATACAGGACAGGAGGGTTCACCTGGAGCACGCTGTCCCCCCATGATATGTCATACAGGAGCGGAGGGTTCACCTGGAGCACGCTGTCCCCAAAACCCCCATGATATGTGACATACAGGAGCTGTGGGTTCTCCTGGTGCACTCTGTCCCCCCAAATTATGTCATACAGGAGCGGAGGGTTCACCTGGTGCACGCTGTCCCCCAAACCCTCCATGATATGTGACATACAGGAGCTGTGGGTTCTCCTGGTGCGCTCTGTCCCCCCAAATTATGTCATACAGGAGCGGAGGGTTCACCTGGTGCACGCTGTCCCCCAAACCCCCCATGATATGTGACATACAGGAGCTGTGGGTTCTCCTGGTGCACTCTGTCCCCCCAAATTATGTCATACAGGAGCGAGGGTTCACCTGGTGCACGCTGTCCCCCAAACACCCCATGATATGTGACATACAGGAGCTGTGGGTTCTCCTGGTGCGCTCTGTCCCCCCAAATTATGTCATACAGGAGCGGAGGGTTGACCTGGTGCACGCTGTCCCCCAAACCCCCCATGATATGTGACATACAGGAGCTGTGGGTTCTCCTGGTGCGCTCTGTCCCCCCAAATTATGTCATACAGGAGCGGAGGGTTCACCTGGTGCACGCTGTCCCCCCAAATTATGTCATACAGGAGCGGAGGGTTCTCCTGATGCACCCTGCCCCCCCATAATGTCATACAGGAGCGGAGGGTTCACCTGGTGCACGCTGTCCCCCCATAATATGTCATACAGGACAGGAGGGTTCACCTGGTGCACGCTGTCCCCCCATGATATGTCATACAGGATCGGAGGGTTCACCTGGTGCACACTGTCCCCCCATGATATGTCATACAGGAGCGGAGGGTTCACCTGGTGCACGCTGTCCCCTCATGATATGTCATACAGGAGCGGAGGGTTCACCTGGTGCACGCTGTCCCCCCATGATATGTCATACAGGAGCGGAGGGTTCACCTGGTGCACGCTGTCCCCCCATAATATGTCATACAGGACAGGAGGGTTCACCTGGAGCACGCTGTCCCCCCATGATATGTCATACAGGAGCGGAGGGTTCACCTGGAGCACGCTGTCCCCCAAAACCCCCATGATATGTGACATACAGGAGCTGTGGGTTCTCCTGGTGCACTCTGTCCCCCCAAATTATGTCATACAGGAGCGGAGGGTTCACCTGGTGCACGCTGTCCCCCAAACCCTCCATGATATGTGACATACAGGAGCTGTGGGTTCTCCTGGTGCGCTCTGTCCCCCCAAATTATGTCATACAGGAGCGGAGGGTTCACCTGGTGCACGCTGTCCCCCAAACCCCCCATGATATGTGACATACAGGAGCTGTGGGTTCTCCTGGTGCACTCTGTCCCCCCAAATTATGTCATACAGGAGCGGAGGGTTCACCTGGTGCACGCTGTCCCCCAAACACCCCATGATATGTGACATACAGGAGCTGTGGGTTCTCCTGGTGCGCTCTGTCCCCCCAAATTATGTCATACAGGAGCGGAGGGTTGACCTGGTGCACGCTGTCCCCCAAACCCCCCATGATATGTGACATACAGGAGCTGTGGGTTCTCCTGGTGCGCTCTGTCCCCCCAAATTATGTCATACAGGAGTGGAGGGTTCACCTGGTGCACGCTGTCCCCCCAAATTATGTCATACAGGAGCGGAGGGTTCTCCTGATGCACCCTGCCCCCCCATAATGTCATACAGGAGCGGTGGGTTCACCTGGTGCACGCTGTCCCCCCATAATATGTCATACAGGACAGGAGGGTTCACCTGGTGCACGCTGTCCCCCCATGATATGTCATACAGGAGCGGAGGGTTCACCTGGTGCACACTGTCCCCCCATGATATGTCATACAGGAGCGGAGGGTTCACCTGGTGCACGCTGTCCCCCCATGATATGTCATACAGGAGCGGAGGGTTCACCTGGTGCACGCTGTCCCCCCATGATATGTCATACAGGAGCGGAGGGTTCACCTGGTGCACGCTGTCCCGCCATATGTCATACAGGACAGGAGGGTTCACCTGGTGCACGCTGTCCCCCATGATATGTCATACAGGAGCGGAGGGTTCACCTGGAGCACGCTGTCCCCCAAACCCCCATGATATGTGACATACAGGAGCTGTGGGTTCTCCTGGTGCGCTCTGTCCCCCCAAATTATGTCATACAGGAGCGGAGGGTTCACCTGGTGCACGCTGTCCCCCCATAATATGTCATACAGGACAGGAGGGTTCACCTGGTGCACGCTGTCCCCCCATGATATGTCATACAGGAGCGGAGGGTTCACCTGGTGCACACTGTCCCCCCATGATATGTCATACAGGAGCGGAGGGTTCACCTGGTGCACGCTGTCCCCCCATGATATGTCATACAGGAGCGAGGGTTCACCTGGTGCACGCTGTCCCCCCATGATATGTCATACAGGAGCGGAGGGTTCACCTGGTGCACGCTGTCCCGCCATATGTCATACAGGACAGGAGGGTTCACCTGGTGCACGCTGTCCCCCCATGATATGTCATACAGGAGCGGAGGGTTCACCTGGAGCACGCTGTCCCCCAAACCCCCATGATATGTGACATACAGGAGCTGTGGGTTCTCCTGGTGCACTCTGTCCCCCCAAATTATGTCATACAGGAGCGGAGGGTTCACCTGGTGCACGCTGTCCCCCAAACCCTCCATGATATGTGACATACAGGAGCTGTGGGTTCTCCTGGTGCGCTCTGTCCCCCCAAATTATGTCATACAGGAGCGGAGGGTTCACCTGGTGCACGCTGTCCCCCAAACCCCCCATGATATGTGACATACAGGATCTGTGGGTTCTCCTGGTGCACTCTGTCCCCCCAAATTATGTCATACAGGAGCGGAGGGTTCACCTGGTGCACGCTGTCCCCCAAACACCCCATGATATGTGACATACAGGAGCTGTGGGTTCTCCTTATGCGCTCTGTCCCCCCAAATTATGTCATACAGGAGCGGAGGGTTCACCTGGTGCACGCTGTCCCCCAAACACCCCATGATATGTGACATACAGGAGCTGTGGGTTCTCCTGGTGCGCTCTGTCCCCCAAATTATGTCATACAGGAGCGGAGGGATCACCTGGTGCACGCTGTCCCCCCATGATATGTCATACAGGAGCGGAGGGTTCACCTGGTGCACGCTGTCCCCCCAAATCACAGATTGTATATCACACACTCAGGAGTGGAGGGCACTCTGCCGACCTCCAACCCTCTGTTATGTCACACACTGGAGCGGAGGTTTCTCTTGGTGTACTCTGCCCCCAACCCCCAAGATATGTCTCATACACGAGCGGAGGGTTTTCCTGGTGTACTCTGCACCCTGAACCAACTGGGATGTCACACACAGGAGCGGAGGGTTCATTACAAGGTCAAGCAGCAGACATTGGGGACAACAAAGCTGCAGACCGGCAGAGGGCGAAAACGACTCTCCACTGACCGGGATGACCGTCATCTTATTTGAATGTCACTCAGCAACCGCAGGCTGACATCAAGTGACCTACAAAAGGAATGGCAAATGACAGCTGGGGTAAGTTCACGGCAAGAACAGTTTGTAACAGGCTCCTAGAGGCAGGGCTCAAGTCATGTAAAGCTAGAAAAAAGCCTTTCATCAATGAGAAGCAATGGAGAGACAGGCTGAAGTTTGCCAAAGACCATAAGGATTGGACCATAGAGGACTGGAGTAAGGTAATCTTCTCTGATGAGTCTAATTTTCAGCTTTGCCCAACACCTGGTCGTCTAATGGTTAGACGGAGATCTGGAGAGGCGTACAAGCCACAGTCTTGCACCCACTATGAAATTTGGTGAAGGATCGGTGATGATCTGGGGATGCTTCAGTAAGGCTGGAATTGGGCAGGTTAATCTTTGCGAAGGACGTATGAATCAAGCCGCATACAAGGTTATCCTGGAAAAACAGTTGATTCCTTCTGCTCAGGCAATATTCCCCAACTCTGAGGACTGATTTGTCCAGCAGGACAATGCGCCATGCCACACATGTAGGTCAATCAATGTGTGGTTGAAGGACCACCACCTCAAATCCCTGTCATGGCCAGCCCAATCTCCAGACCTGAACCCCATTGAAAACCTCTGGAATGTAATCAAGAGGAAGATGGATAGTCACAATCCATCAAAGAAGAACTGCTTAAATTTTTGTACCAGGATTGGCATAAGGTCACCCAAAAGCAGTGTGAAAGACTGGTGGAAAGCATGCCAACATGTATGAAAGCTGTGATTATAAATCATGGTTATTCCACAAAATATTGATTTCTGTACTCTTCCTGAATTAAAACATTAGTATTAGGGTATGGTTCCACGTTCCGGAACCAATGCACTTTGGACGGAGCGGAAACCCCGCTCCGCCCAAAGCCCCGCCCCTTCTGAACGCGTGGTGATTCCGGATGTGTTCATTGAACACATCTGGAATCGCCGCACCGCTACATAGCACTGCTATTTACCTTGCAGCGATGCTCTGTCGCCGCAAGGTAAATAGACATGCTGCGATCTGAAACGACGCGCCGCATGTCTGGTTTAGCGGGTGTGTCACCCGCGTAATCGGACGCATAGTGGAGACGGGATTTCATAAAATCCCCTCCACTATGCAGGAACATCTGGCCACTGCGGATTAAACGCTGCGGTAGGACGCACCGTTCAATCCGCAGCTAATCCGGATGGTTTCTGCTACGTGAAAACATACCCTTATTGTTTCTAAATGATTATGAACTTGTTTTCTTAGCATTATTTAAGGTCTGCAAGCACTGCATTTTTTTGTTATTTTGACCGTTTCTCATTTTCTGCAAATAAATACAAAATTTATTGCTTGAAAATTCGGAGACATGTTGTCAGTCGTTTATAGAATAAAAGAGCACTTTGCATTTTACTCAAAAATATACCTATAAAGAGAAAAATGAGACAAACTGAAAATTTGCAGTGGTCTCTTGATTTTGTATATTCTCTACAGTGCAGTATATACATGTATACAGTGTGTACAATGTGCAAGTAGCAGAGGGTTCTGATGCACTCTATCCTGTACTCTGCCCCCCATGGGATGTTATATACAGTGCAGACCAAAAGTTTGGACACACCTTCTCATTCAAAGATTTTTCTGTATTTTCATGACTATGAAAATTGTAGAATCACACTGAAGGCATCAAAACTATGAATTAACACATGTGGAATTATACATTACACTTTACAAAAAAGTGTGAAACAACTGAAAATATGTCTTATATTCTAGATTCTTCAAAGTAGCCACCTTTTGCTTTGATTACTGCTTTGCACGCAGAAAAGTTGAACGGATGGACTCTACATGCCTGGTTCCCACCGTGAAGCATGGAGGAGGTGGTGTGATGGTGTGGAGGTGCTTTGCTGGTGACACTGTTGGGGATTTATTCAAAATTGAAGGCATACTGAACCAGCATGGCTACCACAGCATCTTGCAGCAGCATGCTATTCCATCCGGTTTCCGTTTAGTTGGACCATCATTTATTTTTCAACAGGACAATGACCCCAAACACACCTCCAGGCTGTGTAAGGGCTATTTGACCAAGAAGGAGAGTGTTGGGGTGCTACGCCAGATGACCTGGCCTCCACAGTCACCAGACCTGAACCCAATCGAGATGGTTTGGGGTGAGCTGGACCGCTCACTGCTTCAATTTTGAATAAATCCCCAACAGTGTCAACAGCAAAGCACCCCCACACCATCACACCACCTCCTCCATGCTTCACGGTGGGAACTAGGCATGTAGAGTCCATCCGTTCACCTTTTCTGCGTGCAAAGCAGTAATCAAAGCAAAAGGTGACTACTTTGAAGAACCTAGAATATAAGACATATTTTCAGTTGTTTCACACTTTTTTGAAAAGTGTATTGTATAATTCCACATGTGTTAATTCATAGTTTTGATGCCTTCAGTGTGATTCTACAATTTTCATAGTCATGAAAATACAGAAAATCTTTGAATAAGAAGGTATGTCCAAACTTTTGGTCTGTACTGTATATATACTATACAGTAGAGTGCATATATATATATATACAGTGTGTGCAAGAAGTGGAAAATTCTTCTGTTCCACTCCACAGTGTACTCTGCCCAAATCAATCTATGGAATGTCATATTCTATACAGTGCAGTGTATATAGAGGCATTTATTCAGTGTGTACAATGTGCATGGAGCGGAGGGTTCTCCTAGTGCACTGTATAGTGTACTCTGCCCACACTCCCCATGGGATGTCATATATATTCTATACCGTGCAGCATATAAATGTGTGTATACTGTATATATATACACATACACATAGCGGCATGTAAAAGTTTGGACATCCCTGGTCAAAATTACTGTTATTTTGAACAGTTAAGGAAGTTGAATGTGAAATGATCTCTAAAAGAGCTAAAGTTAAAGATGATACATTCCCTTTGTATTTTAGGCAACAAAGAAAAGTATTTTTTTACATTTTAAAAAATTCAAAAAGGAAAATGGTCTGATGCAAAAGCTTGGGCACTCTGCACGGTTAGTATCTAGGAGCACCCCCTTTTGCAAGTATCACAGCTTGTAAACGCTTTTTGTAGCTCGCCAAGTGTCTTTCAATTCTTGTTTGAGGGATTTTAATCCATTATTCCTTGGAAAATTTTTCCAGTTCTGAGACTCCTGGGTCGTCTTGCATGCACTGTTATTTTGAGGTCTAGCCACAGATTTTCAATGATGTTCAGATCAGGGGACTGTAAGGGACATCGTAAAACCTTCAGCCTGTGCCTTTTGAGGTAGTCTGTTGTGGGTTTTGACGTGTGTTTAGGATCATTATCCATTTGTAGAAGCCATCCTCTTTTCAACTTCAGTTTTTTTTACAGATGGTGTTATGTTTGCTTCAAGAATTAGTTGAAATTTCATTGACTATTCTTCCCTCTACCCATGAAATGTTCTCCGTGCCAATGGCTGCAACACAACCCCAAAGCGTGATTGATCCACCCCCATGCTTAATGGTTGGCAAGATGTTCTTTTCCTGAAATTCTGGCCCATTTTACTCCACAGATACCTTTGATCATTGTGGCCAAAGAGTTCTATTTTTAACCTGATCGGTCCACCGGACTTGTTTCCAAAATGCATCAGGCTTGTTTAGATGTTCTTTTGCATACTTCTGATGATGAATGTTATGGTAAAGATGCAGGAGAGGTTTTCTTCTGATGACTCTTCCATATTTGTGCGGGTGTTTCTGAACAGTAGAACAATGTACCACAACTCCAGAGTATTTCTGAAGGTCTGTTGCAGCTAAACAGGGGTTCTGATTTTCCTCTCTAGCAATCCTACAAGCAGCTCTAACTGAAATTTGCTTGGTTTTCCAGACCTTATCTTGACCTTCACTGTTTCTGTTAAGGGAACTTGTCAGCAGGATTGTGCACAGTAACCTACAGTGTCAGGTCGGCGCCGTTATACTGATTAAATTGATACCTTGGTTGATGAAATCAGTCTTGTGGTTGTTGTTTAATCTTTATTTTCAGTTTTGAGTTAATGATATGCTCGTGCTTCGGGGCAGTGTTATGAATGTTTTAGAAATGAATTCTGAGCAGAAGCTCCCTCTGGTGGTTACAAACAGTACTGAACCATTCAATGAGGATTGGCAATCAGGAATTACAGACTGGCTGGATATAAGGGAGGTTTCCCCCCATCATGGTTGCCGGTGATCAATTGTTCTTGTCTCAACTTTGTTTCCTGGTTCACTTGGAAGCTTGCTGAGTCTTGCCTCTTCTCCTGCTCTCAGATAACATATTTTCTGTTTTTTGTTTTTGTGCTTGCCATTTGCATTTTTCTCTGCATTTCTGTGAGGTTGGCCAGGTTCTCCTCCCCGGGGGGCTTGGACTCCTCTCGGTTCCTCTGGAACCACTGTTGTTTGTTCATTTGCCTTTTCCAGTTTTTTCTGTGGCTGCAGCTTAGTTTTGTTACACCAGAGAACTAATTTAGGTGGTAGAGGTCGTGTGATCTCAGGTGTTTTTGCAATTAGTAGCGTTGGCTTTTTTTAGGGTTTTTTGGAATTGCAGTAAGTATCCTTCCTATCCTTTTCTGTCTAGGCAGATTGGGCCCCAGCGTTTGCTCATACTATTTTCTGTCTGTGTCTGTATTTCCTCTTGTCTAACCGCCATTACATGTTTGGGGGCTTCCTATGTTCTTTGGGGATCTGCTCCGGGGCAGATAGCTTTCCTCTTTCTATCTTTAGGTGTAGTTAGCCTCTCAGGCTGTGACGAGGCGTCTAGGACCAACATAGGAACGCTCCACGGCTGCCTTTAGTTGTGGTGGTTAGTCAGGGTACTGCAATCCAGTAGATTCCAACCTCTCTGGTGTATTGCCGTTTTTGCCTGCTCTCCTCAGCTACCAAAACATAACAGGGCAGCCTGTGGGGGGTCTTCATGCGGTGGTCTAATTAGGTATTCATAATGAAGACTGCTGATAGGTCACTGATCCCTCAGTGACCTGCCCCCTAGTTTACATAATGAATATTATATATACATATTGGGGGGAAAAAAAACCTTCTACAGGCAAGAGCCATCTTTGAGGAATTTTTTTTTCTCTAGCAAGACGCCTGCACAATTACAGCTATCGGATCACCTCTAATTCCCCGAAAGCTGATACTGCTCAGGTGTGGCGGGCGCCATTTTGAAATTGATTTTTTTGGGGGGAATATTAGGATAACCTCAACCATAATAATTACACACGTGGTCAAAATTGTTGGTACCCCTCGTTTAATGACAGAAAAACCCACAATGGCAACAGAAATAACTTGAATCTGACAAAAGTAATAATAAATCAAAAATCTATGAAAATGAACAAATGAAAGTCAGACATTGCTTTTCAACCATGCTTCCACAGGTTTTTTTAAAAAATAAAACCCATGAAATAGGCCTGGACAGAAATGATGGTACCCTTAACTTAATATTATGTTGCACAACCTTTTGAGGCAATCACTGCAATCAAACGATTCCTGTAACTGTCAATGAGACTTCTGCACCTCATGACAGGTATTTTGGACTAATATCAAAATGCAAAAAGTTAAACCGCATCCTACAAAAATCCAAGTCTATTTAAGACAAAGAAAAGGCGCACGTCAAAACCAGGGAGTCCATCCCGGAGCGAGTTCCATAACAATAGATCAAAAGACAGCGCCTCAAACAATGGTGAAAAGCAAATATTACATTTTATTCTGCCTCCTGTGGCGACATTTCCGTTCGAAGACCTTTTTCAAGCAGGTATTTTGGACCACTCCTCAAGAGCAAACTGCTCCAGTTGTCTCGTGTTTGAAGGTTGCTTTTTCCAGATGGCATGTTTCAGCTTTTTCCAAAGATGCTCAATAGGATTTAGGTCAGGGCTCATAGAAGGCCACTTCAGAATAGTCCAATATTTTCCTCTTAGCCAGTCTTGGGTGTTTTTAGCTGTGTGTTATGGGTCATTATCCTGTTGCAAGAACCATGACCTGCGACTGAGACCAAGCTTTCTGACACTGGGCAGCACATTTCTCTCTAGAATCCCTTGATAGTCTTGAGATTTCATTGTACCCTGCACAGATTCTAGACACCCTCTGCCAGATGCAGCAAAGCAGCCCCAGAACATAACAGAGCCTCCTCCATGTTTCACAGTAGGGACAGTGTTCTTTTCTTGATATGCTTCATTTTTCCATCTGTGAACATAGAGCTGATGTGCCTTGCCAAAACGTTCCATTTTTGTCTCATCTGTCCATAGGACATTCTCCAAGAAGCTTTGTGGCTTGTCAACATGTAGTTTGGCAAATTCCAGTCTGGCTTTTTTATGATTTTTTTCATCAACGGTGTCCTCCTTGGTCATCTCCCATGAAGTACACTTTGGCTCATACAACGACGGATAGTGCGATCTGACACTGATGTTCCTTGAGCTTGAAGTTTACCTTTAATTTGTTAAGAAGTTTTTCTGGGCTCTTTTGTTACCATTCGTATTATCCGTCTCTTTGATTTGTCATCAATTTTCCTCCTGCGGCCACGTCAAGGGAGGTTGGCTATAGTCCCATGGAGCTTAAATTTTTGAATATGTGCAACTGTAGTCACAGGAACATCAAGCTGCTTGGAGATGGTCTTATAACTTTTACCTTTAACATGTTTGTCTATAATTTTCTTTCTAATCTCCTGAGACAACTCTTTCCTTCACTTCCTCAGGTCTATGTTGAGTGTGATACACACCATGTCACCAAACAGCACAGTGAGTATCTGCAGCCCTCTATACAGGCCCTGTCACTGATTCCAAGATTGTAGACACCTGTGATGCTAATTAGTGGACACACCTTGATTTAATATGTCCCTTTTGTCACATTATTTTCAGGGGTACCATCATTTTTGTCCAGGTCTATTTCATGAGTTTTATTTTATTTTTTTATTCTGTGGCAGCATGGTTGAAAAGCAATGTCTGACTTTCATTTGTTCATTTTTATAGATTTTTACTATATTACTTTTGTCAGATTCAAGTTATTTCTGTGACCGTTGTGGGTTTTTCTGTCATTAATCGAGGGGTACCAACAATTTTGACCACGTGTGTATATGCACATTACACATGCGATTATGCTGCAGCTCAGGTGCCATGGCCAGCACCTGGCGGCGGAAGGGCTTTTTTTTGCAATATCTATTGTGAGACAGTGAGAGTATGTGTGTTGAATGGGGTGTACATTTCACCTAGATACTTTGCTGACTGGTATAAGGGAAATGTATGGCTTTGTAAACCTAGTGGTAGAGAAAGGTCACTACACCTTACATTCAGTACACACTTGCAGCTCAGGCCTGAAACCACTCAGCTGTTAATTAGGAGACCAGAAGTAGGTGTCTGGGAACACAGTCAGAGAGCTCGCTTAGTCTGGACAAGGAGTCCAGGCACAAGAAGGAGTCTCCAGGAGTATGAGCTGTCTCAGTCTGGGTGCTCGATGTACCCCGGACACAGGAGTAGTCTCTGTGAGAATACCATGCGGATAGCTGCTGAATAGGAGGGGAGCTCTCTCAAGTCTGGATGTTGGATATGCCTTTAGACACAAAGAGGAGCCTCTGCGAACCTCCATGCTGGTAACTACTGAACATATGTGTTGTTTTGGGGACAGGCTGTTAGAGTCTGGACCCGGATAGAGAGGGAAATCTATCTAAGTGTAGTAAGTGGCTGGACAAGCCCAGGGCTTATGTTTATGATTTGGTTTTGATTATGTTCTGTTTGCTGTGGACTTTAATAAAGCTGGTTGCGGCCAGTTTTTACCAGAACTGCTGTCTGTGAATGAGCTGTTTCCGTGCCACTCCGTCTACCCGGACGGCGATCCAGAGCTATATCCCCTGAAAAGCTTACAATATATATATAAAATTGAATGTGTGTGTGGGTATCACAAACCAATCACAAAGCATGTTTAAAAGAAGCTGAGATGTGATTGGTTGCTATGAGCAACAGTTTTCTCACTCCACGACAACACCTCAGCAGACAGTGACTGGGTGGGAGAAATCTAGCATCCCCGGGAACATAAGCTCCCAGCCATTGTCTGCCCCCCAGAAAGGAGCAGAGAGCAGATGACAAAAATGAATCCCACCTCCCGTGCCCATATATCCATCACACATCCTCCATCCCATAGGCACATCTTCCCTCTTAAAGGGATCCCCGGTATGGAAGTTAGGACCGTTCCACTCAGCTCTGTGGTTCTGACCCCAGGGTCTCTTAAAGGGATCATTAATATGGAAGTCAGGACAATTCCAATAAGCGCTCTGGTTCTGACCCCAGGCGCCTCTTAAAGGGATCACCGGTACGGAAGTTAGGGCAAATCCAATCTGCGCTTTTGTACTGACCCCAGGCCTCTCTTAAAGGGATCTCCAGTATGGAAGTTAGGGCAAATCCATCCAGTGCTGTGGTTCTGACCCCAGGCCTCTCTTAAAGGGATCCCCGTTATGGAAGTCAGGGCAATTGCCTTCAAATGCTCTGGTACTGACCCCAGGCCTCTATTAAAGGGATCATTGGTATGGAAGTCAGGGCAAATTCATCCAGCGCTTTGGTTTTGACCCCAGGCCTCTCTTAAAGGGATCCCCAGTATGGAAGTTAGGACCGTTCCACTCAGCGCTGTGGTTCTGACCCCAGGGATTCTTAAAGGGATCATTGGTATGAAAGTTAGGGCAATTCCACTCAGCACTCTGATTCTGACCCCAGGCCCCTCTTAAAGGGATCCCGGGATGGAAGTCAGGGCAAATCCATCCAGCGCTTTGGTTTTGACCCCAGGCCTCTCTTAAAGGGATCCCCAGTATGGAAGTCAGAGCAATTGCCTTCAAATGCTCTGCTACTGACCCCAGGCCTCTATTAAAGGGATCATTGGTATGGAACTTAGGGCAATTCCACTCAGCGCTCTAGTTCTGACCCCAGGCCCCTCTTAAAGGGATCATTGGTATGGAAGTCAGGGCAAATCCACTCAGCGCTCTGGTTCTGACACCAGGCCTCTCTTAAAGGGATCCCCGTTATGGAAGTTTGGGCCATTCCACTCAGCGCTCTGGTTCTGACCCCAGGCTGATGGGATGATGTGGGATATTAGGGGTAGTAGTCTGGCGGCTGTGACGGGATGACGTGGGATATTAGTGGTAGTTGTCCAGTGGCTATGGCTGATGGGATGATGTGGGATATTAGGGGTAGTAGTCTGGCGGCTGTGACGGGACGATGTGGGATAGTAGTCCGGCGGCTCTGGCAGACGGGATGATGTGGGATATTAGGGGTAGTAGTCTGGCGGCTGTGACGGGACGACGTGGGATATTAGGGGTAGTAGTCCGGTGGCTTTGACGGGATGATGTGGGATATTAGTAGTCCGGTGGCTCTGGCTGACAGGACGATGTGGGATATTAGGGTTAATAGTCCGGTGGCTCTGGCTGACGGGATGATGTGGGATATTAGGGGTAGTAGTCCAGTAGCTCTGGCTGATGGGATGATATGGGATATTATGGCTAGAAGTCTGGCGGCTGTGACAGGATGATATGGGATATTAGTGGTAGTAGTCCTGTGGCTCTGGTTGACGGGATGATGTGGGATATTAGGGGTAGTAGTCCGGTGGCTATGGCTGATGGGATGATGTGGGATATTAGTAGTCCGGTGGCTTTGACGGGATGATGTGGGATTTTAGGGGTAGTAGTCCAGTGGCTCTGGCTGAATGGATGATGTGAGATAGTAGTATGGTCGCTCTGGCTGACGGGACGATGTGGGATATTAGGGGTAGTAGTCCGGTGGCTCTGGCTGACGGGATGATGTGGGATATTAGGGGTAGTAGTCCGGTGGCTCTGGCTGATGGGATGATGCGGGATATTAGTAGTATGGTGGCTCTGGCTGACGGGATGATGTGGGATATTAGTAGTCCGGTGGCTCTGACTGACAGGACGATGTGGGATATTAGGGGTAGTAGTCCGGTGGCTCTGGCTGACGGGATGATGTGGGATATTATAGTGAATGTGGCGGCAGCGCAGGGCTCTTCATCTAGTGTATACAGTGCCTACAAGTAGTATTCAACCCCCTGCAGATTTAGCTGGTTTGATAAGATGCAAATAAGTTAGAGCCTTCAAACTGCAATCGAGAGTAGGATTTATTAACAGAAGCATAAATCTTACAAAACAAAAAGTTATGTTGCTCAGTTGAATTTTAATAAATTTTAAACATAAAAGTGTGGGTCAATTATTATACAACCCCTATGTTTAATATTTCGTGGAATAACCCTTGTTTGCAATTACAGCTTATAATCGTCTTTTATAAGAACTGATCAGGCCGGCACAGGTCTGTGGAGTTATCTTGGCCCACTCCTCCATGCAGATCTTCTCCAAGTTATCTAGGTTCTTTGGGTGTCTCATGTGGACTTTAATCTTGAGCTCCTTCCACAAGTTTTCAATTGGGTTAAGGTCAGGAGACTGACTAGGCCACTCCAACACCTTGACTTTTTCCCTCTTGAACCAGGCCTTGGTTTTCTTGGCTGTGTGCTTTGGGTCGTTGTCTTGTTGGAAGATGAAATTACGACCCATCTTAAGATCCTTGATGGAGGAGCGGAGGTTCTTGGCCAAAATCTCCAGGTAGGCGTGCTATCCATCCTCCCATGGATGCGGACCAGATGGCCAGGCCCCTTGGCTGAGAAACAGCCCCACAGCATGATGCTGCCACCACCATGCTTGACTGTAGGGATGGTATTCTTGGGGTCGTATGCAGTGCCATCCAGTCTCCAAACGTCACGTGTGTGGTTGGCACCAAAGATCTCGATCTTGGTCTCATCAGACCATAGAACTTTGAACCAGTCTGTCTCAGAGTCCTCCAAGTGATCATGAGCAAACTGTAGACGAGCCTTGACATGACGCTTTGAAAGTAAAGGTACCTTACGGGCTCGTCTGGAACGGAGACCATTGCGGTGGAGTACGTTACTTATGGTATTGACTGAAACCAATGTCCCCACTGCCATGAGATCTTCCCGGAGCTCCTTCCTTGTTGTCCTTGGGTTAGCCTTGACTCTTCGGACAAGCCTGGCTTCGGCACGGGAGGAAACTTTCAAAGGCTGTCCAGGCCGTGGAAGGCTAACAGTAGTTCCATAAGCCTTCCACTTACGGATGATGCTCCCAACAGTGGAGACAGGTAGGCCCAACTCCTTGGAAAGGGTTTTGTACCCCTTGCCAGCCTTGTGACCCTCCACGATCTTGTCTCTGATGGCCTTGGAATGCTCCTTTGTCTTTCCCATGTTGACCATGTATGAGTGCTGTTCACAAGTTTGGGGAGGGTCTTAAATAGTCAGAAAAGGCTGGCAAAAGAGATCATTAATCCACACATGTGAAGCTCATTATTCTTGGTGCCTGAACTACTTCTTAATACTTTAGGGGGACCAAACAGAATTCTTGTGGTTTGAGGGGTTGAATAATAAATTACACTCTGAATTAACTTTTAACGTTTTAAAAAAAAAATAAAAAAAAAATTAAAATAAAAATTTTTGCTGCAGTGCATTTCCCACTTCCAGGCTGATCTACAGTACAAATGTCACAATGCCAAGTTAATTCCGCATGTGTCAACCAGCTAAATCTGCAGAGGGTTGAATACTACTTGTAGGCACTGTATATAATATTCATTATGTTGACTAGGGGGCAGGTCAGTGAGGGATCAGTGACATGTCAGAAGCCATGCTAGTGAATATCTAATCAGAGCACCACATGATGACCCCCCCACAGGACGCCCTGGAGCATGAATGTCATTAACTCAAAACTGAAAATAAAGATTAAAGAACAACCATAAGGCTAAGTGCACACGTTCAGGATTATTTGCGTTTTTTTCGCGGGAAAAAACGCGTCAAAAATGCATGAATTAGGCATCCTATCATTTAGAATGAATTCCGCAATTTTTGCACACATGGTGCGTTTTTTTTCCGTGAAAAAAACGCATCGCGGAAAAAGAAGCAACATGTTCATTAATTTTGCGGAATTCTAGCGTTTTTCCTGCTATATTATTGACCTAGAAAGTTATGGGGAAAATCGCGGTAAAAACACGTCAAAACCGCGCAAAAACCGCTCGTTTTTACCGCGAAAGAAGTCCGTTTTTGCTCAGGAATATTTTGCAAACATTCCTGAACGTGTGCACTTAGTCTAAGACGGATTTCATCAACCAATGTATCATTTTAATCAGTAAAACGGTGGCGACACTGTGGAGGTTACTGTGCACAAACCTGCTGACAGGTCCCCTTTAACTACCATTTCTTAATTACATTTCGAACTGAGGAAAGGGCAACTTGAAAACGCTTTGCTATCATCTTATAGCCCTCGACTGCTTTGTGGGCCTCCACCATTTACATTTTCAGAGTGCAAGGCAGCTGCTTAGAAGAACCGATGGCTGCTGTTCTTTGGCACAAGGTTAGAGGAATCTGGGTTTTTATAAACCTGGGAAATTTGCATCATTTGGCCTTTCCTAACAAGTGAACAAGCCATAACCCTAACAGGTCAATTAAGGTCTAAAACCTTGGTCAATGTTATCTGAGAACACAAATGTCCAAGGGTGCCGAAACTTTTGCATTGGCCAATTTTCCTTCTTGTAATTTTTAAAATGTAAAAAAAGTATTTTTTTTCCCTAAAATACAAAGGAAATGTGTCATCTTTAACTTTAAGTCTTTTAGAGATGATTTCATCTTCAACTTGCTTATTTGTTCACAATATATACACACAGTATACAATGTGCATGGAGCACAGTACACTCTGTCCACACACTTTCTCCATGGGATGTCATAAACATTCTATTCAACACGCTTCCTCCATGGGATGCGTCGTCTCCAATAATGTGGAACGTTATGAGACGTTGTGCCTGTTGTAAATTAAATTGTAAAATTCAAACCTGTGCACAGAACATCCACTCTAATACATTAACCCCTTTCTGCATCAGACGTACTATTCCGTCCATGTGCCCTGGGACCTAATTCCCAAGGACGGAATAGTACGTCATATGCGATCAGCTGCGCTCCCGGGGGGAGCGCAGCTGATCGCGGCCGGGTGTCAGCTTATTATCACAGCTGACACCCGGCACTATGCCCAGGAGCGGTCACGGACCGCTCCCGGCACATTAACCCCTGGCACACTGCGATCAAAGATGATCGCAGTGTACCGGGGGCACAGGGAAGCATCGCGCAGGGAGAGGGCTCCCTGCGTGCTTCCCTGAGACCCTCAGAACAGCGCGATGTGATTGCGCTGTTCTGAGGGCTTCCTCCCTGCAGGACACTGGATCCAAGATGGCCGCGGGGTCCTGCAGGGAGGCGGCTTCCTCAGTGCCTGCTGACAGAGTGTCTGCTGTGAGAGTGCTGTGCATAGTGTCAGATCGGCGATCTGACCTTATACAGTGATGTCCCACCATGGGACAAAGTAAAAAAGTTTAAAAAAAATAAAATAACGTGAAAAAAAATTCATAAATAAAGAAAAAAAAATATTCCCCAATAAATTCCTTTCTTCATGTAAATAAAAAAAAAAACAATAAAAGTACACACATTTAATATCGCCGCATCCGTAACGACCCGACCTATAAAACTGTCCCACTAGTTAACCCTTTAGTGGACCCCTTAAAAAAACAAAGCAAAAAAACAATGATTTATCATCATACCGCCGAACAAAAAGTGCAATAACACGCGATCAAAAAGACGGATATAAATAAACATAGTACCGCTGAAAACGTTATCTTGTCCCGCAAAAAACGAGCAGCCATACAGCATCATCAGCGAAAAAATAAAAAAGTTATAGCTCGCAGTATAAAGTGATGCAAAAATAATTATTTTTTATATATAATAGTTTTTATTGTATAAAAGCACCAAAACATAAAAAAATTATATAAATGAGGTATCGCTGTAATCGTACTGACCCAAAGAATAAAACTGCTTTATCAAGTTTACCACATGCGGAACGGTATAGACGCCCCCCGCCAAAAGAAATTCATGAATTGCTGGTTTTTGTTCATTCTGCCTCCCAAAAATCGTAATAAAAAGCGATCAAAAAATGTCATGTGTCCAAAAATGGTACCAATAAAAACGTCAACTCATCCCGCAAAAAATAAGACCTCACATGACTCTGTGGGCCAAAATAAGAAAAAATTATAGCTCTCAAAATGTGATGATGCAAAAAATATTTTTTGCAATAAAAAGCGTCTTTTAGCGTGTGACAGCTGCCAATCTTAAAAACCCGATACAAATAGTAAATCAAACCCCCTTTATCACCCCCTTAGTTAGGGAAAAATAATAAAATTAAAAAAATGTATTTATATCCATTATCCCATTAGGGTTAGGGCTAAAGTTAGGGTTAGAATTGGGGCTAAAGTTAGGGTTAAGGTTGGGACTAGGGTTACGGGTGTGTTAGGGTTAGGTTTGTGGTTAGGGTTATGATTAGGGTTGGGAATAGGGTTAGGGGTGTGTTGAGGTTACGGTTGGAATTAGAATTGGGGGTTTCCACTGTTTAGGCACATCAGGGGCTCTCCAAACGTGACATGGCGTCTGATCTCAATTCCAGCCAATTTGGCATTAAAAAAGTCAAACGGTGCTCCTTCCCTTCTGAGCTCTGCCATGCACCCAAACAGTAGTTTACCCCCACATATGGGGTATCAGCGTACTCTGGACTAATTGCACAATAACTCTTGGGGTCCAATTTCTTCTGTTACCCTTGGGAAAATAAAAAATTGGGGGCAAATATATCATTTTTGTGGAAAAAAATATGATTTTTTATTTTTATGGTTCTACGTTATAAACTTCTGTGAAGTTCCTTTGGGGGTCTAGTTTCCAAAATGGGGTCATTTGTGAGGGGTTTCCACTGTTTAGGCACATCAGGGGCTCTCCAAACGCGACATGACACCCGCAGACCATTCCATCAAAGTCTGCAATGCAAAACGTCACTACTTCACTTCCAAGCCCGACGTGTGCCCATACAATAATTTTCACCCACATATAGGGTACCAGCGTACTCAGGACAAATTGGACAACAACTTTTTGGGTCCAATTTCTTCTGTTACCCTTGGGAACATAAAAAACTGGGGACTAAAAGATGATGTTTGTGGAAAAAATATGATTTTTTTATTTTCACGCCCTGACGTTATAAACTTCTGTGAAGCATTGGGGGTTCAAAGTGATCACCACACATCTAGATAAGTTCCTTTGGGGGTCTAGTTTCCAAAATGTGGTCACTTGTGGGGTGTTTCCACTGTTTAGGCACATCAAGGGCTCTCCAAACGCGACATGACACCCGCAGACCATTCTATCAAAGTCTGCATTACTAAACGTCACTACTTCTATTCCGAGCCCTGACGTGTGGCCACACTGCAGTTTTCTCCCACATATAGGGTATCAGAGTACTCAGGACAAATTGGACAACAACTTTTGGTGTCCAATTTCTCCCGTTACCCTTGGGAAAATAAAAAATTGGTGACTAAAAGATCATTTTTGTGGGAAAAAAATAGGATTTTTTATTTTCATGCCCGGGCATTATAAACTTGTGTGAAGCACTTGGGGGTTTAAAGTGCTCACCACAGATCTAGATAAGATCCTTAGAGGGTCTAGTTTCCAAAATGGGGTCACTTGTGGGGGGTTTACACTGCTTAGGCACATCAGGGGCTCTGCAAACTAAACATGACACCCATCAAAGTCTGCATTCCAAAATGTCATTACTTCCTTTTCCAAGCCCTGCCGGTCGCCCAAACAGTATTTCCCCCCCACATATGGGGTATCAGCGTACTCAGGACAAATTGGACAACAACTTTTGGGGTCCAATTTCCTTGGGAAAAATCAAAAATTGGAAATTGGGGACTAAAAAAATCATTTTTGTGGAAATTGTTATTTTTTTTTTTCACACCCAGGCATTATAAACTTTAGTGAAACACTTGGGGGTTGAACGTGTTCACAACAGATCTAGATAAGTTCCTTAGGGGGTCTAGTTTCCAAAATGGTGCCATTTAGGGTTTCCACTGTTTAGGCACATCAGGGGCTCTCCAAACGCGACATGGCATACAGCCAATTCTGCATTGAAAAAGTCAAACTGCGCTCCTTCCCTTCCGAGCTCTGCCATGCACCCAAACAGTGGTTTACCCCCACATATTGGGTATTAGTGTACTCAGGACAAATTGCACAAAAACTTTTGAGGTCTTTTTGCCCTTGGGAAAATAAAAATTGGGGTGAAAAGATCATTTTTGTGGAAAAAACATGATTTTTTAATTTTACGGCTCTACATTATAAACTTGTGTGAAGCATTGGGGGTTCAAAGTGCTCACCACAGATCTAGATAAGTTTCTTAGAGGGTCTAGTTTCTAAAATTGGGTCACTTGTGGGGGATTCCCACTGTTTAGACACATCAGGGGCTATCCAAATGCGAAATGGCGTCCAATCTCGATTCCAGCCAATTTTGATTTGAAAAAGTCAAATGGCGCTCCTTCCCTTCCGAGCTCTGCCGTGCGCCCAAACAGTGGTTTTTCCCCACATATGGGGTATCGGCGTACTCAGGAGAAATTGCACAACAACTTTTTCTGCCCATTTTCTCCTTTTACCCTTGTTAAAATAAAAATATTGTTTGTAAAAAATCATTTTTGTGACTAAAAAGTTAAATGTTCATTTTTTCCTTCCAAGTTGCTTCAGCTCTTGTGAAGCACCTGAAGGGTTAATAAACTTCTTGAATGTGGTTTTGAGTACATTGAGGGGTGCAGTTTTTAGAATGGTGTCACTTTTTGGTATTTTCTGCCATATAGACCCCTCAAAGTGACTTCAAATGTGAGGTGGTCCCTAAAAAAAATGGTTTTGTACAATTTGTTGTAAAAATGAGAAATCGCTGGTCAACTTTTAACTGTTATAACTTCGTAACAAAAAAAAATTTTGGTTTCAAAATTGTGCTGATGTAAAGTAGAAATGTGGGAAATGTTATTTAGTAACTATTTTGTGTGACATATTTCTTTGTTTTAAGGGAATAAAAATTCAGTTTGAAAATAGCAAAATTTTCCAAATTTTCGCCATATTTCCATTTTTTTCATAAATAGCCACAAGTTATATTGAAGAAATTTTACCACTATCATGAAGTACAATATGTCACGAGAAAACAGTCTCAGAATCGCTAAGATCTGTTGAAGCGTTCCAGAGTTATAGCCTCATAAAGAGACAGTGGTCAGTATTGTAAAAATTGCCCTGGTCATTAACGTGCAAACCACCCTTGGGGGTTAAGGGATTAAGTGTCAAAGCAGATCTCTATTTATTACATCATAACATCATTAGTGATGGGCGAGCACTTAAATGCTCGTTGCTCGGCTCGAGCAAATTGGTATGCTCTGGTGCTCGACCCGAGCAACAAGCCCAATGTAAGTCTATGGGAAACTCGAGCATTTTTCCGGCGGCACCCCGGTGGTCTGCAGGTGGAATAGAAATTGCGGAAATCGATGGGAACAGTGCTCAAATGACATAGGAACAGCATGGGGAAGACCCCTGGAATTATTTCTGACAACCAGGTCACTGCTGTGAACAATGTTGTCAGAGTCTTATGCCACTTTTACAGACTCACAATAAAACATACAAATCCAAAATGGATTTTCCTGGGAAATATGTTAAGGAACATCCTTTCCATGGTAATGACTTGTATATAAGGCAAAAAAAATAATCAAAAACAAAAATGCTCCTCCACACCTTGGGCTATGTTCACACGTAGCGTTTTTGATGCGTTTTTGAACTTTAGCATTGCTTTCCACCAAGACAAATGAATTAACTGGGAAATGCAATTTTAACATTTTACAACCTTATCTGGCCATGTGGTGTGTGACACATCATCAGACACATCCTGTTTCATTTATGAATGAGGGACTCAGAAAGTCACAAAGCCTATTTTTATAGGGCCATCAGGCGGCCATTACTATTCTTAAAGGGCCTGTATTTGGCCCTCACTATTAGAGAGCCATCAGCCGGCTATGCTTTGTTGTTCCCATTATTAACCAGTGGATCTCCCATACTGTTATTGCGTATGGTGTGAGTGGCAGGGCTGGCCAAAATTTGGACGTACCCCAATGCCCCTTTGAAGAGACGTAGAGGAGGGCCTCCTGAAACAATGTTCCCATTATTAGAAAGTGGGTCTCCCATACTGTTTGCCTATGCAGTGAATGCAAGGGCTGCCCAAAATTTGGAGGCACTTCAATGCCCCTTGAAAGAGACGTGGAAGAGGGCCTCATAAAATATTGTTCCCATTAGAAAGGAGCCGGTCTCCTATACTTGTAATGCACATGCACTAATTGTATGGGCTGACAAACATTTACCCCTGGGGAACATACATGAACATTCTGTATAACAATTTTTTTTACGGGCATCATAAACACCCTTTAAAAAACTATGTGGGTGTTGCATCACGGACCACGGTCACCCTGGTGATATGGTGGTGGAGAAGGAGGAGGACAACAGCAAATAGCCAAAATCAGGAAGCGTATACCCATGTGTGGGTGTGAAGAGGTGCATGGGAATAGACCTCCCAAAAAAAGACACTGGTTTTGAGTTTATGTTACTCTGCTTTCATTCGGTGGTGTTGAGAAATCTGGCCAAATCCAGCCCTTGTTCATTTTTATAAGAGTCAGCCTGTCAGCATTTTCAGTTAACAGGCGGATGCGCTTATCTACTATATAATTGTCTTATCCCGTCTGTCTGTCCAGGAAATCCCACATCGCTGATTGGTCCGGCCGCGGCCAATCAGCGACGCAGGGCTAACTCTGCCCATGTGGTCACGTGACTCACCAACTGCCCATGATGTACTGAACATGTTTTGCCAGTTACAGTGTCTGATGTAGTTCTGTCACGTTTACTGAACACGGGTAATACACAGCGGAAGTACCCCGACCGGCGGCCACTACGTAAACCCCAGCAGCAGCCTCCACGTACACCCCACCAGCAGCAGCCTCTATATACCCCAGCAGCAGCCTCCATGTACACTTCACCAGCAGCAGCCTCTATATACCCCAGCAGCAGCCTCCACGTACACCCCACCAGCAGCAGCCTCTATATACCCCAGCAGCAGCCTCCACATATACCCCAGCAGCAGCAGCCTCCACGTACACCCCACCAGCAGCAGCCTATATACCCCTGACGCGCACCACATTGGTGGTACCATGGCTATGGGGTACTCGGAACCGAGCCCATGGAAGTCTATGGGGAATGTCACTGGCAGCAGAGCTCGGTCCGTGGCCCTGGCGGTCATGCAATGGGGGAATATTTACAGGGGATTTTAGAATAATAGTAGTTCGTGACGCCACCTGTGGTTTCTGATCTGATTGACCAGCGCTGCAGGGTAGATCTCTGAGGGGATGTTATGGCAGCTAGGTGTTAAGTCCCCCACAGGTGGGACTGGTTCCTCAAAGTCTATGGTGGTGATGCAGGGTGCAGATAAGAATTCAGTCACACACAATGCAGTCTCTTTCCATACCTTTACTTGTAGATGTTGCAGGTATGTCCCGGGAAGCTGGTTAGGTTGGAGAATGCACATTCAGGAAAACTGTTGAGCAGGTTAGAGGCCTCCTTTCTCCTTGTAATGTGTGTGAGTACAAACTTGCATAAAGTCAAGGGCAACTCTTTCAATAGCAACTACGCCCGGCCAACATTGTGGTGGAGCCTTTTCATTGGTAAAACTAAGTCTATATTTGCTAATCAGGCTAGACTCCTGTTCTCCTGACTCCAGTTACGTATCGACACATTGGGCTACCTTCTGTGACTTGAAGTCCAGCAAGGCCTCCGGTTTTCTTATCACTAGACGTGAAGTACTAGCAATGCTTCGGACCCGGTGTCCGGTTTAATTGAGTGAGGGTGATTTGTCCCTTTGTCACTCTTACTTCTCCACTCGCCCTTCGCCCTGCTCTCGCCCTTAATATAAGCACGTGTAGCAATGGTATAAAGGTCAGCTTTCCTTCAGTGCTCACTGACCTGTTCTCAGTTGGCTCGTTGGTATAACTGCTGTGATTCCTTTCCTTCTTTCCTTCTTAGGCCGGCGTCACACTGGCGACAGAATCGGACGACTGCAATGCGATGAAAAATCGCATTGCAGTCGGACCTATGTTAATCTATGGAGCAGCTCCCAGTATCAGATTTTTTGTGGTCCATTTTAAACGTCCGTGTACAATCGCAGCATGCTGCGATTGTCACCGATTGTCGGTCGACAATCGCCAAAGCAAGTCTATGGGAGCGATGAAAAATCGGATTACAAACGGACCACACTGTGTGACTTGCGATGAAATCGCATCGGTGTCCTTTAGAAAAGCCGGCAATTCATCCCCGGCTATACTGTAAAATCACACTGACAGCTTTAATAAAGACTAGAAAGAATAGATATATACACATAGAACACATATATATATATATATACATGTCATTGTGACATATATATATACATATATTTATAGTTCCTAGACTTCTACATACTGTTATAGCTGCTAATTCAATTGCCGGGTTTTGTGAAATCACAGAAGCCGACATGAAATGATACATTGTTTCAACACAGTTAACCATGTCATTTCCTGTATTTTGATATTTGTTTAGAACTTACAATTACATGAGTGTATTTGTGCAAAATTTCAGACATGTAGGGGTTAATTAAAGGTGTAATTTCGTTGAAAAAAAATGCGTGGGCTCCCGCTGTATTTTCTCCACCAGACAGACAAAGCAAGCGAGTGGGGGCAGATAATAACAGCCTAGGGAGGGTACATTTTTTGTGCCCCCCCTGGCTACTAACATCTGCCCCCAGACACCCCAGAAAGGGCAAATCTATAATTAGATTCGCCCTTTCTGGCACTTTGCCCGTCTATTCCCATTGCCCTGTAGCGGTGGCGAATGGGTTAATAATCTCACCTTACTGTCACCTTGCAATTGAAAGGTGACCTTAAGGTAGGTTAATAATTGAGAGCTGTCAATTAGATAACTATCAATTATTAATCCTATTGAAGTAAATAAAAAAACACACACACACTTTAAGAATAAATAATTTTAATGAAATAAAAACACATTTTTTTGACCATATTTTATTTTACACTTAATCCGTGCGAAGCCATTGATCTCCTAAAATAAAGAAAAAAAAATAAAACAACATTATTCTTACCTATTCCGCCGATCTGTCACGTCCCACGCTGTAATCCTTCACAAAGGGTTAACTAGCTTTGAGCCAAGCAGTGCAAGTAATCCTGCATGCTCAGCTCAAAGCTCCTGAATGAATAAGTTCCTCTCCTGGCGACAGGAGAGGATGTGTTTCATGAATGAAGCTTAATTGATTGTGTCCACTTTCCCTTTAGGTCAGGTCACTAAAGTTAAATTGCCAATAAATCAATTAAGCTCCATTCATGAATCTATTCCTCTACTTTCGCTGGGAGAGGAACTTATTCATTCAGGGGAATACAGGTCTGAGACAGCATTATTAGCTCTCTGCGACCTGTAACCTGTTAACCCTTTCTGATGGATTACACCGTGGGACCTGACTGTACATCGGATTGGTAAGTATAATTTTGCTTTTTTATTTTATTTTTATTACAGGAAATGGTTTTAGCAGGAAAATAAAATATGGTCAAAAACTGTGTGATTATTTAATTAAACTTATTTTTTATTAAACTGTGTGTGTTTGATTTTTCTTTCATACAATAGGATTAATAATTGATAGTTGTCTAATTGACAGCTCTCAATTATTAACCTACCTTAAGGTCACCTTTCAATTGCAAGGTGACAGTAAGGTGAGATTATTAACCCATTCGCCACTGCTACAGGGCAATGGGAATAGACGGGCAAAGTGCCAGAAAGGGCGAATCTAATTATAGATTTGCCCTTTCTGGGGTGTCTGGGGGCAGATGTTAGTAGCCAGGGGGGGCACAAAAAATGTACCCTCCCTAGGCTGTTATTATCTGCCCCCACTCGCTTGCTTTGTCTGTCTGGTGGAGAAAATACAGCGGGAGCCCACGCATTTTTTTTCAACGAAATTACACCTTTAATTAACCCCTACATGTCTGAAATTTTGCACAAATACACTCATGTAATTGTAAGTTCTAAACAAATATCAAAATACAGGAAATGACATGGTTAACTGTGTGGAAACAATGTATCATTTCATGTCGGCTTCTGTGATTTCACAAAACCCGGCAATTGAATTAGCGGCTATAACAGTATGTAGAAGTCTAGGAACTATAAATATATGTATATATACATGTCACAATGACATGTATATATATATATATATGTGTTCTATGTGTATATATCTATTCTTTTTTTGTGATTGAAATACTATTCTTTTAGATCCATTATATGTCAGTTTTGCAAGCCTGCGAGAAAATCTCGCAAGTCGGATGAAAATCGGATGTTACAAGGTACACACACATGCGATTAAATCGCATCTTTGAAGGAAAATCGGATGCCAGAAGGATGTGTGATGTTTGCATTTTGATCCGACAATCGACCGTCTAAAACGGACCGATTTTTTGTGGTTGTGTGTGACTCCAGCCTTAGACCCCACTTCGAGTGGCTATCAGGAACTTCTGTCAACTGATTTCAATGCACGCTCTGAGAGTCACTTTCCACTTTCTTAGGAACACAGGCAGCTTGTTCTGAGTAGCAGGTTAAGGGGTAGCTCTGACTAGGCTAGGATGATTCACTTCACCCGTACTAGCCTCCACTTCCGTATAAGATGAGCTACACAAGCTCTGTCAGGATTCAGTCTTCTCTCCCTCCGTCTGTCTCTGACTGAAACAGAAACTAAACTGATCTGAACTTGGATGGGATGACTCACTCCTGAGCCACCCGGAGCTTGACTGACTAACTTTGCTACATATTTAGACTTGAGAGTCCTCAGTGGTTGATACCTTTTAATGGCTAACTGAAAAGATGGTAACAAATTGCAAGCTTTCGAGACTACGCAGGTCTCTTCATCAGGCATAGACTAATACAACATCTGAAGAATCACATATTTATACACAAAATAGCACAGAAAAAATGCAATAGGTAGGACAAGTGACATGGAGCAGAACTGTCATTATGGCAGAGGGATTAACATAAATATGACTAGTTCATAGATAAGGAGTGAAGGTTTTATTACCCTCTGATTGGGGTCTGGTATTGTGTTGTGATGACCCTAAAAGGTCAGGGAGGCAGATTCCTTAATTGTTGTAGAACGACATAAAACTCTGGGATATATTCATCCCAGCACTAAGAGTGTCAAAGGTCATCATAAGTTTATATTCCCAGACTTTTCTATCCTTCTCAGATTTGAAGTTAGATTTTAATACAAGTAATTAAAATCTAACTTCAAATCTGAGAAGGATAGAAAAGTCTGGGAATATAAACTTATGATGACCTTTGACACTCTTAGTGCTGGGATGAATATATCCCAGAGTTTTATGTCGTTCTACAACAATTAAGGAATCTGCCTCCCTGACCTTTTAGGGTCATCACAACACAATACCAGACCCCAATCAGAGGGTAATAAAACCTTCACTCCTTATCTATGAACTAGTCATATTTATGTTAATCCCTCTGCCATAATGACAGTTCTGCTCCATGTCACTTGTCCTACCTATTGCATTTTTTCTGTGCTATTTTGTGTATAAATATGTGATTCTTCAGATGTTGTATTAGTCTATGCCTGATGAAGAGACCTGCGTAGTCTCGAAAGCTTGCAATTTGTTACCATCTTTTCAGTTAGCCATTAAAAGGTATCAACCACTGAGGACTCTCAAGTCTAAATATTTTTCTATCTACTGGCTAACACGGTACGAAGATACACATCTTTCCTATAACTTTGCTACGTCACACTACTTAAATAGTCTAATATGCCTCTAGTGGCAATGCTGAGAAGTGTGCGTGAATGAATATCAGGCTTTACAGTTACCTTTCTGTGCATTTTCCAGGAGACATGTGTGCCTTGCGCAGCTGGGCCACACACCCCAGCAGCAGCCTCCACGTACACCCCACCAGCAGCAGCCTCTATATACCCCAGCAGCAGCCTCCACGTACACCCACCAGCAGCAGCCTCTATATACCCCAGCAGCAGCCTCCACGTACACCCCACCAGCAGCAGCCTCTATATATCCCAGCAGCAGCCTCCACATATACCCCAGTAGCAGCCTACACGTACACCCCACCAGCAGCAGCCTCTATATACCCCAGCAGCAGCCTCCACGTACACCCCACCAGCAGCAGCCTCTAAATACCCCAGCAGCAGCCTCCACATATACCCCAGCAGCAGCAGCCTCCACATATACCCCAGTAGCAGCCTACACGTACACCCCACCAGCAGCAGCCTCTATATACCCCAGCAGCAGCCTCCACGTACACCCCACCAGCAGCAGCCTCTATATACCCCAGCAGCAGCCTCCACGTACACCCCACCAGCAGCAGCCTCTATATACCCCAGCAGCAGCCTCCACATATACCCCAGCAGCAGCAGCCTCCACATATACCCCAGTAGCAGCCTACACGTACACCCCAGCAGCCTCTATATACACCCCAGATGCCTCTATATACACCCCAGCAGCCTTTATATACAGCCCAGCAGCCTCTATATACACACCAGATGCCTCTATATACACCCCAGCAGCCTCTATATACACCCCAGATGCCTCTATATACACCCCAGATGCCTCTATATACACCCCAGCAGCCTCTATGTACACCCCAACAGTAGCCTCTATATACACCCCAGCAGCCTCTATATACACCCCATATGCCTCTATATACAGCCGATTAGCCTCTATATACACCCCAGCAGCCTCTATATACACCCCAGCAACCTCTATATACACCCCAGATACCTCTATATACACCCCAGCAGCCTCTATATACACCCCAGCAACCTCTATATATACCCCAGCAGCCTCTATATATACCCCAGCAGCCTCTATATGCACCCCAGCAGCCTCTATATACACCCCAGATGCCTCTATATACACCCCAGCAGCCTCTATATACACCCCAGAAGCCTCTATATACACTCCAGCAGCCTCTATATAAACCCCAGAAGCCTCTATATACACACCAGCAGAAGCATTAGCCTCTATATACACCCCAGAAGCCTCTTGTAAGCTTTCCGGGGGTTTAGCTCTAGGATCGCTGTCTGGGTAGACAGAATGGCACGGAAACAGTTCATTCAGACAGCAGTTTGGTGAAAACTGGCCGCAACCAGTTTTATTAAAGTCCACAGCACACAGATAAAAACAAATCATAAACAGAAAACCTGGGCTTGTCTAGCCACTAAATTACACTTAGATAGATGGCCCTCTCTATCCGGGACCCAGACTCTACCAGTCTGTGCCCAAAACAACACATATCACATATGTTACCAGTATGGAGTTTCACAGACACTCCTCTTTATGTCCGAAGGCAACTCCAATGTCCAGACTTGAGAGAGGTCACCTCCTATTCAGTCGCTATTCGCACGGATTCTCACTGCGACTACTCCTGTGTCCGGGGTACTTCCTGCACCCAGACTGAGATAGCTCACACTCTTAGAGACTGCTTCCTTGTGCCAGGACACCTCCCTGTGTCCGGGCTAAAGACAGCTCCCACACTCTTGGAGACACCTTCTGTGTCTGGACCCCTTGTCCAGACTGAATGAGCTCTCAGATTGTGTTTGCAGACACCTACTTCTGGTCTCCTAATCAAGACCTGAGTAGTTTCAGGCCTGTGCTGCAAGTGTGTGCTGAATGTGAGGTGTAGTGACCTTTCTCTACCACTAGGTTTACAAAGCCACACATTTCCCTTATACCTAGGCGAAATGCACACCCCACTCAACACACATTCCTTCACTGTCTCACATATCCCCTCCCTCTTCTCCAGACCGGAGGGCTGGTCATCCAGACCGGAGGGCTGGTCAACAATCCAACAGAGACAGTGAACTCTGGACCAGTCATGGCCCTCATCAGCTTCATCCTCACCACTGTCATAGCCAACATCATCTGAAGCATCCGCACTACCCTGTACCCTCCCAGGCCTATACTCTCTGCGGGCCTCGGGTATCCTGCACGGTTTCATCTTGACTTTAGTGCCAGCCTCAGTCTCGGTATAGTGGCTCACCAGATAAGTACGACCAGGCACGTCAGAACAGCTCTGCTGATTCTTCCTCAGAAACTTTCGTACCTCCTGTTTTTGGGGCACTGACCCTGTGTCACCCACTGTCACAGGAGGTATAGGGGTTTTCTCTAATTCCCCCTGAACTTTCTTTAGCACATCTACTTTCTTAAATATCAGTTGATTCATAAATTCTACCTCACAGAACCCAAGCGCCTCTGTCATGGTCTCTGACCATTCCGAGCCACACTGTTCAAACGATTGGCACTGTAGAGGGAGCTGATCGTTTTTCTTGGTCGGTACACATAATTTATCCTCTTCTGGTACAGGCTCACTTTGCATAAGACTCAGAGCTCTTACTTCTTTCTCCAGGAGATCCTCATGGCTACGCATCTTCTCCTGTAGTTGTTGGACGTCCTTTACGTCTTCGGCCCTTTCTTCAGGCTCTTCTGGTAGGACATGCTCAGAAGCCCTACCATCAGTCTTCTTTTCCACCACGTTCTGCATCCCATCTGAGCTCCCGTGTATCTGCAGCGGCAACGGAGCGACACATCGCCCCTCCCACTCACTGGGACGTGGTTCAAGTGTAGACTCCATGAAAATGCGCCTGAGCTCACCAAGGCCAACCCGAGGTCTCAAAATCTCATCTTGGGATTTATCCAGATCCTTTGGGTCGCTCGGGAACTCCGATGGCGCACCGGGCGCCGAACTTCCGGCCCGAGCTTCGCGAGTCGCAGCCACGGATCCGGACAGTACACCGTCCACGCCGCTGTCTCCGGCAGAAACATATTCCGGGGCAGAGTCATTCCCCACATCTTCAGTCTTGTTCCTCACAGCTTCACTTGAGACATCAGCCTCTGGTGAGGCACCTGGCCTGGTGTCCACCACTTCCATGGCTTTCTCCTCCTCTGCAGCATCACCTTCCGAGTCCTTGGCCTGATGCAGATCCACACCATACATTGATAACTTCTCATTTTCAACAGCATCCACTTGTGCTGTGTTCAGTTTCAGAGTCCGGTCTTTCACCTTAGTCTTCGCCAGGGAACCGGCCAACGGTACAACATCTTCAGATGCCATCCTCCGTCCGACTGCAAGGTCAGCCTCAGCCTTCCTCTCAGGACTCTCAATCTCCTCTGCTACCATGCCTTCCTCACTTGCACTGGTTGCTTTATTGTCATCAGATGACTCACTATCACCACCACTATCCCTGTCTGACCCCCTTTTCTCAGCCACATCTGGCTCACTTCTAGGGTTAGACACTTCATTTTCATTCACATCCGGCTCACTGTCAGGGCTATACACTTCATTTTCATTCACATCCTGCTCACTGTCAGGGTTATACAATTCATTTTCATTCATATCCTGTTCACTGTCAGTGTCACACAATTCATTTTCACTCACATCTTGATCTGGAACCTGAGTTAACATGTCATCCACAATATTAACTGCACCATCTGGTCCCTCAAGTATGTGACTATGTGACAACCCCAGCACTACACTTCTATATAGCTCAGGCACTAGGAGCTGACTCACAACCTCTCCCTGGACTTCAGTGTTTATGGCAACATGAGAGAACCTCTCCTCAGTCAGGCTCCTGGGAAACCTCATTTAGAACAATCATATTTTCCTGTGCTGTTTTAAGAGAGGGTTCTCGCCACTGCTCACTCTCAAAACCGTCACAGGACACAGGCAAGTCAGGGACACTCGGTTCCCGAGAACCACCATCCTCGTCTCCCAACATCACCTGCAAAGGAATTTCATCACTATCACAGTCATCATTATTATCAACATCATCATCATGACTATGATCAGTATTATCATCACTATCATTATCAGCATCAGCACCATTTTCATGGTCATCATCATTATCAGGTTCATCATCATCATTAGCATTATCATCATCATTATCACATAATTTTAACATCCCACTAGCATTGTGTTCCGCCCCTCGGGACTGCGCACCCTCAGTAGGAGCTTCATCACACTGTCCATCAGAAACATTTTTCCCCCAGAGATCCTTAGACCGGGGAAAGTCATTACCCAATATAACGGGGTGCACCAGGGTCTTCACTACCCCCACTTCATATGAAACCTCCCCGAGTTTGGGGACCAAGTCCACGGCAGTCTCTGGGTAGACTTTGGTGTCTTCATGGATGTACACCACACTCAGGTGCTTATCAGGGATGAAGTCCCTATCACTCAGGCTGTCACATACGGAAGTCACTGGACTCTCTGAGTCCAAGAGGGCCTGTGCTGGGCAGTCACTTACAACCACCGGGGACCCCTGTGGTCCAGTCTCTTCGGCTGAGGTGGACACACACACAGGCTCTGCGCAGGGAGAGAGGGATCTGCCAACATCACAACACATAGGCTCCCCCTCTATTGGACAGTTGGCTGCAATTTCACGCCAGCTCCAACACTGTCCATCACACTCTCCCACCCACATGTCCCCTCGGGCCTGAACCCGCTTATCAGCATACCCCATGTCCCCAACAGCTGGAACGCTCTTACCGCGAGAGTTCAGCGTCCGGGAACTCCGAAGTGACGACCTCTCAGACGGCTGTACCTCAGGAGGACGTGCTTGGGTGTAGCGGTCCACTATCACCTTTTCTACTCCATAATCAGGCCTGCTGACTGCAGACTCCCAACTGTATCTCCAGTCACGAACTCCCCTGGCACGGGCTGTCACCGTAACACCCAGCCGGGTAAGAATCGCCGCTTTCAACTTGGCATAGTCTTCGCTGTCCTGCTTGCTCAGGTCAGCCCAGACTTTTTGGGGTTCCCCAATCAGATAGGGTACGACCGCCATGGCCCATTCAGATAGTGGCAGATTCTCCTTCTCTGCCAGTCTCTCAAACCTAGTAAGATATACCTCCACATCATCACGAGGTGTCATTTTTCTCAAGGACCGTCTTACCGCCTTCTTTATAGCGGACAACGCCGGTGCCTTCACAACATTACTTCGGGACGCGGCACCGAAATCCTTTTTTGGTGCTGTCATCTGCTCAACAAATAACCGGTTGTTCTCCTGCTGCTGCTGCAGGAATTGCTGCTGGGCCTGCTGCATGTGCTGCTGGTGCTGCAGGCGCTGCTGCTCCATGCTTCGCTGGGCCTGCACCAGGTACTCAACGAGTTCCTCCATACTGCCGGACTCATCTGTCTCAATCACAGCAGTCTTATGTTGCACATTAACTTGTGCCATTTGTTCAAACAGCGCCTCCATGCTGTCATCCATGCTGTCAGACTTCTCTGTCTTAACAACGGCAGACTTCACTCAAGACATACACACTACACAGCTTTTTTTCCACAGAAAATTCAGCCTTGCTGTGCAACCACTTTTTTTTTTTTTTTTTTTTTTTTTCCCTTTGCAAAGTCTATTAGGGCTCCTGTCTCTTTAAGACTGCTCCACAAACTTTTCTTTTGCTGCTGCACATTCCACAGTCATTTTCACAACAAGTTCAGCTTTGCTGTGCATACATTTTCTCTCTGCAGACCCTATCAGGGCCACTGTCTCTCCAAGACTGCTCCAAACAGACGTTTCTGCTGACACACACTTTTTTTTTTTTTTCCCTCTGTTGCTATTTCAATAGACTTCACCTTTAATGCTGTCTCTCGCCACTGTGCTGCATGCACACTCCAGCACTAACTGTACCAGGCCCTGCGCTGCCCCAGCATTCTCCGCCAATTGTAAGCTTTCCGGGGGGTTTAGCTCTAGGATCGCTGTCTGGGTAGACAGAATGGCACGGAAACAGTTCATTCAGACAGCAGTTTGGTGAAAACTGGCCGCAACCAGTTTTATTAAAGTCCACAGCACACAGATAAAAACAAATCATAAACAGAAAACCTGGGCTTGTCTAGCCACTAAATTACACTTAGATAGATGGCCCTCTCTATCCGGGACCCAGACTCTACCAGTCTGTGCCCAAAACAACACATATCACATATGTTACCAGTATGGAGTTTCACAGACACTCCTCTTTATGTCCGAAGGCAACTCCAATGTCCAGACTTGAGAGAGGTCACCTCCTATTCAGTCGCTATTCGCACGGATTCTCACTGCGACTACTCCTGTGTCCGGGGTACTTCCTGCACCCAGACTGAGATAGCTCACACTCTTAGAGACTGCTTCCTTGTGCCAGGACACCTCCCTGTGTCCGGGCTAAAGACAGCTCCCACACTCTTGGAGACACCTTCTGTGTCTGGACCCCTTGTCCAGACTGAATGAGCTCTCAGATTGTGTTTGCAGACACCTACTTCTGGTCTCCTAATCAAGACCTGAGTAGTTTCAGGCCTGTGCTGCAAGTGTGTGCTGAATGTGAGGTGTAGTGACCTTTCTCTACCACTAGGTTTACAAAGCCACACATTTCCCTTATACCTAGGCGAAATGCACACCCCACTCAACACACATTCCTTCACTGTCTCACACTCTATATACACCCCAGCAACCTCTATATACATGTGTAGCCCTGGTACACAATACCAGGAGGATGAGTGGAGAGGTAACAGTTAAGGTCTCTTCATGACATCATGTACACTTCTGACACACCCAGCAGGGGTGTGGAAGGGAGTGATTTTCTAGTCAGTCAGTTTCCTGTCCTTGGACAGAGTAGACGTGTCCAGTTTGAGCCTGTCATCAGTTCAGAACGTGGAGGCTGGTACAGGTGGTCTAATTCACCTTAGTCTAGTCAGAGCTGTGCCCCACTGGAAGAAAGACTGAACTAGCTATTAAGAGTTGAGCAAATCGAAGGGCAAAGTGGAAGGAAGATTATTGGAAAAGTGCGTTTGGCTTGGAAGAGTCCTGCACATTGCTACCGGTCACTGGGGACCGAAGAATCACTATTGTTACAAGCATAGTGAAGAGAAAACCAGAGATTTACCGGACCCTAGGTCGCGGCAAACACCCCCTTATAGTCAGTACGTAACTGGGGTCAGGGGAAGTGAAGACTTTGAGTCTCTGCAGGACAAGATAAGAATTCAGCTCCCTCATAGAAAGGCTCCTAACACTAAACTGACTGGGAAGCACAGCTTTGGATAAGCTGGAATCATAGAGAGGACTACGCTTCAGGCTGGTCGTACTCATCTTCATTGGACAGTAAAGGAGGCCCCTAAGTTGCTTAGCTGTTGCCTCAAAGCTCATCCTCCACCAACCCCATCAGCCTCCCTGGGACCTGCTTGAACATCTTACAAGTAAAGGTATGGAAAGACGCTGACCGTGTGAGACTGAGTTATTATTGCATGCCTGCACAATCCCTACCTAACTCCCGATCTGAGGGACCAGTCCCACCTGTAGGGGACCCGACATCTAGCTGCATCACCATCCCCTCAGAGATCTACAGCAGCGCTGGTACTAATTACCAGAATACTACAGGTGGCGTCACGAACTGTATATAAATATCCCCTGTAAATATTCCCCAACATACGCCAGACCGCCAGGGCCACAGACCGAGCCACAGCTACCTGTGACAATCCCCATAGACTTCTACGGGCTCGGCTCTGAGTACCCCATTGCCCTGGTAACCCACAATTGTGGTGGCGGGTCGACACAAAACTTTGGCGTCACGAACAGGATCCGAAACTTGCAGCATTGCGAGCCCTGTGTGCCTGTGGAGTGTTTTGATGAAAAAGACTGTTGCTATTGTTTGGCGCTAAAATCCGCCATTTTGCCGCCATATTCGCGCCCTCAGGCGCTGGAGAAGAAGGTGGGCGGACCTGAAAAAGCGCGCAAAGTCTTGGACACGCCCCCAACCTGCACCCCAAACTGCATAGCAATCTGCGTCGCAAACCGCATCGCAAACTGCATAGCAATCTGCTTTGCAAACCGCATCGCGAACTGCATAGCAAACCGCATCGCAAACCGCATCGCAATCTGCATCGCAAACCGCATCGCAAACTGCATAGCAATCTGCATCACAATCCGCATAGCAAACTGCATCACAATCTGCATTGCAATCCGCATCGCAAATTGCATCGCAAAATAGAGCTGCAGGTCCTGCGACAGGAAGTGAACGCTCTGACATCAGAGCGCCTGCGACGAAGGTCCTGTTCCCACTGCGGTGCCTGTGAAGTAGCAGCATCTGAAACCGGTAGGCTCCGTTTAACCAAGGGGGCGCTAAGATGTCACAACAACCGGCTGACAGTGCGGCCCCGGCCGGAGTCCCCAATCCCGCACCGTCTGGTATTGTAGCGCCAGATGGGGGCGCAGGCCCTGCACCCAGCCCGGTAGTCCCGATCATGCCACTAACGCTCCCATATATGCCTGGGGCGAAATGGCTTCCCCAATACAGCGGTGGGCCAGGCACATTAGCAGGCTTCAAGCGGAAGTTATGCAGCATCTTAGAAATGTACTCTATGCCTGAGAGACAAAAAGCTGCTGTGCTAATAGGGCAGCTAACTGGCGCTGCTGAGAGGGAAGTGGAGACCTGGGATACCGTTGATCAGGAGTCGGTACCTGCGATCTTCCTGAAGCTACATGCCATATTTGAAGACCGCACAGAAACGGATCTCCGGATGGCCTTCTATCACTGTTCACAACAGCCAGGTGACAGCATCCGGGACTATGCTTGCCGACTACAGGGAGCCCTGAGAGCCCTCAAGCAAATTAACAATTTAAATGCTATCGACGAGAATAGAATGCTGAAAGAACAATTTATACAGGGATTGAGATCCCCAGAGGAACGCAGAACTGTAAATTGGTGGTCCTTAGATCATCCGGATGCTACCTTTGATGCCCTAAAGGACATGGCAATAAAAGGGCTGCGGCCCCTGGGCAAACCTGAGGTGGCCACCCAACATCATCAGGGTGAAGTCACTCTGGAACCGGCAGTAACCCCCTGTTCCCCGCTAGTGGCAGAAACCAAAACGCAGGTGACACCTCCTAGTGAATTGGACTGTCTGCGCTCAGAGGTGCGCCAGCTGACTAAAAATCTGGCCGCTGTGATGAGTGCCCTACAGCTGCGGAAAGAGGAGGAAGGGAAGATCTTGTTAGCTGACTGCCCAGAGGACGTTCCGTGGATGCACCGGAGAAGAAAGAAGACGTCGCCCCCCCGGAGGAGGACAACGCCACCCCCAGGAGCAACCTCTGATCAACACCCTTCTCGTCGAGAGATCATCTGTTATCGCTGCAACCGGAAAGGTCATCTGTCTACACAGTGTCCTTTAAACGGGCAGAACCTGGGTCCAAGGGCCAACACCCAGGAGAATACCCGTCAGGCCCCCTAGACTGGAACCGCAGGTATGTGGGCGGGCGACCCTACCTGTCTATTATTCTAGATGGTATTGCTGTTCCAGCATTGTTAGACACTGGGTCCCAGGTGACCCTAATACCTGATGCTCTATATACCAAGTACTGGTCAATGGACAGTCTTAAACCTCCGAGCCTTGACTTTACTGTGTATGCTTCTAATGGTCTTCCTGTAGAAGTACTCGGAACAAAATGTGTAGATGTAAAGGTGGGCAGAGAGGAGTTGAAAGACCAAGGGCTTCTGGTAGTAAAGACTGTAAATGAGGAGAACGGTTTAAATATCATTTTGGGTACTAACATTATCGGTAATTGTTTGGGAGAAGTTGTGTTCTTACTCCAACAGCTCGCTGAGATTGCCCGACCAAGGCAGAGAGGAGTAATCCAAAGAGAGATCCGGGCCCTGGTGTGTCAGCAGCAAGCGAAGCTTACCGATGGCGAAATTGGTAATGTACGGGTCACTGACTCGGATCCTATTGTGATACCCCCAATGAGTGAAATGATCATTTGGTGCAGGGCAGCCATAGGTCTGAGAGGACAGAATTACCAAGCTGTAGTAGAACCCCACCATTCAGAACATAGACCTACACTTATGACTGCTAGAGGAGTAGTAGAGGTGGTGAATGGAAGAGTACCGGTACGGCTTCTCAATTGGGGAGATGATGAGGTAAATTTACCCCGTTATGCAACCATTGCTAAACTTCATGCTGTTGATAATAATTCTATTCTCCCGGCTGAGTCCTTAGACTCCTGTCAAATAGAGGAGGACATTGACCCAGCAACTCAGGTGGTGGAATGGTGTCAGCAACTCCATGTTGGGACGGACACCACTCCCGCTCACCAGAAGCAAGGGGTATTACGGGTGGTACAAGAGTATGCCCAAGTGTTTAGCAAAAATCCACTTGATTTTGGGACAATTAAGGGAGTACAACATCATATCCCTACTGGCAGTCATCCTCCCATCAAAGAGCGGTATAGGCCCATACCTCCAGCTCATTATCAGAAGGCTAAAGAAATGTTGAATGATATGAAGAAAGCTGGGGTGATAAGGGATAGTTGTAGCCCCTGGGCAGCCCCTCTAGTTCTGGTTAAAAAGAAAGATGGTAGTATGAGAATGTGTGTGGATTACAGGCAGGTGAACCGCATAACACACAAGGATGCATACCCGCTACCACGTATAGAGGAATCATTAGCTGCTCTGAAAACGGCTAACTACTTTTCTACCCTTGATCTGACTAGTGGTTACTGGCAAGTGGCTGTGGCTGAGGAGGATCGTGAGAAAACGGCTTTCACCACCCCAATGGGGCTCTGTGAGTTCGACAGAATGCCGTTTGGGCTCAGCAGTGCCCCAGGAACATTTCAGAGAGTGATGGAAAACTGTCTGGGACATCTCAATTTTGAAACCGTGCTGCTATACCTAGACGACGTCATCGTGTATTCCAAGACTTATGAGGACCATCTGAAGCACCTGGCAGAAGTATTCGAGTCCCTGTCCAGGTACGGGATGAAATTAAAACCCTCAAAATGCCATCTACTCAAGCAGAAGGTACAATACTTGGGGCACATCGTCAGTTCGGAAGGAGTAGCGCCGGACCCAGAGAAAGTCACTGCCATCCAGAAGTGGCCGGAGCCGAAGAACCTTAAGGAAGTGCGACAGTTCCTGGGACTAACGGGTTACTACAGGAGATTCGTGAAAGATTACACGAAGAAGGCAGCTCCTTTACAGGACCTCCTGGTAGGACAATCTTTAAAGAGCAGAAACCCTCCCTTTAATTGGGGTAAAGAACAGGCTGAAGCATTCCAAAAGATGAAAGAGATCCTGACAGGTGATGAGATCTTAACCTATCCTGATTACAGCCAACCGTTCCTGTTGTACACCGACGCCAGTAATGAAGGGCTGGGAGCAGTTCTCAGTCAGAAGCAGAATGGCCAAGAAAAAGTCATCGCTTATGCTAGCAGAAAACTCAGGCCAACTGAAAGGAATCCGGAAAATTATAGCAGCTTCAAGCTAGAGTTTCTGGCGCTGGTCTGGGCCATCACTGAAAGATTTAAGCACTATCTGGCCTCCAATAAGTTCACGGCGTACACAGACAACAACCCGTTAACGCACCTGGAAACCGCCAAGCTGGGTGCCATGGAGCAGCGATGGATGGCCCGGTTGTCCAATTACCAGTTTACTATCAAGTACCGGGCAGGTCGAAAGAATGCCAATGCTGATGCGTTGTCCCGAATGCCGCATGACTCTGATACGGAAGAAGAATCGGACGACCTGGAAGAAATTGAGCTACCCGCGTTCCATCGAAATGGGGTAGTCCACGAGCATCGAGTTCACAGAAAGCAGTATGGTGCAACATTAAATCCTTTACCCCATCACAGCTGGAAAGAGACTCAGGACAGTGATCCAGTGGTCAGCCGCATCAAGGAGTTGTTAAAACAGGAAGGTTCCTCCTTGGAAAAGGATGCACCTATGTCAGCCAAGCTCCTGTGGAACGAGAAAAGCAGGTTGTTCCTATACCGTGAGAAGTTGTGCAGAAGATACGTCAACCCCAGAACCCATGAAATGGTCTGGCAAATCGTGGTCCCCAAGGCAGACGTCCCAATGGTGTTGGAAGCGTACCACGATCAAGCAGGACACTTTGGCTGGAGGAAGCTGGAGACCCTGTTGAGATGCCGGTTCTACTGGGTAGGGATGCGCAGCTCCATCGAGAGGTGGTGTCGGAACTGTGGACCCTGTGGTCTCAGAAGAAAGGACTACGGAAGTCAGAAGGCCCCCCTGCAACCTATCCGGACGACTCGTCCCCTGGAGATTGTGGCCCTGGACCACGTCAAACTGTCGCCGAGTAGATCTGGATACTCATACGCCTTGACCATGGTGGACCATTACTCCAGATTCCTGGTGGTTGTTCCAGTGAAGGACCAGACCGCAGTGACGGCCGCGAAGACCTTTCAAGCAAGTTTCTGCAGACCGCATGGGTATCCGGAGCAAGTATTAACCGATCAGGGACCTGCTTTTGAAGCCGATTTATTCAAGGAATTCTGTCATATGTACGGGTGCAAGAAAATTAGAACGACACCATACCACCCTCAAACCAACGGTCTTTGTGAAAAATGAACCATATTGTCCTTGACTTGTTGAGATCCATACCGTTGGAAGACAGGAATCGATGGCCGGATTTACTACCTGATTTGGTTGATTTGTATAATCATATACCTGTAAGCTCAACTAACTGCACTCCAGCTTATCTTATGCGAGCAAGGCCCGGAAAACTACCAATGGATTTAGAACTTGGAGTGGTAGAACCGGAGGCAGACGATGCCGTGGAAAACTGGGACATCAATAGGCAAGAGCAATACAGAAGAGTACAAATCTGTGTGGAGGAAAGTCTCAATAAGGCACGGGAGAAACAGGAAGATGTTTACAACCGAAATGCTCCTGCCAAGCCTCTGATGCCTGGAGAGGTAGTATTAAAAAGAAAAAGAAAGATGCACAAACTGGATAACCAGTGGGAGCAAGAACCCTATGTCATACAAGATTCTAAATATGACAACAGAAAAGTTTGTGTCGTCAGTAAAGACGGAGGAAGAACAACAACCACTGTGTCCAGAGATCATTTGAAGTTGTGTCCAGAACACTTAAAGCGTTGTGAAAAGAACCCTGTCCTCAATCAAAGAGAAAGAAAGGAAGAGGTCATCCACACCGATCTGGGAGATTTTCCTGCGGATTGGCCCCGACTGGGAGATGCTGTGATAATTCCAGTGTTGCAGTTTTATCAGCCACAAGAGGAAGTTTTACCTCCAGTTGTGCCTGTGGTGCCAGTTGAGCCCGCTCAGGAGTTACCCATCCCAGCAACACCTCAACCTGTGGAACCTCAAGATGGATCATCTGAAGCAGCGCCCCATACTATGGGATCCCCTGGTGAAGCTGACTCACACCGTCCAGCCATCAGTACGCTTGCCAGATCCATAGAAAGATTAAGGCAGTTCTATAGTTTGCCGTTACGCAGTGCAGACAGATCGCAACTGGATATACCTGAAACTACACCACGTAGATCAGAGAGAATCACAAAAGGGAAGTTACCCATTAGATATCAGCAGTGATTATAACGAATTGATGTAAAATATTGTGAAAAGTCTATATATATAAATGTGTTTTCCCTATTATGTCTTCGTTTAACAATGGACTCAGAGGCTGAGAACTGAGCCAGCCCAAAAACTGTATCCTGTAAATAGTTGCACTAAAGTGCCTTTTTAATGGTTTCACATGAAACCTTGACTTACCTCTGAACCAAAAACCCGTGTGGTGTGGCACTGAGTGAGGTCTGCATTTGGATGTCCTGCAGCCCACCCAGGACCTACGTTGAAGGTTTGGTGCGGGTCCTTCACAAGTATATTGTATATTTATTGAATGCTATTTAATACTTTTGTATTTCTATATATAATGTTATTGTTCGCAACGTTCAAGATATCCTCACCTCCCGGATGGGACGAACCAATGTTAATTGTTTAATGTTTTCATGCATGAACAAAATGTCTCTTTTGTATTTTACAGCCCGGGAGTGCTGTCGTTTACCATGGGGGAATGTGTAGCCCTGGTACACAATACCAGGAGGATGAGTGGAGAGGTAACAGTTAAGGTCTCTTCATGACATCATGTACACTTCTGACACACCCAGCAGGGTGTGGAAGGGAGTGATTTTCTAGTCAGTCAGTTTCCTGTCCTTGGACAGAGTAGACGTGTCCAGTTTGAGCCTGTCATCAGTTCAGAACGTGGAGGCTGGTACAGGTGGTCTAATTCACCTTAGTCTAGTCAGAGCTGTGCCCCACTGGAAGAAAGACTGAACTAGCTATTAAGAGTTGAGCAAATCGAAGGGCAAAGTGGAAGGAAGATTATTGGAAAAGTGCGTTTGGCTTGGAAGAGTCCTGCACATTGCTACCGGTCACTGGGACCGAAGAATCACTATTGTTACAAGCATAGTGAAGAGAAAACCAGAGATTTACCGGACCCTAGGTCGCGGCAAACACCCCCTTATAGTCAGTACGTAACTGGGGTCAGGGGAAGTGAAGACTTTGAGTCTCTGCAGGACAAGATAAGAATTCAGCTCCCTCATAGAAAGGCTCCTAACACTAAACTGACTGGGAAGCACAGCTTTGGATAAGCTGGAATCATAGAGGGGACTACGCTTCAGGCTGGTCGTACTCATCTTCATTGGACAGTAAAGGAGGCCCCTAAGTTGCTTAGCTGTTGCCTCAAAGCTCATCCTCCACCAACCCCATCAGCCTCCCTGGGACCTGCTTGAACATCTTACAAGTAAAGGTATGGAAAGACGCTGACCGTGTGAGACTGAGTTATTATTGCATGCCTGCACAATCCCTACCTAACTCCCGATCTGAGGGACCAGTCCCACCTGTAGGGGACCCGACATCTAGCTGCATCACCATCCCCTCAGAGATCTACAGCAGCGCTGGTACTAATTACCAGAATACTACAGGTGGCGTCACGAACTGTATATAAATATCCCCTGTAAATATTCCCCCAACATACGCCAGACCGCCAGGGCCACAGACCGAGCCACAGCTACCTGTGACAATCCCCATAGACTTCTACGGGCTCGGCTCTGAGTACCCCATTGCCCTGGTAACCCACAATTGTGGTGGCGGGTCGACACATACACCCCAGCAGCCTCTATATATACCCCAACAGCCTCTATATACACCCCAGCAGCTTCTATATACACCCCAGAAGCCTCTATTTACACCCCAGCAGCCTCTATATATACCCCAGCAGCCTCTATATACACCCCAGCAGCCTCTATATACACCCCAGCAGCCTCTATATACACCCCAGCAGCCTCTATATACACCACAGAAGCCTCTATATACACCCCAGCAGCCTCTATATATAGCATAGCAGCCTCTATATACACCCCAGCAGCCTCTATATACACCCCAGAAGCCTCTATATACACCCCAGCAGAAGCATCAGCCTCTATATACACCCCAGAAGCCTCTCTATACACCCCAGTAGAAGCATCAGCCTCTATATACACCCCATCAGCCTCTATATAAACCCAGAAGCCTCTATATACACCCCAGCAACCTCTATATACACCCCAGCAGCCTCTATATATACCCCAGCAGCCTCTATATACACCCCAGATGCCTCTATATACACCCCAGCGACCTCTATATACACCACAGAAGCATCTATATACACCCCAGCAGCCTCTATATGCACCCCAGCAGCCTCTAAATACACCCCAGCAGCCTCTATATACACCCCAGCAGCAGCCTCTATATACACCCCAGCAGCCTCTGTATACACCCCAGAAGCCTCTATATACACCCCAGAAGCCTCTATATACACCCCAAAAGCCTCTATATACACCCCAGCAGCCTCTATATACACCCCAAAAGCCTCTATATACACCCCAGCAGCCACTATATACACCCCAGCAGCCTTTATATACACCCCAGCAGCCTCTATATACACCCCAGAAGCCTCTATATACACCCCAGCAGCAGCAGCCTCTATATACACCCCAGCAGCCTCTATATAAGTTCTATGAGCAATAACATTTAATGATAATGTATATATTTTACCCGGAAAATCCTGTTTATTCATTGCATTATTCTTAAATCTTCATAAATAAACTACATACATATTCTAGAATACTCGATGCCCCAGAAGCCTCTATATACACCCCAGCAACCTCTATATACACCCCAGCAGCCTCTATATGTACCCCAACAGCCTCTATATACACCCCAGCAGCCTCTATATACACCCCAGCAGCAGCAGCCTCTATATACACCCCAGCAGCTTCTATATACACCCCAGAAGCCTCTATTTACACCCCAGCAGCCTCTATATATACCCCAGCAGCCTCTATATACACCCCAGAAGCCTCTATATACACCCCAGCAGCCTCTATATACAGCCCAGCAGCCTCTATTTACACCCCAGAAGCCTCTATATACACCCCAGCAGCCTCTATATATACCACAGCAGCCTCTATATACACCCCAGCAGCCTCTATATACACCCCAGAAGCCTCTATATACACCCCAGCAGAAGCATCAGCCTCTATATACACCCCATCATCTATATAAACCCCAGAAGCCTCTATATACACCTGTTGTGAATGGGTTTGAGATGAGTTCTGAGCAGAGGCTCCCTCTGGTGGTTACAAGCGGTACTAGTGAAGATTGTGAGGACTGGGAATCAGGTGTTACTGACTGGTCTTATATAAGGGAGTCATTTTCCCATCAGGGTTGCCGGTGACCAATTGTTCTGGTCTGAATCCTTCATTCCAGTTTCCCTTGTAGCCTGCTGTGTCGTGTCTGCATCTCCTGCTTCCAGATAATTCTTTTTCTTCTTTTGTGTTTGTGCTATATTTTTGCATTTTGTCCTGCACTTCTTTGGGGGCCTTCTGGGTCCCCTCCGGGGGCTTCTGCCTTCTCAGTTTAATTCAGCCACTGAGTTTTGTTCTTTTGCTTTTTCCAGTTTTTTCAGTGGCTGCTGTTTTGATTTTGTTACACCAGAGAGCTAATTTAGGTGGTAGAGGTCGTGTGATCTCAGGTGATTTTGAAATTAGTAGAGTTGGTGTTTTTCAGGGTTTTCTGGGATTGCAGTAAGTACCCTTCCTATCCTTTTCTATTTAGATAGTTTGGGCCCCAGCGTTTGCTCATACTATTTTCATCCTGTGTCTGTATTTCCTCTTGTCTAACCACCATTACATGTTTGGGGGCTTTCTATTATCTTTGGGGTTCTGCTCCGGGCAGATAGCTTTCCTATTTCTATCTTTAGGTGTAGTTAGTTTCTCAGGCTGTGACGAGGCGTCTAGGACCAACGTAGGAACGCTCCACGGCTGCCTCTAGTTGTTGTGGTTAGTCAGGGTACTGCAATCCCATAGATTCCAACTGCTCTGGTGTATTGCCTTTTTTACCTGCACTCCTCAGCTACCGAAACATAACAGTATCACCGGCCCAAAAAATTGAAAATTGTATGGTACTCACAGAAGGGAAAAAATATTGTGATAGAAAAAAGGTTGTCAGAGTTGTCAGAGATATTTTTCTGTTTGTTGCATTTTTTTTTTTTTTTTTTCCCTCTGTATCTCTGGGTGCTGGGGAGGATCTTTTTTCCCAATGGAGTTTGCACAGTTGTCTGGCCGTGTGGATCAGCTTGCCACTGAGGTTCGGAGTATTGCTATCTATCTTGCTGGGTTGCCTGTTGTGGAACCTAGGATCCCCATGCCAGATTTGTTTTTAGGGGATCGAGCTAAGTTTCAGAATTTCAAAAATAATTGTAAATTGTTTTTTGCCTTAAAATCTAAGTCCTCAGGAAACGCAGCGCAGCAGGTTCAAATTATCATCTCTCTCCTGCGCGGCGATCCTCAGGATTGGGCTTTTTCCCTGATACCTGGGGATCCTATTTTGAGTGATGTTGATGCGTTTTTTCAGGCTTTGGGGTTATTGTACGATGAGCCTAATGTCACTGATCAAGCTGAAAAAGCCTTGTTGGCATTAAATCAGGGGCTTGATGACGCTGAGTTATACTGTCAGAGATTCCGTAGGTGGGCAGTCCTGACCAAATGGAATGACGACGCTTTGGCGGCCCTTTTCCGGAAGGGTCTGTCAGATAATGTAAAAGATGTTATGGTGGGATTCCCAGTCCCCTCTGGTCTCAATGATTCTATGTCATTAGCGATTCAAATTGACAGACGTTTACGTGAGCGGAGAAGTATGCGTGGTATGGTGTTGCCTTGTGAGCCTGCTTCTGAATCCATGCAGTGTGATGGAGTGGTGTCTGGGGCACAGAGTCATGAGTTTCGAAAGCGCAATGGGTTATGTTTCTACTGTGGTGATGCCTCTCATGCTATTTCAGTCTGCCCTAAGCGGGGAAGACGTTTTGCACGCTCAGTTGTCTTGGGTAGTGTTCAGACTAAGTTTTTATTAACTGTCACTCTGATATGCTCTCTGTCCTCATTTTCTGCTCAGGCTTTCGTTGATTCTGGAGCAGCTATTAACCTGATGGATTATGATTTTGCTAAACGTTGTGGATTTCCCTTGATACCCCTACAGAAGTCTATTCCCCTACTGGGGATCGATTCTACCCCTTTGGCTGAGAATAAACCCCAGTTTTCTACTCAGGTGATAATGAGGTTGAACCTGATCACCAGGAGTGCTGCAAATTTTTGGTTCTATATAATCTGCATGACATTATCGTGCTGGGTTTCCCTTGGTTGCAGTCTCATAATCCTGTTTTGGATTGGAAATCTGTGTCTGTAACCAGTTGGGGCTGCCAATGTGTTAATACCAACACTCCTGTTTTTTCTGCCTCCCCCCAAGCTCAGGATGTTCCTGACTTTTTGTTTGATTTTTCTGATGTGTTTAGCGAAAGTAAATCTGCATCCTTGCCTCCCCATAGGAGCTATGACTGCGCTATTGAATTAGTGCCGGGTAGTAAATTCCCTAAAGGTCGCCTTTTTAACTTGTCTGTACCTGAACATGACGCTATGCGGTCTTATATCAAGGAATCATTGGAGAAGGGTCATATCAGACCATCCTCTTCACCCTTAGGTGCCGGTTTTTTCTTTGTGGCCAAAAAAGATGGTTCATTAAGGCCGTGTATTGATTATCGTCTCTTGAACAATATTACTGTGAAATATCAATACCCGTTACCCTTGATTTCTGACCTGTTTTCCAGGGTGAAAAATGCTACTTGGTTTACCAAGCTTGACCTCAGGGGGGCGTATAACCTTATTCGCATTAAGCACGGGGATGAATGGAAGACGGCATTCAATACCCCTGAAGGGCATTTTGAGTACCTAGTGATGCCCTTTGGGCTCACTAATGCTCCTTCCGTCTTCCAGTCCTTCATGAATGACATTTTCAGGGATTTTGTGGACAAATTTCTGATTGTTTATTTGGATGATATCTTGATTTTTTCTAATGACTGGGACTCTCATGTGAAACATGTTCGAACTGTGTTCCAGATTTTGAGAGAGAATGCTCTGTATGTGAAGGGATCAAAGTGTCTTTTTGGCGTACAGAGGATCTCATTTCTGGGATTCATTTTGTCCCCATCTGTTATTGAAATGGACCCGGTCAAGGTTCAGGCCATCTGTGATTGGGTCCAACCTACTTCATTAAAGGCTCTTCAGAGATTTTTGGGTTTTGCCAATTTTTATCGTAAATTTATTGGTAATTTCTCGGTTATTGTTAAACCATTAACTGATTTGACCAGAAAGGGTTCTGATGTGGTGAATTGGCCTCCTGAGGCAGTCTCTGCATTTCAGGAACTTAAGCAGAGATTCACTTCTGCCCCTGTTCTATGGCAGCCTGATGTTTCTCTGCCATTTCAGGTGGAGGTTGATGCCTCTGAAATTGGGGCAGGTGCCGTTTTGTCCCAAAAAGATCCAGAGACCTCTAAAAGTAACCCTTGTGCCTTTTTCTCTCGAAAATTTTCTCCTACTGAACGTAATTATGACGTGGGTAATCGGGAGTTATTGGCCATGAAGTGGGCTTTTGAAGAGTGGAGACATTGGCTGGAGGGAGCCAAACATCAGGTGGTGGTCCTTACTGACCATAAGAATCTGGTCTATCTGGAATCTGCCAAGCGACTCAATCCTAGACAGGCCAGGTGGGCCTTGTTTTTCACACGTTTTAATTTTGTGGTTTCCTTTCTTCCTGGCACTAAGAATGTTAAGGCGGATGCCCTCTCGAGGAGTTTCCTTGCGGACTCTCCTGAGTTATCTGATCCTTCTGTTATTTTGAAAGAGGTGTAGTTCTTTCCGCCATCTCACCCAATTTGAGACTTGCTCTGGAGGGGTGTCAGGAGGATAGGCCCGAGCGCTGCCCTGTTGGAAAATTGTTTGTCCCGGACCAATGGAAAAAGAGTGTGATGTCTGAGATTCATTGTTCCGCATTGGCTGGGCATCCCGGAATTTTTGGTACCAGAGACTTGGTTAGTCGGTCCTTTTGGTGGCCTACCTTGTCTCGTGATGTCAGGGAATTTGTGCAGTCCTGCGGGACTTGCTCTCGCTCCAAGCCTTGCTCTCGCTCTAGTGGTTTATTGATGCCATTGCCTGTGCCCAAGAGACCATGGACCCATATCTCTATGGATTTAATTTCCGATCTTCCTGTTTCTCAGAGAATGACCACCATCTGGGTAATTTGTGATAGGTTTTCCAAAATGATACATCTTGTGCCATTACCTAAGTTGCCTTCCTCCTCTGAATTGGTGCCGTTGTTCCTTCAGCACGTGGTTCGTTTACACGGCATTCCTGAGAACATTGTGTCTGACAGAGGAGTCCAGTTTGTTTCCAGATTTTGGAGGACTTTTTGTTCTAAACTGGGTGTTCAATTGTCTTTCTCCTCGGCATTTCATCCTCAGACCAATGGTCAAACTGAGAGAACAAACCAGACATTGGAGACTTATCTCAGATGCTTTGTGTCTGCTGATCAGGATGACTGGGTCTCTTTTTTGCCTTTGGCTGAGTTTGCTCTTAATAATAGGGCTAGCTCTGCCACTTTGATGTCTCCGTTTTTCTGTAATTCTGGGTTTCACCCTCGATTTTCTTCAGGACAGACGGAGGCTTCTGTCTGTCCAGGGGTTGACTCTGTTGTGGAGCGTATGCAACAGATTTGGGACCAGGTAGTGGAGAGGTTGTCCCTCTCTCAGGAGAAGGCCCAGCGGTTTGCTAACCGGCATAGGACTGATGGTCCTCGGTTTAAAGTGGGGGACTTGGTCTGGTTGTCCTCAAAGAATATTCCTATGAGAGTAGCTTCTCCTAAATTTAAGCCTAGGTTCATTGGACCTTATAAGATCATGGAGATTATTAATCCTGTTTCTTTTCGTTTGCTTCTTCCAGGGACATTTAAGATCCATAACGTGTTCCACAAGTCCTTGTTGAAGAGGTTTGTTGAGCCAGTGGTTCCTGCTGCTGTGCCTCCTGACCCTGTTTTGGTTGAGGGCAATCTGGAGTATGTGGTTGAGAAAATATTGGATTCTCGTTTTTCTAGACGGAAACTCCAGTATTTGGTTAAATGGAGAGGTTATGGTCAGGAAGACAATTCTTGGGTGTTTGCTTCGGACATCTATGCTAGGAGACTTATCCGTGCTTATCATAGAACTCATCCTGACCGACCTGGTTGCTCAAATGAGGGTTCGGTGACCCCTCCTCAAGGGGGGGGTACTGTTGTGAATGGGTTTGAGATGAGTTCTGAGCAGAGGCTCCCTCTGGTGGTTACAAGCGGTACTAGTGAAGATTGTGAGGACTGGGAATCAGGTGTTACTGACTGGTCTTATATAAGGGAGTCATTTTCCCATCAGGGTTGCCGGTGACCAATTGTTCTGGTCTGAATCCTTCATTCCAGTTTCCCTTGTAGCCTGCTGTGTCGTGTCTGCATCTCCTGCTTCCAGATAAGTCTTTTTCTTCTTTTGTGTTTGTGCTATATTTTTGCATTTTGTCCTGCACTTCTGTGGGGGCCTTCAGGGTCCTCTCTGGGGGCTTTTGCCCTCTCAGTTTAGTTCAGCCATTGATGTTTGTACTTTTGCTTTTTACAGTTTTTTCAGTGGCTGCTGTTTTGATTTTGTTACACCAGAGAGCTAATTTAGGTGGTAGAGGTCGTGTGATCTCAGGTGATTTTGAAATTAGTAGAGTTGGTGTTTTTCAGGGTTTTCTGGGATTGCAGTAAGTACCCTTCCTATCCTTTTCTATTTAGATAGTTTGGGCCCCAGCGTTTGCTCATACTATTTTCATCCTGTGTCTGTATTTCCTCTTGTCTAACCGCCATTACATGTTTGGGGGCTTTCTATTATCTTTGGGGTTCTGCTCCGGGGCAGATAGCTTTCCTATTTCTATCTTTAGGTGTAGTTAGTTTCTCAGGCTGTGACGAGGCGTCTAGGACCAACGTAGGAACGCTCCACGGCTGCCTCTAGTTGTTGTGGTTAGTCAGGGTACTGCAATCCCATAGATTCCAACTGCTCTGGTGTATTGCCTTTTTTACCTGCACTCCTCAGCTACCGAAACATAACATACACCCCAGCAACCTCTATATACACCCCAGCAGCCTCTATATATACCCCAGCAGCCTCTATATACACCCCAGATGCCTCTATACACCACAGCAACCTCTATATACACCACAGAAGCACCTATATACACCCCAGCAGCCTCTATATACACCCCAGCAGCCTGTAAGGTTCTATGTATATATTTCTGAAACTCAGTTTGTTCGTCAGCCATTTTACTTTCTGTCTTGCTGCAGCTATCTTGCCCTCAGTCAAAATGGAGTTTCCAGCTTGCATGTTCCCGCCCTGATTCTCTCCTTTGCTTCTTAAGCAGCCACAGCTGAGCAATCAGTGCTTCAGAATCTAGCCTGCAGTGAACCTGTGACTTGACTCCTGTAAGCCTTGGACCTTGTACTCCAGCTATTCCTACTGAGGAACTCTGAAGCACTTGTGGACTCTGAACCCTGCTCTTTGAAAGACCCACGTTTGCATGGACTTACGGTAACAGAGAAGAAGATCCTGAATCTGTATTGGAGAGTGATTGCTGAGCTTGGATTACTCTGGCCTGCTGTGTCTCCTGTTTCTGTGTCTGCAAACTGTGTGACTATTTCTGCCAACTTGTATGAAGTAATACAGGACTTTTCTATATCAAACCTGTGACTCCTGTGTTTTCATCGCACCCAAGCACAAGACGCTATATGAACTGTACTACATGCATTACAAGATTCTGAAGCCAAAACGTTAGTGTCTGCTGGGTCTGGAAGGCTGTGTCTGCTGTACTGTGGATATCAGACGTCCGGTTGTACTTTCTGTGATGACAGTGGTTGTGACTTCTCACAACCATTCCAGATGTCTGGTTGAAACTCTGTGATGATAGTGGTTGTGACTTCTCACAACCATTCCAGGTGAGCAGTTCCCTTAATTTTTTTTTTCTCTCTGCAGTGTTGCCACAGGTGAACACTATTGTTTTTTTTCTCTCCTCTTCTTCCAGTAATCCTGTCTTAAAAGATCTGGAAAATGGAGGCCCGCATAAAGGAACTTTGCGGAGTGACTGATAATATCCTTGCAGATTTGCAGAATATAAAGACCCGTTTTACAAATCTACAGGACCTCAATAATCACAATTTGCAAGTGGTTGGACAGACTACCCAGGATTTGCGAGCCAGGATTGAGGTTCTAGAGGGGCGAGTCCAGGCTCCTGCCGTAGCCCCGAGTGCTGGGATTCCCAAGTTGCCCCCTTTTCGTTTTGGCGATGAACGTGAGAAATTCAGGGGATTTATTAATCAATGCAATCTTTTTTTTTCTGCACATGCTTCACAATTTCCCACTGAACGATCTAAGGTGCTTACTATAATTATGTTGCTTACCAACAAGGCTTTAATGTGGGCAAACCCTCTGATTGAGACTGAGGATGATTGTTTGAATCACCTTGATGATTTTATTTCAGCCATGGGGCAGGTGTTTGATGACCCCAATCGAGGTGCAACAGCTGAAGCAGCCATGTTAGCTTTGCGCCAAGGTAAGCACTCGGTAGCTGAATATGCCTTGGATTTCAGGAGATGGGCCCTTGATACCACCTGGGACAGTTCCGCTAAAAAATCTATTTTTCGAAAGGGGTTATCTCCGCTGATTAAGGATGAACTTGCTCGTGCCGACCCTCCCACTGCGTTAGGTGACTTTATTAACTACTGCATCCGTATTGATACTCGTCTGACTGAACGCAGGCAAGAGAGATGGTTCGAAAGCAATCGTACTAACCATTTCCTACCTTCCTCTCCAGCTAAGGAACCTTTGAGTAGGATTACACGGGAACCTGAACCTGAACCCATGCAGGTAGACTCTTTACAACGACGGGTTAGTGATGCACGCAAGGAACATCGTTTTAAGGAGAATCTATGTTTCTATTGTGGTAAGTCAGGGCACTTCATTATAAACTGCCCCAGCCGTTCTCGTAAGACTACTGCAGCACTAATTCATTGTGAGTGTTGCGAGAGGGGATCTGTCAGGTCCGAGCCTCAGGCTCCAGAGAGATCTGCAGCAACAGATCTTGATTTCTCGGACTTAAACTCCGTTACCTCTGAGGACGTTGACTGTGTAAACGCTGCCATTTTTCAAGTTTCCTCAGCGGTGTCCCAGCTGAGTTGTAAGAAAAACAATTCTCATTGCTTTCTTTCCATCAAACTCTGGGTTGACTCAGCTTGGGTGTCTAGCTCTGCTATGATCGACTCAGGGGCAAGTGGAAATTTTATGGATGTCTCCTTTGCTCTGAAACAGGGAATACGTTCAGTGAAGAAGGCTACTCCAGTACAGATGGAAACTGTGGATGGCTCCCTGCTGACCTCTGGACCAGTGGATCAGGAAACAGAGCCTTTGAGGGTTCTTATGGGTAAAGATCATCAAGAGAAACTGTCCTTTATGCTTATCTCTTCTCCCCACTTTCCCATTATTCTAGGGCTACCATGGCTGCAGGCTCAGAATCCTACCATTAACTGGGAGACCAAGGAATTACACTTTCCAGAGAAACAGATGAGTCCAAAAGTTTCAGCTTGCTCTGTTCCTAAAGGAATCATGTCAGTCCCTGAACTACCAGCTGTATACCAGGACTATGTGGATTTATGTGACAAGAAGAACGCTGACCAGCTTCCTCCTCACCGTCCATATGATTGTCCAATTGAATTATTGCCTGGAGCAGAGATACCTTTTGGTAAGATCTACCCCCTGGTGGGGCCCGAGCTAAAGGCTTTAAAGGATTACATAGATGAAAATCTAGCCAAGGGCTTCATACGCCCCTCTTCATCTCCTGCAGGTGCACCCATCTTCTTTGTAAAGAAGAAAGATGGATCTCTGAGACCATGCGTAGACTATAGGGAACTCAATAAGGTTACTATTAGAAACCGTTATCCATTGCCTTTAATCCCTGAGTTATTGGAGAGAGTGCGACATGCCAAAATTTTTTCTAAACTAGATCTTCGTGGGGCCTATAACTTAGTCCGTATTAGACCTGGGGATGAATGGAAGACTGCATTCAGGTCACGCTATGGACACTTTGAATATCTAGTTATGCCTTTTGGTCTGAGTACCGCCCCAGCCACTTTCCAACACTTGGTGAATGACATCTTCAGGGATCTCCTAGATACATTCGTGGTAATTTATTTGGATGATATTCTAATTTTTTCTAACTCCACAGAGGAACATCATGGACATGTGAGAATGGTCTTGGAACGTCTAAGACAAAATCATCTTTACATCAAACTTGAAAAGTGTGAATTCCATAGGACCGAAATTCAATTTCTGGGGTATGTACTGTCTACACAAGGAATTAGTATGGATGGAAGCAAAACCCAAGCCATCAAGGATTGGCCAAGTCCTAGAAATGTGAAGGAGGTACAGCGCTTCATCGGGTTTGCCAACTTCTATAGACGTTTCATTAGAAATTTCTCTGAGGTAGTGTCACCTATCACTCAACTTACCCGGAAAGAGTCTAGGTTTTCCTGGACTCCCCAAGCCCAGGAAGCATTTTCCCGTCTAAAAGATAAATTTACCACTGCACCTATCCTAGTACATCCCAACCCCGAGCTTGCCTTCATAATAGAGGTGGATGCTTCAGACTGTGCCGTTGGAGCTATACTCTCTCAGAGAACAGGTGAGAAGAATGTCTTGCATCCCTGTGCCTTCTTTTCCCAGCAGTTGTCTTCGGCTGAGAGGAACTACGATGTGGGCAATAGAGAGTTGTTGGCCATTATTGCCGCCTTCAAAGAATGGAGACACCTTCTTCAGGGAGCTGCACAGCAAATAGTCGTCCTGACAGACCATCGTAACCTTGAGTTTATCAGGTCGGCTAAGTGCCTGACTCCTCGCCAGGCTCGCTGGAATCTTTTCTTAAACCAATTTAATTTTATCATCTCTTATAGACCAGGATCGCGCAATGGAAAGGCTGATGCACTCTCTAGGATTTACTCAGCAGAGACACGTCCAATTACTCCTCCTAAGACTATTCTTCCTGACTCTAGATTCCTAGGAGTAATTCATAATCAAGACCTACTTAAGGACATCAAGGAAGCATACCATGCGGATTCCTTTTTGGCACAACCCCCAAGGGACGTAAGTCTTGTCTTTAAGAATGGTGTGTGGATTCAGGGACAACGTCTGTATATTCCTGAAACAGTCAGATTAAGAGTATTGCAACTCATTCACGATTCCAAGATAGCTGGGCATAGAGGAATTCTAAAGACACAGGAATTTCTTTCTCGTTTCTTTTGGTGGCCCACTTGCAGGAAGGATGTTTTGAATTATGTCACTTCATGTGAGGTCTGTGCAAGATGCAAAACACCTCGCTCCTCACCAACTGGTCTGTTACAGCCTCTTCCCACCCCGTCCCGCCCGTGGGGATCCATTTCTATGGACTTCATTGTGGAGTTACCAACCTCTCAGGGGAAGAACACCATTCTAGTGGTGGTTGACCGTCTAACAAAGGCAGCTCATTTTATCCCTTGTGTCGGCTTACCCACTGCAAAACAGACATCAGATTTGATGATTAAAGATGTGTTTCGCTTACATGGAGTACCGGATGAGGTTATTTCGGATCGAGGGGTGCAATTCACTTCTAGGTTTTGGCAAAATTTCTGTGCAGCATTGGACATTAAAGTAAACCTTTCTTCTGCTTTTCATCCCAGACTAATGGACAGACCGAACGAACCAATCAAACCCTGGAGCAGTATCTCCGCTGCTTTATCTGCCACCTACAGGATGATTGGGTGGATCTACTTCCATTAGCTGAGTTCTCGTATAACAACTCTCAGAGTGCCTCCACTAAACAGTCTCCTTTTTACTCTAATCTAGGTTATCATCCTAACATTCTACCACGATTTCCCATAGAAACGCCTTTACCAGCAGTGGCTGAAAGAATCACGTCTTTACAGAAGAATATGGATCTTCTAAAGGAAAATCTGGAATCGGCTCAAGAAAGGTACAAGAAAGCAGCAGATAAATTTCGTAAACCTGCACCAGCTTTCAAGGTAGGAGACTTGGTCTGGCTGTCAACCAGAAATCTTAAGTTAAGGATTCCATCGTCTAAGTTGGGACATAAGTACATTGGACCCTATAAAATCAGTAAAATTATAAGTGCCGTTGCTTGTCGTCTTCAACTGCCCAGAACTATGAGAATCCACCCTGTCTTTCATGTATCCCTACTAAAGGCTGCGACACCCAATACGTTTCCTGGACGTTCCTCTCCTTGCCCTGACCCAGTGCTAGTCGATGGTCAGGAAGAATTTGTGGTGGAAAGGATTTTAGATTCCAGGTTGTATAGAAATCAGTTACAATATCTGATTAAATGGCAGGGCTACCCAGTGGAGGACAACTCATGGGAACCGGTCAATAACGTTAATGCTCCTCGCTTGCTCCGTCAGTTTCATCAGAGGTACCCACACAAGCCTGGTCTGAGGTCATCCGGAGGTTGTCCTTAAGGGGGAGTAATGTAAGGTTCTATGTATATATTTCTGAAACTCAGTTTGTTCGTCAGCCATTTTACTTTCTGTCTTGCTGCAGCTATCTTGCCCTCAGTCAAAATGGAGTTTCCAGCTTGCATGTTCCCGCCCTGATTCTCTCCTTTGCTTCTTAAGCAGCCACAGCTGAGCAATCAGTGCTTCAGAATCTAGCCTGCAGTGAACCTGTGACTTGACTCCTGTAAGCCTTGGACCTTGTACTCCAGCTATTCCTACTGAGGAACTCTGAAGCACTTGTGGACTCTGAACCCTGCTCTTTGAAAGACCCACGTTTGCATGGACTTACGGTAACAGAGAAGAAGATCCTGAATCTGTATTGGAGAGTGATTGCTGAGCTTGGATTACTCTGGCCTGCTGTGTCTCCTGTTTCTGTGTCTGCAAACTGTGTGACTATTTCTGCCAACTTGTATGAAGTAATACAGGACTTTTCTATATCAAACCTGTGACTCCTGTGTTTTCATCGCACCCAAGCACAAGACGCTATATGAACTGTACTACATACATTACACAGCCCTAAATACACCCCAGCAGCCTCTATATACACCCCAGCAGCCTCTATATACACCCCAGCAGCAGCAGCCTCTATATACACCCCAGCAGCCTCTATATACACCCCAACAGCCTCTATATATACCCCAGCAGCCTCTAAATACACCCCAGCAGCCTCTATATATACCCCAGCAGCCTCTATATACACCCCAGAAGCCTCTATATACACCCCAGCAGCCTCTATATACACCCCAGCAGCCTCTATATACACCCCAAAAGCCTCTATATACACCCTAGCAGCCTCTATATACACCCCAAAAGCCTCTATATACACCCCAGCATCCACTATATACACCCCAGCAGCCTTTATATACACCCCAGCAACCTCTATATACACCCAGAAGCCTCTATATACACCCCAGCAGCAGCCTCCATATACACCCCAGCAGCCTCTATATAAGTTCTATGAGCAATAACATTTAATGATAATGTATATATTTTACCCGGAAAATCCTGTTTATTCATTGCATTATTATTAAATCTTCATAAATAAACTACATACATATTCTAGAATACCCGATGCGTTAGAATCGGGCCACCATCTAGTCAGTTATAATTCCACAAGCGGCACTAAAAACCCGCTCTGACAAAATGCTAGCGGCATGGCAGGCCAGGACCTCTAAGGCGTAGGGAGCCAGTTCATGCCACCTGTCCAGCTTGGATACCCAATAATTGAAAAGCACAGAGAAATCACGGAGGACGTTGGTACTGTCAGCAAGGTACTCCCTAAGCATCTTCCCAAACTTTGCACTCCTTGTGAGAGTACCCTGCACCTCAGGGCCTGTGCGATGGGAGGGTCTGAGAAAACTCACCCAGAACTTTGACAGTGTTCCCCTGCCTCTGCTAGATTGGAGTTGTGTCTCTCTCACCTGTACTCTTTTGTTGTCCAACGAACTGTGACCTCTGCCGCCAGCATTTTCAGATGGGTATTCTTTTAACCCCTTTAATCCCAAGGGTTGTTTGCACGTTAAAGCCCGGGCCAATTTTTACAATGCTGACCACTGTCTCTTTATGAGGTTATAACTCTGTAACGCTTCAACGGATTTACGCAATTCTGAGACGGTTTTCCCGTGACATATTGTACTTCATGATAGTGGTAAAATTTCTTCTATATAACTTGCGTTTATTTATGGAAAAAAATGGAAATATGGCGAAAATTTTGAAAATTTTGCAATTTTCAAACTTTTAATTTTTATTCCCTTAAAACAGAGAAATATGTCACACAAAATAGTTGCTAAATAACATTTCCAACATATCTACTTTAAATCAGCACTATTTTGGAACCAAAATTTTTTTTGTTACGAAGTTATAAGGGTTAAAATTTGACCAGCGATTTCTCATTTTTACAACAAAATGTACAAAACCATTTTTTTTATATGGCAGAAAATACCCAAACGTGACACCATTCTAAAAACTGCACCCCTCAAGGTACTCAAAACGACATTCAAGAAGTTTAATAACCCTTCAGGTGCTTCACAGGAGCTGAAGCAACTTGGCAGGAAAAAATGAACATTTAACTTTTTAGTAACAAAAATGATCTTTTAAAAACAATTTTTTTATTTTAGCAAAGGTAAAAGGAGAAAATGGACAGATAAAATTGTTGTGCAATTTCTCCTGAGTACGGCGATACCCCATATGTGGGGGAAAACCACTGTCTGGGCACACGGCAGGGCTCGGAAGGGAAGAAGCGCCGTTTGACTTTTTCAAACCAAAATTGGCTGGAATTGAGATTGGACGCCATTGTTGCATTTGGAGAGCCCCTGATGTGCCTAAACAGTGGAAACCCCCACAAGTGACACCATTTTGCAAACTAAACCCCCTAAGGAACTTATCTAGATCTGTGGTGAGCACTTTGAACCCCAAGTGTTTCACTAAAGTTTATAATGTCTGGGTGTGAAAAAAAAATTTCCACAAAAA
>JARQOD010000004.1:182080027-182216580 GCA_033576555.1 Oophaga sylvatica | reverse complement strand
TCAAACTCACAGAGTCCCATTGGGGTGTGAAAGCCGTCTTCTCCCGATCCTCCTCAGCCACAGCTACTTGCCAGTACCCACTAGTGAGGTCAAGGGTGGAAAAGTAGTTAGCAGTTTTTAAGGCAGCTAAGGATTCCTCAATGCGTGGTAAAGGGTATGCATCCTTATGTGTAATGCGATTTACCTGTCTGTAATCTACACACATTCTCATGCTCCCATCCTTTTTCCTAACTAGGACTAGAGGTGCAGCCCAGGGACTACAACTATCCCTTATCACCCCTGCTTCCTTCATGTCACGCAACATTTCCTTGGCTTTCTGGTAGTGTGCTGGAGGTATAGGCCTGTACCGTTCTTTAATGGGAGGATGATTGCCTGTGGGGATGTGATGTTGAACCCCTTTAATTTTCCCAAAGTCGAGTGAGTGTTTGCTGAATACCTGTGCATACTCCTGAACTACTCGGTATACTCCTTGTTTCTGGTGGGCTGGAGTGGTGTCTGTCCCGATATGGAGCTGCTGACACCAATCCTCCACCTGGGTGGTCGGACCATTATCCTCCACTAGTTGTGGGGAGGTTAAGGGCTCCGTTGTGTGAATGGAGTTATTATCCACAGCATGTAACTTAGCAACAGTGGCATAACGTGGTAATTTGACTTCATCCTCTCCCCAGTTGAGAAGACGCACTGGCACCCTCCCATTATGTACCTCCACTACCCCTCTAGCAGTCAAGAGTGTAGGTCTGTGTTCTGAACAATGGGGCTCTACTACTGCTTGGTAGTTCTGTCCTCTCAGACCTATTGCTGCTCTACACCAAATAAGCATTTCACTCATTGGGGGTATCACAATGGGATTCGGGTCTGTTACCCGTACATTACCAATCTCACCACCGGTCAGTTTCACTTGCTGCTGGCACATCAGGGTCCGAATCTCCTTCCGGATCACTCCCTTTTGCTTTGGTCTGGCAATTTCAGCGAGCTGTTGGAGTAAAAACACAACCTCCTCCAAACAGTTACTAATAATGTTAGTGCCTAAAACCACATTCAACCCATTTTCCTCATTAACAGTCTTTACTACAAGAAGTCCCTGGTTCTTTAGCTCCACTCTCCCCACCTTTACGTCTACGTTTTTAGCCCCCAATAAGTCAAGAGGGAGGCCATTAGAGGCATATACGGCAAAGTCAGGGTTTGGAGGTTGGAGACCATCACTGGACCAGTATTTATGGTAGAGAACATCAGGTATGATGGTTACCTGAGATCCAGTGTCCAGCAGGGCAGGGATGGCGATCCCGTCCAATATGATGGACAGGTAAGGTCTGCCTCCCACAAACCTGCGGTTCCAGTCTGAGGGCCTGAAGAGTCTATTCCTGGGTGTTGGCCCTCTGACCCAGGATTTGCTCGTTTAAAGGACACCGACGTGCTGGGTGACCTTCTCTGTGGCAGCGGTAACAGATGATCTCTTGGCGGGGATGATGCTGGTCGCGGGTCCTTCCTGGGGTGGCGTTGTCCTCCTCCTGTGGAGCGACGTCCTCCCTCTCCTCCGGCGCATCCAAGGGACATCCTCTGGGCAGTCAGCTAGCAGGATCTTTCCTTCTTCCTCCGTCGACAGTTGCAGGGCACTCATTACAGTGGCCAGGTGTTTGGTCAGCTGGCACACTTCTGAGCGTAGACAGTCCAGCTCAGTAGGGGGCGCCACCTGCGTTTTGGCTTCCGCAACCAATGGGGAAAAGGTGGATGCTGCTGGCTGTAGGGTGGCTTCACTCAGGTGACACTGGGTTGCCATCCCGGGTGTTTCCAGGGGACGCAGTCCTTTTATAGCCATGTCCTTAAGAGCATCAAAGGTAGCATCAGGATGATCCAAGGACCACCAATGCACAGTCCGGCTTTCAGCTTGGGACTTTAATCCTCGTACAAATTGTTCTTTTAACATTTTATTTTCCTTGGAGACACTCATAGGGTTAACTTGTTTAAGTGCTCACAGGGCCCCCTGTAGTCGGCAGGCATAGTCCCTAATGCTGTCATCTGGTTTCTGGGAGCATTGGTAAAACATCATCCGGAGATCTGTTTCAGTGCGGTCCTCAAAGATAGACTGTAGCTTTAAGAAAATTGCAAGCACTGACTCCTGGTCTGCAGCTGTCCAAGTCTCTACCTCTCTCTCTGCGGCACCAGTTAATTGTCCCACTAACACTGCAGCTCTCTGCTTTTCTGTCATAGGGTACATGTCCATTATGCTGCATATTTTTCGCTTGAACCCTGACAGGGTATCTGGCTTGCCGCTGTACTGAGGGAGCCACTTCGCTCCAGGCATGTATGGCAGCGCTAGCGGTACTATTGGGGCCACAGGACCAGGTGAGGGGCCAGCATTCACAGCCTGTGCGGCAGCGCCAAGGGGTAAGTCATTAAGGCCGTCGGCCTGGGCCGCGTTGTCGGCTGACTGCTGTGACATGTCTGCGCCCCCCTAGTTAATTGTAGCCTACCTTCTCTGAAGGCTGCAGCTCCGCAAGGCACAGGGGTGTGTAGAAGGACCTGCGTCGCTGGCGCTCTGACGTCAGAGCGTTCACTGTAGCTCTTCACAGGACCTGCCGCCGCGTCAGCGTTGGGGGCGTGTCCAGGACTCAGCGCGCTTTTGCAGGTACGCCCACTAGTTTTCGCGCCGTGGCACTGTAAATGGCGGGCAATGGCGGGCAAATGGCGGGAAATCTTCACCACATACAAAACACAGTCTGTAGGCACACAGTACCCGGCGGCAACGGGCACAAGTTACTCCGTTGCTGCAGGGCACGCGATCCTGTTCGTGACGCCAAGTTAAGATGAGTCGCACAACACCAGGGTTATGGGGTACTCGGCACCGAGCCCGTTGAAGTCTATGGGGAATGTCACAAGTAGCACAGCTCGGTCCATTGCCCTAGGCGCTCACTGTAATGGGGGATATTTACAGGTGACTGGAATGATGAAAAAGGGGATTCGTGACGCCACTTGTGGTGCCTGGTCAGGATGACCAGCGCTGCTATGCAGATCCACTGGAGGGTTAATATGGTGCAGCTAGGTGTTAAGCCTTCCACAAGTAAGGCTGAATGATCCTCCAGGGCAGATAGATATGCAAAGGTGCAGGACAGATGGGGACCCGGCAGTCAGGGACAATAAGGGAAACACACACATAAGTCACTTTGGTACCTTTACTGCAGATGTTCAGGCACTTCCCCGGAGCACTGTAGGGTGAAGGGTACACATCCAGATTCCTCCACTCGGTAGGTGTGTGGCCTCCTGTCCTCTGCCTTTATGTAATGAAGTCTTGGCCTGCATGTAGCTGGGCCTAGCTTAGTCTCCGTCTTGTACCTGGCTGATCTTGTGGTTGGACCTTCTCTCTGAAAGGACAGGGTCCTTGATGGCTGGCCGAGCCGGACTCCGTCCTCCTGATCCTGCTACGTATCAGCTCTGTGGTACTCCTGGACTTGTAGTCCTCCAGGAACTCCGGTGTTCTCCTAATGGGTCGTGGAGATCCCTATAGGCTCGGAACCCGTTGTCCGATATTTCTTGCTGAGATGAGCTATTAAGGCTCCTCTGTCTCATTAACTTCCACTCGCCTTCGGCTACCTGGATCTCACACGATCACACACACTGGCAGTTGGTGGGCTGCCTCTTCGCCGCTCTTTAAGCATCGGCACGCTTTCCTCAGAGCCCACTTCTAAATTCAGCTCTGACTAGGCTGGAGTGACTTCCCTGTGTCACTCTTACTAGACTCCACTTAAACACACTCTGCACAGAGCTGAGCTCTGAACGGAACTGAGCTGCAGCAGGCTGCTCTGCTCTCCTTCTCTTCTCCTTCTCTTTCTTTCTCTTTCTGAGGCAAACTGAAACTAAACTTGTTTTTATATGCCTATCACAGCTCCCTCTGCTGGTCTTTTAGGATGAGCTGTGTGTGTGTATGTGTATAATGACCTCTAGTGGGATCTTCTGTCAGTGCACCCTTCTGGAAGATGTGGATTCAGTCACAGCTGGGCTCCACACTAGCATTCAGGACACAGATTATTTTCAGCACAGTGGATTGGATTGATAGAAATCCAATGCCCAATGTGTTTCTTTTTTATGCTGCGTAAACTCACCTGCGTGTTTCCGAGCAGCAGCATGTCAATTTCTCTTGCAGGAATGCTCAGTCTTCTGTGTGGAATTTCCCCATAGACTTGCATTAGATGCGGTAAATCTGTAGTTAAAAAAAGCGCATGTATTGTAATATTGTAATTGCGTGTATTTGGGGTTTTTAGCCTCATTTTAATAAATAAATAATTAAAAAAAAATAATGTGAGGTTCCCCTATTTTTGATTACCACTCTGCCAATTTAAAGCAGACAGCTGCAGACTTATATTATCAGGTTGGGAAGTTCACTAGTTATTGGACCCTTCCCAATCTAAAAATACAAGCTTTCAGCCACTCCGGAATTGGAGCATCACATTAGATACGTCAGTTCTGGTACTTTCCCGACTTCCCGATTGCCCTTTTGTGGTGGCAATCGGGGAAAATGGTAGTTGGGGTTGATAACAGCTGTGATTTGTCACAAAACACAGCTGCCATAAACCCCTGGGGTTAGTAATGGAGAGGTGTCTATTAGACACCCCGATTACTAACCTGTTAATAAAAAATAAAAATACACACACCGAAAAAAAACACTTTATTTGAATAAAGACTCCCCCACACTATCCCTCGTTTACCAATTTATTTTTTTTTAAAAATAAAAAAAATCCCATGCAGGTCCCCCGTAATCCAACAAATCTGAAATAGTCCAGAAACGGATACCTGAAAAACATAAAAATACAGAAATAAAGACAATAGACACTCCCTTGTTCACCAATTTATTATCCAAAATATTAAAGTGTTTTTTCTGTTTGTTTTTGTTTTTTTATTACTGGGTTAGTAATGGGGGGGGTGTCTGAAAGACCCCCCCATTACTAGCACCAGGGGTTGATGGCAGCTTTGTTTTTTGAGAAATCACATCTATCATCAACCCCAACTACCATTACCAGGCCTGATAATATAAGCCCACAGCTGTCTCCTTTACTTTGGCTGTGTAAGGGAATGACCGGTGTTATATGTGAGGGTCACTATGTGTCTCCCAGGATGCGTACAGAAGTGTATTGAGGCCACGGGAGTGCATTGCAGTCAAAGGCATAGCTGTGATTGCAATGCAAAATAAAAGTAAGTTTTGGTCTTGGGCAAGCTATTTGTCTAAGGCTGATTTAAGAAAACCTGCCATGGGCTTTTATTTTTGAAGCTGACTACAGGATGGTAGTGGGGCGGTCTGCTTCCTACCGGCCAGGTCTTCCATGTAGCCTTGTGAAGCAACACAGAGCAAAGTGGAGCCAAAAGGCCTGGCACCCCTCAGTGTACACAGCGGTGCAGTCGTCCACACTACACGGTCTAAGATACGGACTGTCTTGTTTCCCGGCTGCGATCCGGAGGATGCTATTTGTTTTCTGCTTTTGAGTTCGCTGACCATTTAGAGACTCTGTTTTGAGCTTTCCTGGGTCACTGCCTGTCTGTCACACTGCACCAATCCCACTGCACTACATATAGTGGAGAATGCAGGCAGTGTGAACTGAGGCATACCCCTACATGTCGATTATTAGACTTGCAACACTGCAGTCCAAGCCTGCTGGCAAGATGGAGGAAACACTAAGACAGTTGGCCCTCTCTCAAGCACAAGAACAGAAGTTGCATGAGTTCCAGCAGCAGCTACAGCTACAGCAACAGCAAACCAACAATTTGATTTTGCAACAGATTTTAGCTCTGCGAGAGACATCCTCCCCAGCGGCCACGGTCCGTTTGGAGGCCCAGTATAAAGAATGGTCAGCCTTCAGGAAGATGAGTCCTGAGGACGATATTAAGACGTTCCTTACCGTGTTTGAGCGCACAGCCGAGCGGGAGAGCTTGCCGTTGACCCATTGGCTAAAGTGGTGGCCCCCTTCCTGACGGGAGATGCCCAGAATGCCTATTTGGACCTCAGTTGGGATTATGCACTGGACTATGAGAAACTAGGAGGTGAGATCCTTGCCCGACTGGGGGTTAACACTTATGTACATGCACAATGGATGTTCCAATGGTCCTTTGTGGAGTCTCAGCCTGCCAGGGCTCAGGCATATGACTTGCTGCAGCTGGTAAAAAAATGGCTTCAGCCTGAGACCTTAACCTCAGGGGTGGGATTCAGCCGGTTCTCCCCGGTTCGATGGAACCGCTTGTTAAAAAAGCAGCCGGTTCCCCGAACCGGGGAGATTCAGGGCCGCGATCCGGTACTGGCCCCACTGCCCCAGCACCTGCACCGGGCCGGCCGCACAGCAAATTGTGTGCGGACGAGCCTGCTGTACTGTGACGCGGCCGGCAGCAGACACAGCCGCCCACGTCACACTGAATAGGGCCGGGAGCTGTGCACGGCCGTCACCTTGACTGCTGCGCAGCTCCTTCTTCCTCGGTAAATGCTAGACTATATGGGCTCCTTCCAGGTGTGACGTTGTTTCTGGGGGCGTGTCATACCAGGAGGGGGCGTGTTCTGCCAAAGCCAGGAAGAGAAGCGGCCATTAGACATTGGGCTCTGCAGTCTGTTGCCGGCGTCTGTAGCTGCAGTGTAGGGAAATCAGAGGTCAGAGTCCTCAGTGACACAGAGGAGGATTTATTCATTACCGTGTTGGGGGCTGATACTGGGGGCTGTGTAGTGGGGTGTGAGGAGTTATGCATGCTTGTGGGGTCTGGGTGTGCTCCTAGGGTGTTAATGCACACTTGTGGGGTCTGTGTGTGCTCCTAGGGGGTTAATGCACACTTGTGGGGTCTGTGTGTGCTCCTAGGGTGCTAATGCACACTTGTGGGGTCTGTGTGTGCTCCTAGGGGGTTAATGCACACTTGTGGGGTCTGTGTGTGCTCCTGGGGGTTAATGCACACTTGTGGGGTCTATGTGTGCTCCTAGGGGTTATGCACACTTGTGGGGTCTGTGTGTGCTCCTAGGGGGTTATGCACACTTGTGGGGTCTGTGTGTGCTCCTAGGGGGTTAATGCACACTTGTGGGGTCTGTGTGTGCTCCTAGGGGGTTAATGCACACTTGTGGGGTCTGTGTGTGCTCCTAGGGTGTTAATGCACACTTTGTGGGGTCTGTGTGTGCTCCTAGGGGGTTAATGCACACTTGTGGGGTCTGTGTGTGCTCCTGGGGGTTAATGCACACTTGTGGGGTCTATGTGTGCTCCTAGGGGGTTATGCACACTTGTGGGGTCTGTGTGTGCTTCTAGGGGGTTATGCACACTTGTGGGGTCTGTGTGTGCTCCTAGGGGGTTATGCATGGTTGTGGGGTCTGTGTGTGCTCCTAGGGGTTTGTATATGTTTGAGGAAAAGGTGTGTGTAAGTGGGTGTGGCTTAAAATGGGTGTGGTTTTAAAATGGGTGTGGTTTAAAAAATGGGTGTGGTTTTCCTACACACAAACACAGAACCTGTTGTTAAAAATTTGAATCCCACCCTAGCTTAACCTCGTTCCAGATATGTAGAGAGAGTGATGATTGACCACCTGGTGAGGGCTCTGCCAGCAGCCATACAGCGTTGGGTGGGGCAAGGGGATCTAGACACTCTGGACCATGTGATGAGACTGATTGAGCGGTATATGGCCACTTAGGACTTTATACAGGACACTGCTCCACTTCAGCTATCACGTCGGGCCCCGCCAGCCCAGGAGCCTGGGAAAGTCCATGACCTCTACTCAGGAAAATCAGAACCAAGCCTGTACTGAGGGGTATCCTGAAGTGAGAGTGACAACAGACCTGTTTCCCCTAAATTGGCCCCCAAGGTCCAGTTGTGCCACAGCTATCAAGTGTTGGCAGTGCTAAGGGCCCGGACATATGGCTGCCAACTGCCCCCCGAAACCATGGACTGCGGGTATACTCACCGTGTGTCTATGTATGCCCAGCCAGTCTGCACCGCCACTACAGGCACTGCCAGCAGTGAACCCCAACAATGCCGGTTACTCGTCAATGGATACCAAACGGAGGCTCTCTTGGACTCAGGGAATTTAGTAACTTTGGTCCATGAGTCTCTTGTTGCCGGGGACAACCCCAATGGACGGAAAGTGGGGGTGGTGTGTATCCATGGGGAACTCCGAGAGTACCTGACCACGGAGGTTACTTTTTCCACACCATGTAGAGAAATCAAACATGTGATGATAGTGGTGAAGACCCTTCCTTATGAGACTGTGTTGGGAAGAGACTTGCGCCTATTCTGGTCCCTGTGGGAGACCAGGGTTAACCCTTCCAAGGTAAATGTTATTCCGGTCGCGGTACCTGAAGATCCTGAGTCAGGGATACCTACCGTAGGGGTCACCAACCTAGGGACAGAGTGTAACCCCAATAGGTTTCCCCTAGAGGTATTGGTAGGAGAGGACGGGGAGACCCCACCGATCCTTGAGCTGGAAATGTCCTCTGGTAAGTTCGGGACAGCGCAGCACCAGGATCCCACCCTGGCACGGGCACGAGAGGTGGAAATAAATGGGGTGGCTCAGCACCCAGGGGCAGAAACGGTTTTCCCCCACATGGCTGTCAACCAAGACTTATTGTGTAGGGTTGATAAAATCCGAGATGAAGTTGTAGAACAGTTGGTAGTGCCCCAGTCATATCGTCGGGCCATGCTACACATGACACACACATACACATGCTGGGGACACTTAGGGGTAAAGAAAACCCAAGAACGCATACTGCAGCGGTTCTTTTAGCCTGGAGTGTTTGCGGAGGTACAACGGTATTGTGAGTTGTGTCCCGAGTGCCAACTAACAACACCCATTGCGTAGTTCCGGAGTTCATTGGTGCCTCTACCCATCATAGAGGTACCCTTTGAGCAGATAGCAATGGATTTGGTGGGCCCTATAGTGAAATCCGGGACCACCAACATATTCTGGTCGTAGTGGAATACGCCACACGGTACCCAAAGGCGATACCTCTTCGCTACACCTCGGCAAAACTAATCACTAGAGTTGAGCGATACTTTCCGATATCCAAAAGTATCGGAATCGGAATGGTATCGCCGATACCATTAAAATATCGGCGATACCCGATACCGATACCGGAAGTCCCATGTAAGTCTATGGGAACAAAATATCGCAACTAAAAAAACCTCTTTCTTTCCTTGTAAACACTAAATATACACACATAGAATACATATATATATATATATACATGTCATTGTGACATATATATATACATATATGTATAGTTTATACACTTCTACATAGTAAAATATCCTCTGATTCAATTGCCGGGTAAAGTCGGCTTCTGTGACAGAAGCACCCGACATGAAATGACACTTGGTGTACATAGGGTTAACCATGTCTTTTCATGTCCTTTGCTATCTGATTTGCACAAACAATTACATCAGTCTATGTGTGCAAAATTTCACACCTGTAGGGGTTAATTAAAGGTGTAAATTCGTTGTAAAAAAAACGGACTTTTTTGCTACGAATTTACACCTTTAATTAACCCCTACAGGTGTGAAATTTTGCACACATAGACTGATGTAATTGTTTGTGCAAATCAGATAGCAAACGACATGAAAAGACATGGTTGACCCTATGTACACCAAGTGTCATTTCAAATGACACTTGGTGTACATAGGGTTAACCATGTCTTTTCATGTCGTTTGCTATCTGATTTGCACAAACAATTACATGAGTGGCTGTGTGCAAAATTTCACACCTGTAGGGGTTAATTAAAGGTGTAAATTTGTTGTAAAAAAAACGGACTTTTTTGCTACGAATTTACACCTTTAATTAACCCCTACAGGTGTGAAATTTTGCACACTTAAGGGTATGCCACACTAAACAATATCGCTAACGGGATCGCTAAAAAACGTCTCTATTTAGCGATCCCGTTAGCGATATTGTTCAGTGCGGCAGCTTCCAGCGACGAGCTTCCTGCTGTGATCTCGCTCGTCGCTGGAATCGTTCCGGACCCTATTTCATCGCTGGCGCTCCCGCTGGGTAAGTATCTTATCGCGTGTGTGGCACCTTTTCTTAGCGATTTAGCGGTACTTTTGTACCGCTAAAGTCGTTAAGAAGATCGCTAACGGCGATAGCGTCGTTAACTATATCGCTAAATGTGACCGCATTTAGCGATATAGAAACAATCCCGCTAGCGATCTCATTAGTATGCAACGCTAACGAGATCGCTAGCGGGATAGCTTAGTGTGGCAGTACCTTTACACTCATGTAATTGTTTGTGCAAATCAGATATCAAACTACATGAAAAGACATGGTTAACCCTATGTACACCAAGTGTCATTTCATGTCGGGTTCTGCATTTTCACAAAAGCCGGCAATTGAATTAGCGGCTATTATACTATGTAGAAGTGTATGAACTATAAATATATATATATATGTGTCACAAATTCAATGACATGTATATATATATATGAGGTGTAAAATTGCTGAAAAAAAATGCGTGGGCTCCCGCCCTATTTTCGCAACCAGACAGACAAAGCCAGTGAGTGGGGGCAGATAATAATAGCCCAGAGAGGGACCATTTTTTTTGGCCCCCCCCGGCTACTTAACATCTGCCCCCAGACACCCCAGAAAGGGCAAATCTCTAATTAGATTTGCCCTTTCTGGCACTTTGCCCGTCTATTCCCATTGCCCTGTAGCGGTGGCGAATGGGTTAATAAGGGGTTAAAATGACCTTGCAATTGAAAGGTCACTTTAAGCCAGGTTAATAATTGAGAGCTGTCAATTAGACAACTATCAATAATTAATCCTATTGTATGAAAGAAAAATCAAACACACACACTTTAATAAAAAAGAAGTTTAATGAAATAATCACACAGTTTTTGACCATATTTTATTTACCTGCTAAAACCATTTCCTGTAATAAAAATAAAATAATAAAGCAAAATTATTCTTACCAATCCGATGCACAGTCAGGTCCCACGGTGTAATCCTTCAGAAAGGGTTAATGTTTACTGCAGGGACCGCAGCTAATGCTGCAGCCTCACAGTAAACCCCCAAATGAATGAGCTCCTCTCCTGGCTGACAGGAGAGGAAATGGAAAGCTTAATTGATTGCTTTCCACTTTCACTTCAGGTCAGCCAGGGACACCATCAGTGACGTCAGAGGGAACTGATTAACAAAAATAGGGGTTCCCTTCGAAAAAAAAATGGCGTGGGGTCCCCCCTATTTTTGTTAACCAGCCAGATGAAGCAGACCGCTGAGGCCTGGTTTTTCAGGCTGGTAAGGATCCAATATCCATGGACCTTGCAAGCCTGATAATACCAGGCCACAGCAGTCTGCTTAGCTTGGCTGGTTAACAAAAATAGGGGATCCCCTCGAAAAAAAAACGGCGTAGGGGTCCCCCTATTTTTCTTAACCAGCCAAGTAAAATGCAGACTGCTGCGGCCTGGTATTAAAAGACTGTCAAGGCCCATGGATTTTGGCCCTCAACAGCCTGATAATACCAGGCTACAGCAGCCCCACATTTGGCGCATCAAAAGATGTGCCAATTGTGGCACTTTACCCGGCTCTTCCCACTGCCCTGTAGCGGTGGCAAGTGGGGTAATAAGGGGTTAATGTCACCGTTGATTGCACGGTGACAATAAGCCCGGTTAATAATGGAGAGGCGTCAATAAGACACCGATCCATTATTAATCCCAAAGTTTTTAAATGTGTAAAAAAAAGACACAGCAAGAAAAAAGTCTTTTAATGAAATAAAAGAGACAACACAGTTTTCATTTTTTTTATTACTCTCTCATTCCTGCGACGCCATCGATCTCCTGTAAAAAAATAAAAAAAAAAAACCAACAGTATACCACCTGTCCGACGCAGTCCATAACGACAGTCCCACGACGATCCAGCTCTGCTACATCGCAATGACAGGCAGAGCCTGTCATTGCAACGCAGCACAGCTGATTACCTGCTTCCCCGGCGGTGACGTCATCGGACTGACTGCTTTACGGCCGGGATTACCCAGCAGTCACTGCAGTTATCGCGAGAAACTGCATGTGACCGCCGGGGAGAAGAGGATGGCGGCCATGAAGCAGTCCAGCCCGTGACCGCCGGAGATCTTCTGCCAGGTAAGTGCCGCTGACTCCTGACAGACCCGACAGACGGACACTGACAGTGACAGTGACATCCCGATTCCGGTATCCGATATGACGAAAATATCGGAACTCGGAATCGGAATTCCGATACAGCCAATATCGGCCGATACCCGATATTTGCAGTATCGGAATGCTCAACCCTACTAATCACCGGCGAACTGTTTGCAATGTTTTGTCGCCTTGGGCTGCCAAAGGAAACTCTTACCAATCAGGGGACTCATTCTACAGTATGTCCAAGGTACCACAAATACTTCATAAAGGAACAACCCAATACAATTTATCACCAAAAATGATGTGTGTCAAACAATGAATCATATGGGCAAAAAGTAGGACATATAAGGAAAAATCGCCAAAAATATGGAATAAACTAGCGAAAATTTGCGATCAAAAAATTCCCAAGAGAATGCACAAACAGTACAAAAATATTTATTTTATTAAATATCAGAATACAAGGTAAAAAATGGGACAGGGGTCAATACCAAAATGCACATGAAAATGAGGGGCACACTAGGTGGGATAGGGAGATAGAGATGGTATATATAATATCAATTAGTACATGGCAAAATTGCCAGATCATGTCTATATATAGTCAAACATTTGCCAAAAGTGTAATATACCATGCCATGACAATTTGTAGAAAATCCTATGTGGAGATTAAACAGGACATAATATAGCAGACAAATGTTCGCCTGCAGTAGACATGCAAAACACCTCCCATGAAGTCCAATGTAATATTGTATAAGTAGCAGGACAAGTGTAGTAACCAAAATAGTTACCTGCAATAATCAAATAGATGGACCTCCACAGTGTGCCCACCCCGACGCGCGTTTCGGCGATATAGCCTTTTTAAAAAAAAAAAGGCTATATCGCCGAAATGCGCGTCGGGGTGGGCACGCTGTGGAGGTCCATCTATTTGATTATTGCAGGTAACTATTTTGGTTATTACACTTGTCCTGCTACTTATACAATATTCTGATATTTAATAAAATAAATATTTTTGTACTGTTTGTGCATTCTCTTGGGAATTTTTTGATCGCAAATTTTCGCTAGTTTATTCAGTATGTCCAAGGTGACTAGGGAGCTATGTAAGCTGCTCCAGATCAAGCAGCTACGCACGTCGGTATAGCACTCACAAACAGACAGCCTAGTAGAGAGATGTAGAGAGATTTAATAAGACCCTAAAATCCATGCTTAAGAAGGTGGGTTCCAAGGATGGGAGGGATTGGGACATGTTATTGCAAGGTACCACAGGCGTCCATAGGTTTTTCCCCGTTTGAGTTATTGTATGGCAGGCATCCAAGGGGGTTGCTGGACGTAGCCAAGGAGACATGGGAATGAGCCAACTCCGTATCGAAGTGTGATCGAGCATGTGGCAAGCATGCAGGACCGGATTGCGGCCATCAGGCCCATAGTCAAGGAGCATCTGTTTAATGCCCAGGCGGCGCAGAGCCACACATACAATAAAAGAGCCACGGTCAGGTCCTTTAAAAAAGGGTGACCGAGTGTTGATACTAGTGCCCACCTCGGAGAGTAAACTCATGGCCAGGTGTCAAGTGTTATATGAGATAAGGAGGAAGGTGGGAGAAGTAATTTTACAGTGTACCAGTCCGGAAAGAGGAAACCTGAACGACTCTACCATGTAAACTTGCTAAAAGCCTGGAATGTTTGGTAATGGAGGCGACTCCGGTCGTATCAACGGGGAACCCTCGGGCACCGGCCAGAGATGCAGCCGGGTGTGAGGTTAAAATAAATGATGCCCTCACAAAACAGCAGCGACTGGAGGCACGGGCTCTGGTGCAACGGAATACAGACGTATTCTCAGAGCTTCCGGGGCCGACCTCGGTGATACAGCATGACATTGTTACCGAGCCCCGGGTAAGGGTACGGATGAAACAGTACCGAGTGCCAGAGGCCTGGAGGCAAGCCATTGCAGCTGAAGTGAAGCAAATGCTCCAGTTAGAAGTCATTGAGGAATCCCTGAGTGAGTGGGCTAACCCCATTGTGCTAATTCCAAAGCCAGACGGGTCATTACGTTTTTGTAATGACTTCAGGAAATTGAATGAGGTATCGCAGTTTGACCTCTATCTAATGCCCCGGGTGGACGAGCTAATTGAGAGACTTGGGGAGGCCCAGTACTTCACCACGCTCAATCTCACCAAAGGTTACTGGCAGGTCCCATTAACAGAATTGGCGAAGGAAAAGACCACATTTATAACGCCAGAGGGTCTCTATTACTATGTCCTCTTGCCTTTCGGATTACATGGGGCTCCGGCCACATTTCAAAGGCTGACGGACATAGTGTTAGAGCCTCATCGGAAATATGTGTCAGCATATTTAGATGACATAGTCATTTTTAGTGCGGATTGGACTACCTACCTGTCCCAAGTACAAGCCATGCTGGAGTCTCTCAGAACCGCAGGGTTAACAGCGAACCCAAAGAAATGCTGATAGGTTTCACAGAAACCTGGTACTTAGGTTACGTGATCAGCCGCAGGGTTATTAAACCCCAAGTGTTATGAATGTGCTAGAGATGGTTTATGAGCAGAGGCTCCCTCTGGTGGTTACAGACAGTACTGAGCCTTTCAGCGAGGAATGGCAGTCTGGGATCGCTGACTGGTCTGATATAAGGGAGGTTCCCTCCCATGATGGTTGCCAGTGATCAATTGTTCTTGTCTCAATTGTGGTTCCTGGTTCATTTGGAAGTTTGCTGAGTCTTGCCTGCATCTTCTGCTATCAGATAAGATATTTTCTGCTTTTATTTTTGTGCTTGCTTTTTGCATTGTTCCCTGGACTTCTGTGGAGGTCAGCCAGGTCCCCTCCGGGGGCTTGTGCTCCTCTCAGTTTATCTGAAGCCACTGTTATTTGTTCATTTGCTTTTTCCTGTTTTTTCAGTGGCTGCGGCTTAGTTTTGTTACACCAGAGATCTGATTTTAGGTGGTAGAGATCGTGTGATCTCAGGTGTTTTTGCAATCAGAAGAGCTGGTATTTTTTAGGGTTTTTTTTGGATTGCAGTGAGTATCCTTTCCTGTACTTATCTGTCTAAACAGATTGGGCCCCAGCGTTTGCTCATTCTATTTTCTGTCTGTGTCCGTGCTTCTTCTTGTCTAACCACCATTACATGTTTGGGGGCTTCCTATTTTCTTTGGGGATCTGCTCCGGGGCAGATAGCTTTCATCTTTCTGCCTTTAGGTGTAGTTATTTCTCAGGCTGTGACGAGGAGTCTAGGATCAACGTAGGAACACTCCACGGCTACCTCTAGTTGTGTGGTTAGTTCAGGATACTGCAATCCAATAGGTTCCAGCCTCTCTGGTGTATTGCCGTTTTTGCTTATTCTCCTCAGCTACCAAAACACAACAGTATCACCGGCCCAAACTGAAAATTATATGGTAGTCACAGAAGGGAAAAATAGTGTGAAAAAAAAAAAAGTTGTCAGAGTTGTCAGAGATTTTTTTTTTCCTGTTTGTTGCATTTTTTCCCTCTTTTTCTCTGGGTGCTGAGGAGGATTTTTTTTTCTCTCAATGGAGCTTGCACAGTTGTCTGGCTGTGTGGATCAGCTTGCCACTGAGGTTCGGAGTATTGCTACCTATCTTGCTAGGTTGCCGGTTGTGGAACCTAGGATTCCCATGCCAGATTTGTTTTTGGGGGATCGGGCTAAATTTCTGAATTTCAAAAATAACTGTAAGTTGTTTTTTGCCTTAAAGCCTAAGTCCTCAGGGAACGCAGCACAGCAGATTCAAATTGTCATCTCTCTCCTGCGCGGCGACCCTCAGGATTGGGCTTTTTCCCTGACACCTGGGGATCCTGTTTTGAATGATAATGATGCATTTTTTCTGCCCCTGGGGTTATTGTATGATGAACCTAATGTCACTGATCAAGCTGAAAAAACCTTGTTGGCATTAAATCAGGGTCTTGAAGACGCTGAGTTGCACTGTCAGAAATTCCGAAAGTGGGCAGTCCTGACCAAATGGAATGATGATGATTTGGCAGTCCTTTTTCTGAAGGGGCTGTCAGAGAATGTAAAGGATGTTATGGTTGGATTCCCTGCTCCCTCTGGTCTCAATGATTCTATGTCATTGGCTATTCAAATCGACAGACGTTTGCGTATGCGCAGGGGTTATGCGTGAGATAGTGTTGCCTTGTGTGCCAGCTTCTGAGCCCATGCAGTGTGATAGAGTGACTTCTGGGGCACAGCGTCATGAGTTTCGAAAGCGCAATGGGTTATGTTTCTACTGTGGTGACGCCTCTCATGCTCTTTCAGTCTGCCCTAAGCGGGGAAGACGTTTTGCACGCTCAGTTGTCTTGGGTAGTGTTCAGACTAAATTTCTGTTGACTGTTACCCTGATTTGCTCCCTGTCCACATTTTCTGCTCAGGCATTTGTTGATTCAGGAGCAGCTATTAACCTGATGGATTTTGACTTTGCCAAACGTTGTGGGTTTCCCTTGATACCCCTGCGGAAGTCTATTCCCCTACTGGGCATTGATTCTACCCCTTTGGCTGAGAATAAACCCAGTTTTCTACTCAGGTGATAATGAGGGTTGAACCAGATCATCAGGAGAGTTGCAAATTTCTGGTGCTGTATAATCTGCATGACATTATTGTACTAGGTTTCCCTTGGTTACAGTTTCATAATCCTGTTTTGGATTGGAAATCTGTGTCTGTGACCAGTTGGGGCTGCCAATGTGTTAATGCCGACACTCCTGTTTTTTCTGCCTCTCCCCAGTCTCAGGATGTTCCTGACTTTTTCACTGATTTTTCGGATGTATTTAGTGAAAGTAAATCTGCATCCTTGCCCCCTCACAGGAGCTATGATTGCGCTATTGAGTTAGTGCCTGGTGGTAAATTTCCTAAGGGTCGCCTTTTTAACTTGTCTGTACCTGAACACGATGCTATGCGATCTTATATCAAGGAGTCATTGGAGAAAGGTCATATCAGACCATCCTCTTCACCCTTGGGTGCCGGTTTTTTCTTTGTGGCCAAAAAGGATGGTTCATTGAGGCCGTGTATTGATTATCGTCTCTTGAATAAGATCACTGTGAAGTATCAATATCCGTTACCCTTGATTTCTGACCTGTTTTCCAGGGTGAAAAGTGCTAGTTGGTTTACCAAGCTTGACCTCAGGGGGGCGTATAACCTTATTCGCATTAAGCACGGGGATGAATGGAAGACGGCGTTTAATACCCCAGAGGGGCATTTTGAGTACCTAGTGATGCCCTTTGGGCTCACTAATGCTCCTTCCATCTTCCAATCCTTAATGAATGATATTTTCAGGGATTTTGTGGATAAATTTCTGATTGTTTATTTGGATGATATCTTGATTTTTTCCAATGACTGGGACTCTCATGTGAAACATGTTCGGACTGTGTTACAGATTTTGAGAGAGAATGCACTGTATGTGAAGGGATCAAAGTGTATTTTTGGCGTACAGAAGGTCTCATTTCTGGGATTCATTTTGTCTCCGTCTGTTATTGAAATGGACCCAGTCAAGGTTCAGGCCATCTGTGATTGGGTCCAACCTACTTCATTAAAGGCTCTTCAGAGATTTTTGGGTTTTGCCAATTTTTATCGTAAATTTATTGGTAATTTCTCCGGTATTGTTAAACCATTGACTGATTTGACCAAAAAGGGTTCTGATGTGGTGAATTGGCCTCCTGAGGCAGTCTCTGCGTTTCAGGAACTTAAGCAGAGATTCACTTCTGCTCCTGTTCTACGGCAGCCAGATGTTTCTCTACCGTTTCAGGTGGAGGTTGATGCCTCTGAAATTGGGGCAGGTGCCGTTTTGTCCCAAAGAGATCCAGAGACCTCTAAGAGTAACCCTTGTGCCTTTTTCTCTCGAAAATTTTCTCCAACTGAACGTAATTATGACGTGGGTAATCAGGAGTTATTGGCCATGAAGTGGGCCTTTGAAGAGTGGAGACATTGACTGGAAGGAGCCAAACATCAGGTGGTGGTCCTCACGGACCATAAGAATCTGGTTTATCTCGAATCAGCCAAGCGACTTAATCCTAGACAGGCCAGGTGGGCCTTGTTTTTCCAAACATTTTAATTTTGTGGTTTCTTTTCTTCCTGGCACTAAGAATGTTAAGACGGATGCCCTCTCGAGGAGTTTCTTTGCGGACTCTCCTGAGTTATCTGATCCTACTGTTATTTTGAAAGAGGGAGTAGTTCTTTCTGCCATCTCGCCCAATTTGAGACTGGCTCTGGAAGGGTGTCAGGAGGATAAACCTGAGCGCTGCCTTATTGTGAAATTGTTTGTCCCAGACCAGTGGAAGAAGAGTGTGATGTCTGAGATTCATTGTTCCGCGTTGGCTGGTCATCCCGGGATTTTTGGTACCAGAGACTTGGTGAGTCAGTCCTTTTGGTGGCCTACTTTGTCTCGTGACGTCAGGGAATTTGTGCAGTCCTGCGGGACTTGCTCTCGCTCCAAGCCTTGCTCTCGCTCTAGTGGTTTGTTAATGCCATTACCTGTGCCCAAGAGGCCATGGACCCATATCTCTATGGATTTTATTTCCGACCTCCCTGTTTCTTAGAGAATGACCGTTATCTGGGTAATCTGTGATAGGTTTTTCAAGATGATACATCTTGTGCCATTACCTAAGTTACCTTCCTCCTCCGAATTAGTGCCTTTGTTCCTTCAGCATGTGGTTCGGTTACATGGCATTCCGGAGAACATTGTGTCTGACAGAGGAGTCCAGTTTGTTTCCAGATTTTGGAGGACATTTTGTTCTAAACTTGGTGTTCAATTATGTTTCTCCTCTGCTTTTCATCCTCAGACCAATGGACAAACCAAGAGAACAAACCAGACCTTGGAGACTTATTTGAGATGTTTTGTGTCTGCTGATCAAGATGACTGGGTCTCTTTTTTGCCTTTGGCTGAGTTTGCTCTTAATAATAGGGCTAGCTCTGCCACCTTGATGTCTCCATTTTTCTGCAATTTTGGGTTTCACCCTCGATTTTCTTCGGGACAGGCGAAGGCTTCGGTCTGTCCGGGTGTTGACTCTGTGTTGACTCTGATTTGGGACCAGGTAGTGGAGAGGTTGTCTCTCTCTCAGGAGAAGGCCCAACGGTTTGCCAACCGGCATAGGACTGATGGTCCTCGGTTTAAAGTGGGGGACTTGGTTTGGTTGTCCTCAAGAAATATCCCTATGAGGGTTGCATCTCCAAAGTTTAAGCCTAGGTTCATTGGACCTTATAAGATCATGGAGATTCTTAATCCTGTTTCCTTCCGTTTGCTTCTTCCAGGGACATTTAAGATCCATAACGTGTTCCACAAGTCCTTATTGAAGAGGTTTGTCGAGCCAGTGGTTCCTGTGGCTGCGCCTCCTGACCCTGTTTTGGTTGAGGGCAATCTGGAGTATGTGGTTGAGAAATATTGGATTCTCGTTTTTCTAGACAGAAACTCCAGTATTTGGTTAAGTGGAGAGGTTATGGTCAGGAGGACAATTCTTGGGTGTTTACTTCGGACATCCATGCTAGGAGACTGATTCGTGCCTATCACCGAGCTCATCCTGATCGGCCTGGTTGCACAGGTGAGGGTTCGGTGACCCCTCCTCAAGGGGGGTACTGTTATGAATGTGCTAGAGATGGTTTATGAGCAGAGGCTCCCTCTGGTGGTTACAGACAGTACTGAGCCTTTCAGCAAGGAATGGCAATCTGGGATCGCTGACTGGTCTGATATAAGGGAGGTTCCCTCCCATGATGGTTGCCGGTGATCAATTGTTCTTGTCTCAATTGTGGTTCCTGGTTCATTTGGAAGTTTGCTGAGACTTGCCTGCATCTTCTGCTATCAGATAAGATATTTTCTGCTTTTATTTTTGTGCTTGCTTTTTGCATTGTTCCCTGGACTTCTGTGTAGGTCAGCCAGGTCCCTCCGGGGGCTTGTGCTCCTCTCAGTTTATCTGAAGCCACTGTTATTTGTTCATTTGCTTTTTCCTGTTTTTTCAGTGGCTGCGGCTTAGTTTTGTTACACCAGAGATCTGATTTTAGGTGGTAGAGATCATGTGATCTCAGGTGTTTTTGCAATCAGAAGAGTTGGTATTTTTTAGGTTTTTTTTTATTGCAGTGAGTATCCTTTCCTGTACTTTTCTGTCTAGACAGATTGGGCCCCAGCGTTTGTTCATTCTATTTTCTGTCTGTGTCTGTATTTCCTCTTGTCTAACCGCCATTACATGTTTGGGGGCTTCCTATTTTCTTTGGGGATCTGCTCCGGGGCAGATAGATTTCATCTTTCTGCCTTTAGGTGTAGTTATCTCTCAGGCTGTGACGAGGCGTCTAGAATCAACGTAGGAACGCTCCACGATTACCTCTAGTTGTGTGGTTAGTTCAGGGTACTGCAATCCAATAGGTTCCAGCCTCTCTGGTGTATTGCCGTTTTTGCTTATTCTCCTCAGCTACCAAAACACAACACCCAAGTAAACAAGATCGAGGCCATTCAAAATTGGCCCAAGCCATTAAGTACCAAACAGGTGAGGGCTTTCCTTGGCATCATTGGGTACTACCGCCAGTTTACACCCAATTTTGCTGGAAGATCGGCATACCTAAGTGACCTGTTAAAAGATAAGAAGTCGGTGATGGTACAGTGGAATCCTCAAGTGGAGGAAGCATTCCAGTCCCTGAAGTCGGCGTTGTGTGGACAGCCGATCCTCTTCAGCCCGACTTCAAGAAAACCTTCATCATGCAAATGGATGCCTCAGAGGTAGGCCTAGGAGCGGTGCTGTCGCAAGAGATGAACGGGGATGAGCATCCAGTCACCTACTTGAGCAGGAAACTGACCCCGGCAGAGAAAAATTATAGCGTAGTGGAGAAGGAGTGCTTGGCGATTAAGTGGGCCTTGGAGTCCCTACGCTATTTGCTCAGGCATCAGTTTCTTTTAGTAACGGACCATTCAACCCTCGTCTGGATGAGAATCGCAAAGGAAAGGAATGCTCGGGTCACCAGATGGTTCCTGTGCCTACAAAACTTCAGTCTTTCAATGGAACATCGGGCTTGGAAGTCACAGGGAAATGTGGATGGCCTGTCACGGGCCCCCTCTATGATGACAAATGTTCAACCCCACAAGTTTGAACAAAGAGGGGGTATGAGAGTCAGTGATGCGAGGATCACTAATGTGTCCCCCAGGATGTATACATTAGCGTATTGAGGCCATGGGAGTGCACTGCAATCACAGGCATAGCTGTGATTACAATGCAAAATAAAAGTAAGGGTTGGTCTAGGGCAAACTATTTGTCCAAGGCAGATGTAAGAAAACCTGTCATGGGCTTTTATTTTTAAAGCGGACTACAGGATGGTAGTGGGGCGGTCCGCTACCTACTAGCTAGGTCTTCCATGTGGCCTACGGCCACAGGTCCCTTTAAAAAAGCCCTGCAGTAGAGGGTTGGGTGTGTCAGTTTTGGTTTGAAAGTGTGCAGAGCAGGAGGCTCTGCAGAGCTCAGAGTGTGTGAAGCAACACAGAGCCAATCAGAGCCAAAAGGCCTGACACCCCTCAGCATACACAATGGTGCAGTTGTTCACACCACACGGTCTCGGATGCGGACTGTCTTGTTTCCTGGCTGTGATCCAGAGGATGCTATTTGTTTTCTGTTTGTGATAACGCTGACCATTAGAAGAGACTTTGTTTTGAACTTTCCTTGGTCACTGCCTGTCTATTACACTGCACCAACCCTACTGCACTACTGGCTGGTTATCATTTTTAAAAATGATTTATTTATTAAAACCAGGCCAAAAACACCTGTGTAAATGCACTTACAACGCATGTGCTTATTATTTAATTGCAGATTTACCTAATGCTAGTCTATGGGGAAATTCAGCACAGAAGGCTGAGCATTCCCAGAAGAAAAATTTACATGCTGCTGTTCAGAAACCTGCATTGCAGGTGTTTTCACGCAGTGTAAAAAAAACACAGTGGACACAGGTTTCTTCTTCATAAAAGCAGTGACACTGTGCCTTAAGAAAACTGTTACATCTGTGCCTGTACCTCAGCGAGACCCTCGGCGGGGTCCCCGTCCTCATGCTGTGGTCGCTGTACCTCAGCAAGACCCCCGGCGGGGCCTTCGCTCTCAGTCTGTGGCCTGCTGTCCTGCTACTTCCCCTGCTTGCTGGCCAGCACATCTGTTGTGAATGAGCAGAGGCTCCCTCTGGTGGTTACAGACAGTGCTGAACCTTCCAGCGAGGAATGGCAATCTGGGATCACTGACTGGACTGATATAAGGGAGGTTCCCTCCCATGATGGTCGCCGGTGATCAATTGTTCTGGTCTCAATTGTGGTTCCTGGTTCATTTGGAAGTTTGCTGGTGTCTTGCCTGTGTCTGCTGCTTTCAGATAATTATTTTCTGCTTTTCTTTTTGTGCTTGCTATTTGCATAGTTTTCTGCACATTTGTGGAGGACAGCCGGGTCCCCTCCTGGGGCCTGTGCTCCTCACAGTTTGTCTGTAGCCACTGTTGTTTTTTCATTTGCTTTTTCCTGCTTTTTTAGCGGCTGCGGCTTGGTTTTGTTCACACTGAGATCTGATTTAGTGGGTGGCGAGATCGTGTGATTTCAGTATTTTTGTAATCAGAATTGTTGGATTATTGTAGGTTTTTCTGGGTTGCAGAAAGTAATCTCTCCTGTCCTTTCCTATTTAGTCAGCTTGTGGCCCCAGCGTTTGCTCATTCTATTTTCTGTCTGTGTCCGTGCTTTCTTCTTGTCTAACCACCATTACATGTTTGGGGGCTTCCTATTTTCTTTGGGGATCTGCTCCGGGGCAGATAGCTTTCATCTTTCTGTCTTTAGGTGTAGTTATCTCTCAGGCTGTGACGAGGCGTCTAGGATCAACGTAGGAACGCTCCACGGCTACCTCTAGTTGTGTAGTTAGTTTAGGAATCTGCAACCCATTAGTTACCAACATCTCAGGTGTTCGGCTGCCTGGCTGTTGTTCCTGTCCTCCTCAGCTACCTAACATAACACACATCCCCTGGTATGAGATTAAGGCCGCAAGTGCTCTCTAGGTCTCTTAAAGAGAGAGCGCGCATTTTTCAAAAAATAATTAACCAATGATTTCTTTGGGGGCACTACTTCTGGCCCCTTTGCCATAGAGAGGGCGCCAGAGCAACAAGTACCTACTATTGCTAGCTTCTGGTTCCGCTGTGTTTGTGCCTGTGTTTTTGCAGTGTTTTGCCTTCTGCTTCGCTTACACTGTTTGTCTCTGCAGACAAGTTACCTGTTACCCAGCTGTCCAGGACAACGTCTGTACGGTCAACGCCAGCTCTGTTCCGTTCCACCACTCAGCCATCCGAAACTCTGGACAACGCCGGTACCAGGTTATACCCAAGTACCTGGGACTCGCCAGTCAGCTCCATCATATCTGTTCAAACTGTTTACCCATTGGTCCCGCTGGGACAGCTGCCATGTGTCCGGGGTCTAACTGGAGGTCGCACCTGTGTCCCCAGACATTCCATTCTGACCCTGTTCGAGGGGACTTACTACGAGTGTCTGGGGCTCACTTAGTCACGCCCCCTTCGGAGCCCCCGGACCGTGGTCCAGAGGTTCCACAAAAACAATAAAAAAACGAATGTGAACTTCACCACCTTTGCCTCCGCTTCCATTCGTTACACAAACTTTTAGTTTTCCTTAATGGTTGAACCAGAAAACCTTTAACTTTTTTAAAAAATAAAGCAGCAATTTAATTACTATGTGATTTAAGAAAAAACAGACAGCCTTGTCACCTCAAATCTCTACCAGGCTGAAATAGATTTTCCTTCAGAATTCTCCTGCATTTACTGCCATCTATCCGTCCGTCTTTCAATCCTGTTCTGAAAAACATCCTTACACCATGATGCTGCCACCACCATGCTTCACTATGAGAATGCTGTTCTTGGTGTGATGGAAAGTGTTCGTTTTGGTCCACTTTCCATTGTTAACTTGAAAAGTTGTCCAGAGAACCTTCTTAACCCCTTCACGAAATATGATGTACATGTCCTTGCCTTTGACATCAGCAAATTTAGAAAATTAGAAATCCAGGAGCCCATGTGCTTTTCTTACATGAGAGTCCTCTCTGTTTCACACATCAGTGTTTCCGTTTATGGACTGGTCGTGAGTCTTCTAACTCTTCAGCCTCAAAGACAGGACAGACATACCATTGATGAGATCTATGCAGTCACGCAAGGGCCCAAGAGGTTAGAGGACCCATTTCCATCTTTAAAGCAGGTGGAATTGTGCATTATGATGAACTGTCGGATTTGAAAGGGACCATATGAAAATGTAATAAAGTTTGAAATAGAAAGGGACTGTATACTGTTTTTGCACAGGGGCCCTATTCTGTCTGTGTCCTCCAGTGCTTATAGGTATATATGAAACTGTGAAGTTTGTATCACGAGACCTGTGACAGGTCTGTTCTCAAACTGTGAAATGCGGATGTATGAATCTGGCTTTAGGCTATGTGCACACGTTGCGGAATCTGCTGTGGATCCGCAGCGGATTTTCCGCTGCAGATCCGCAGCAGAATTGCAAGTGATGTACAGTAGCATTGGATTCAATGTGAAACAAAAAAAGCAGTGCGCATGATGCGGATTTTTCCGCGCGGAATTGGGTGCGGATTTAAATCCGCAGCATATCACTTCTTTTGTGCAGTTCCGCAGCGTTGTCAGACCTGCTCTAAATAGAAATCCGCAGGTCTGAAACGGCTGGGGAAATCCGCACAAAAAACGAGGCAAATCCGCTTCAAATCCGCATTAAATCAGCAGTAAATCCGCAGGTAAAACCCAGGTCATTTTACCTGCGGATTTACCAAAATCTGCGCGGAAAATTCCGCAGCCCAATCCGCACCGTCTGCACTTAGTCTAAGTGTGTATGACTCTGATTAGGACATCACATCCTAATGAACACACAGCTGAATGACAGCTGTCATAAAGATTTTTCTAAGCTTGAGTATGTAATGGCGAGAATACTAGATTCCTTAATTCAACTACATCTATACATCAATGTAAAATGACTGACATTAATTTCTGTAGATGTTCACTTTCCAATCTGTTATATTTGTCAGTGCTTAATTATGTAAGTCCTGGCAGAACACTCCTTGGCTGAGACAGAAATAGTAATAGTTTAGAGGAGTATGCATATTCAGAGATGTGGTGCACCATGTAAACAAATGACCAACAAAATCTTTGCAAAAGGCAAATATGAAAAGAAAGGAATTCTCCAAACTAATAATCCTCTAATCAGCAGGTCAAACTAACTGGAAGTCAGATATAGAAATACAAACTACAGATTTTAAATATACCCAGTTGCTTTAAGATCAAAGCTGACCAATATATCCTTTCTCCCTGCCATATCATATTGCATATTTGTTAACAGGAATGAGTCAGAGGAGACAGCATATATAGAAATGGGCATTACTATTGTAATTATTCATTAGAGAGCAATGAATATTTTTCCTTCTTATAGTTTAGCAACAGCTGGTGTTATGACTCTATCACAGCTCCACATTCCTAACAGCAGACCAGCAGTGTCACTCATTATACTACAGTACAGTAGAAGGGCTGATGCAAAACATTGATACATGCCATCAATACTAAGGCTAAGTTCACACGTTGCGGAATTGCCGCGGAAATTTCCGCGGCAATCCCGCACTTCTCTGAGGCGGGAAATACGCATTTTTTTTGTATGCGTATTCCCGCCAGAAACTAGCGTTTTGCAAGCGTAATTAGCTTGCAGAATGCTAGCGTTTTCCTAGCGATCTGTAGCATCGCTTGGAAAACTGATTGACAGGTTGGTCACACGAGTCACACATAGTGTTTGACTCGTGTGACCAACTTTTTACTATTGACGCCGCCTATGCCGCATCAATAGTAAAAAGATCTAATGTAAAAATAATAAAAAAAATAATAAATAATGATATTCTCACCTTCCGGCGGCCCCCGCAGCTTTCCCGCCTCTCAGCGACGCTCCCGGCAACTCCCGTTCCCAGGCGTCCTTTGCGACAGACCCCAGATGACGTAGCATCACGCGAGACCGCTACGTCATCTGGGGTCATTGTCGCAAAGGACTCCTGGGAACGGGAGCGTCGCTGAGAGGCGGGAAGGCTGCGGGGGCCGCCGGAAGGTGAGAATATCATTATTTTTTATTTTAATTATTGTTTTACCAGGGATATGGTACCCAGGGCCTGGAGGAGAGTCTCCTCTCCTCCGGACCCTGGGTACCATCGTACATGAACCGCTTACATTCCGCATAGCCACATGCGGAAAGTAAGCAGTTCAATTCATTCCTATGGCGGCGATTCCGCTGAGATTACGCAAAATTAATGAACATGTTGCTATTTTTTCTGCAAAGTGCACAAAAATTGCGGAATCCATTTAAATGAATAGGATGCTTAATGCTTGCGTTTTTTCGCGTTTTTGCTGCAGGAAAAAACGCGGAAAAAACGCGAAAATTCCTGCCGTGTGCACTTAGCCTAAAGGATCCGAATAGTGAAATAGCATAATTAGCCACTTCCCAGTACTATGAGGGCTCGTGCACCAATGTTCCGCTTAAAAAAATCAGAGACATGTCCAATTTTGATCTGAGTGTTGGATAGGTTTACTAATCCTCTAGTGATAATTTACTGCTGATTTTATCAAAACTGCAGCAGGCAACCCAATTAGGGACATATCGCTGGAATCAGGATCCGTTTATTAGGCTGCTCTCAGATATGAAGCGAAAATACCAGTCTTAAATTACCATATACATATTACAATGGCGACTCAAAAAACATGTCCTCTGAGGCAGCGGTAACAATTTAACGCGAAACACTCTTTGGGGTAAGGTGACCAGGATCCAGGCTGGATCTTTACACTTATGGGTAATTATTCCCCTTTATCTAATTACTTCTTAGTACATTATTTTTAACTATTTGCACGGAGGTATGTAGTGATTGATAAATCATTAATATGGATGCCCTATTTGTAAATTCACTATATTTTTGAGGTATATGCACCCAATATTTGGTGATATTTTATGGAAATAATTTTTTTGCAATATTCATTGATTTCTTTGTAGCACTATATATACGTTCCATCCTGTATTCTTTGGTCATTTCTTTGTATCCATGGATTTAGTCACAGTGATAATGAAATCCATATAATTTATTCTTGTAATATAACATTTCTATGTGGAAGTTAGTGGTTTATCTTTCGATAAATATTATCATTTTATAATTAATTGGCAATTTTTGGACTCTTTTGTTTCTCCTATGATAGTGCTCTCAGATATGCTTGCAAAAATCTGGTGACCGATTCCTTTTAAGATAAGAAAGCTGATCTCTGATTGGTTGTTGTAGAAAATAAAAATAAACTGTCATTTAGATAGTTTTGAAAAATGAGGTCCAAAAGGTCAAGAGCCTGTGTATTCAAGGCTGCTAAACACATCAAAACATGCATACTCTCACAGCAACCTAATGGATAGGTCCTACTGATCCACCCCAGGGATGTATACAGAATTTTTAAAAAGGAAGAAAGATAGTGTCTGGGCTTGATTTGGGAATTCGATTCACTGACCTATTGCCGCATGGTCGGTTTCCCTGTCTGCTGAGCTATTGCCTATTCTTCCCTGTCTAAATGCTGATGGTTGCAATTGTCTTATTCCTTTCTTGGTTTGCACCTTGCTTTGGTCTACCTTATCATATTCTGGGTTGGGTTTTATATGTTCACCCTTCACTGCACTTCTTTGCTGGCTATACCTCTAGTTGGACTTGGGTTTAGGTGCTCCAGCCCTTATGCTAAGGGGTTTGCTTACCTTGCATGGTAAACACAAGTTGAATTCCTGCAGTGAGTCTGTTTTTCTTCCCAGTTCCTTTCCTTTTACCTCTTTAGGTCTCTTGGAAGTTATACTTGCTCCGTTCACTTTTGGCTCTCCTTAGCTTTCTCTCTCTACCCTATAAGAAAGTGTTTTAATTTTCTCAGCCTTGGTTGTCGTATCTTCCTGCACACTTTCTTCTTCTCTAGCTGGCAGTGTGTTGTGGTATCTCCTCTGATTCCTCAGGAGGCACCAGAAACCTCTCAATGGCCATTTAGCAAGCTAGGTGGTGTTGTTAGGGTCTTTCTAGTCTGTGCAGGGACCAGTTGAGTGTGGGTGCAGAGTCTCCTTGTAATAGGGCTTTCCTTTTTTTGATACCCATGAGTGAGCGTGTACTACGTTTACAACAGGTAGGTGACCAGGGCTCATAGCCATTATGTAAACTTTCATAGTTTATGCATACCTACTAAAAAATGCACATACAAAAATATGTATACCAGTAATATACATTGTGTGCAAAATTATTAAGCAATTTGTATATTTTATGATTTTATTATTGAACAATTACAGTCCTGTCGGTCAATCCAAAAGGTTAATAAATCTGAAACCTGTTTTCATGCACAGTGTAGGAAAGACTAAGTGCAATATGAAGGCATGAGGGGAAGGGAGCCCAACACTAGGGAAGGGGGAGTGGAGACCCTAGGCAGATCTAAGGTCACCCTGTCTGCCCTAAACATCCCTATATAGGTTCTGCACCTATCGATGAGCAGGAACCTAATGCCTGCCTGCCTCTAGCAATAAGCCCTGCTTAGGGAAGGACTGGGTGCATAAAAGTCAAGCCTCACTACCACTAAAGACAGATAGGATAAAGGAACAAGGGAACATGTGTCTTGAGGAGACTCAGAGATGTAACACAGATGTCCTCCAGCAACACCACAGAAGAAGATATGGAGCGCCCCCTAGGACCTGCGGCACTCGGTACCGGGCCAGGCAGTTCTTAAAGGGGAAGTGTCACAGCAGCAGTGACCCGATCCGTGGTCCTGGGCATCCAATAAAATTGTCAAAGATGATGGTGGGGGTAGTTTGTAGGGGAATTAGTTTGTGATGCCACCTGTGGTATTCGGCTATATATGGCCGACTCTTCGATTCAGATCCACTGGGGCATTTGGTGACACAGCAAAGATGGTACAGCTCCCCACAGGTAGAGCGGGGCCTCAGGGCAGATATAACAGTCTGTTCAGGTGATGGTGAACATTGAGGTGCAGAGAATAAGCAAAGGACACAGAAAAGTGCAGTTTTCTTTTACTTCTTGGTAGGTGAAAATGCAATCCGGGGTACTAGTTACAGATGATAGCAGGAGTCCAGCTAGCCTGGAAGCATTCAGGGGATCCACCCTGCCAGGTGGGGTTAGAGGCCTTCCTGCTGGGCTCTCTTTTCTGTCCCTGCTGCCTGTAGCTAAGCTGCGACCCTCTCCTGCGTGTTGGATTTAACCTGTATGGCAAACAGTGTGAGCCTATCACAGGCACTGTTCACTGGCAGCACTGGACTCTTGGTCTGCTGCGGTGCCTCCAGGTGTTCGGTGCTCCTCTCTCTTCCTTCACCTCAGACTAACTGACTCTTTCCAGAACAATCTCCTTACCTTATCACTAACTCCTCCCACAACTGTCACTCTCTTAAGCTCCGCCCCTTTTGGTCTGGAGATAGAACAAGTGTTACATGCTGTGTATTACCTCACATGGGGACCTCTTCCTTCTTTCAGGCATGACATCACCACCCTGTAGAGGGAGGCAATGTCACCGTGGCAACCGGACTCTGGGGTGCCACAGATAGCCGACTGCTATAGCTCCAAGCCTCAATAGGGGAAATGGAAATATCACTGGCAACTCCCAGCAACAGTCTGTGAGTCTATAAACACACAAGTTCAGGTGTGTCAATTAGAGCCGGAGAAAGGTTGCCACTGGGTCAAAGAGTCAGAAGGGTTAAGAAGGTGTCAGCAATGGCATCACAGAGACCTTCTGCAGCTAGCTGCAGTGAGACTGTCTGTGGCTTCTGACATACCCGTGACACCTGTCTATTTAAGAAAGTAAAATTGAAGTTTTGTCTTCCTTAGTAGAATGTCTATGTGTGCATAATTATTGGGCAACTATTACTATGCAGAATTATTATGCAACTAAGTGAAAAAATGTGCATTTTCAATCTCAATTGTTTATTTTCATCTGCTAAAGTAAGAATAATAACCACTCAACATTTAAAAAAATATATCAGTGACCAATATAGCTGCCCTTTTTTCAATAACTGTCGTATGCCTTCCAATCATGGAGTCTGTCAGTTTCTCAATCTGTTGACGATCAACTTTTTGGGCAGCACCCCCCACAGCCTCCCAGACATTGTGCAGAGAGGAGTACTGTTTTCCATCACCATAAATCTCCATTTAAGAAGTACCCACAAGTTCTCAATATGATTTAGGTCACATGGTGATGGGGCCATGCCATTATACTTATATCTTTAAGACCTTTACTGACTAGCCAAGCAAAATATTACTTTCATGCATGGGATGGAGCATTGTCCTGCATAAAATTGATGGTTTTCTTGAAAGATGCAGACATTTTCCTGTGTCACTCCTTGAAGATATTGTCTTCTAAAAACTGGCAGTAGGTTTGGGAGTTGATTTTGAGTCCATCCTTAACCTGAAAAGGTCCAATTAGTTCATCTTTAATAATACCAGCCCATAGCAGTAACCCACCTCCACCTTGCTCACAGTCAAAGTGGAGGTCTATGCTCATTACTGATCCAGCCACAGGCCCATCCATCTGGTCCATCAAGGGTCACTCTCACCTCATCAGTCCATAAAACCTTTGAAAAATCAGTCTTCAGATATTCTTGGCCAGTCTTGATGTTTCATCTTATGTGTCTTATTCAGTGGTGGTTGGGTTTAAGCCTTCCTTACCTTGGCCATGTTTCTGAGGACTGAAAACCTTGTACTTCCAGGCACTGAAGGAATGTTGAAGTTCTGGAATATTCTTCCTCCCATGGGCAGGAGATGTGATATGTTCAGACCATGTTCCTGCATGGTCAGACAGAGCCATTAAACAGGGACACATTTATAAGACTATCTCAGCACAGGAACATTTTTTAACACATCCAATTGTGGAACTTATTTTTATTCCAACATTTATTAAAGTGCACTTAGTTAGTGGGAAACCCTTTATAAATAGACAGGATTTTGTTTGCAAATCGCAACATAATCCTATTGAATGTGGAAAATCCATAGCAGAGAACCTACATTTGTGATGAGCCAGAAGTGAGGGAGCTTAGGGAAATTTTTTAACCCTTTATTATTTATTTTTAGAGCATCATCGACTCCATGGCGCTGTACATGAGAAAGGGTTGCATACAAGATACAAATATAAAATACGGTGAACAAACTAACAATGACAGACTGGTACAGAAAGGCGATGGCCCTGCCCTTGCGGGCTTACAGTCTACTGTATGCACCCAAAAGTGATGGGTACACCTAAAAATGTAAAACTTATGTGCACATGGCTACTCTGTGAAAATGATTTCAAGTATAGATTTCTGAAAGATGGTACATAATCTAACTAATTAATTTACATTAGAAGCCTGTGAATATATTGATAGATGACCCAAAAATATGTTTTATTTTTATTTACCCGGTGTAAAAGTTCTCCTGAATCTGGAATTTTTTATTTTTTGCTCCTATGTCTCTCAGTTCTTGAGATACGGCCCATGATTTCCTTCATAAAAGTTTTTTCTTTTTCGCCTACTGGGCATGGTCCTCAAGGTCAATTACCACACGCACTTGACAAAAAAGACTAGATTATGGAGGAGGTGACTATCTTAGGAATACAGAGGCATAGAAACAAAAGAAACATGATGGTAAATTCAGGAGAATAGTGGCAATTGCATATTTAAAGGGAATCTCTCAGTCTTTTTTTGCAATGTTATCTGAAGACAGCATGCTGGAGGGTTAAAATACAGATTTCAGTGATGCCTCTTATCAAGCTCTGTGCTGTCTTTTACTTGCAATGACTGTTTTATCATCAGAAGCTTAGGATTGCTGTACTAGAGCAGCGCATGCCTGGTAGTCCAACTCCGCCTCCTTCAGTGATAAGAACCTCACTGTCTATAGCTATGTACACTGAGAGCCTGGTGTGGGCGGGGTTAGCTTTCTCAGCTCTGCTGCATTGCTAAGTCTAAAAACTCTGATTGTGTGAGAACGGCTGAACCCAGTAATCTAAGTGATATATCATTGGATTCAGCTTCTCTTTGCCTATATCATGCTGTTCTCAGTTCAGGCAGCAAAAACCTGCTAACAGATTCCCTTTAAGACAAGTGACTCTTCTATGAATCTTTTGGAATTCTTATTATTGCTCTCTATACTGGAGCTACTATTTTTCTAAATGCAGTCAGGCATTAAAAAGACCAATTGCTCAATGATGATGGCACTGCTGACTGATATTCTGTTGAATGGTTCCCTTGTAAAGGTTTTTCCTACCCATCCTTGCAGGTGTTGTTGATACCTTCAGACTCTTTAAATCGACAATAGAGTGTTAACACTATTGCTTCTAGTTAGGACCCAAAACCATAAGAAACAACATTTTTGCAAGCCCTAATGTAGGTTCGTTTCCATGAAGAATGAGTTGTTCCAGAACATAACATAAAACGCTTTGACAGATGACGTTAATAGCGTTGATTACCTTGTGACAATGGGAGCTGTCATAATAGACACACATTTCCTGTTATTGTATCTAAGAAGCATTAAGCCTTTTTAGTAAGTCTTTCTGCTGCTATTTAGCACATTTTGGATGTCAGCTACAGTCATCTTATGTATGTTTTGTCAACTTTTACATTTTTTAAAATAAAGTAAAAAATATAATTGTACAACCCAGTTGGACTGATCACTTTCTACTGCTAGGGGGCAGCATTTATACACTCCATTCCTTGTAGTCCCATATAGGCCACACACAGACATGCCAGTGGTGGCTGGTGGGCTGACTTACTGCCTCCAAGCAATTAACCCACTCAACAGTTGCATGCACATACCAGTGCACTCATGGGAGGAACAGATTTGATCAGCATGTCCAAAACAGTCATACAAAACCATCAGATCTGTTATGACATAATCGGAGTAGTTTGTTGAAGTCATTTAACAATCACTTGTTTTCATAACAAAAAAAAAATTAGAAACCAGAATTTGAAGCAACCCTTTCCCGGCATAGTAATTTTCCGTTTCTATTTCTTCCTCTCCTTCGAAGAGCCATCATTTTTTTATTTTTCTGTCAATATAGCCATATGAGGGCTTGTTTTTTATAGGACCAGTTGAACTTTTGAATATCGGCCATTTTCTCGTGAAAAGATTACAAGTGTGTCGAAATTTAGAGCAAAGCGCAATTCTGTGTTTTTTTAAATTACAGGGTTCATTACATGGTAAAAATTACCTAGCATCATGATTCTATAGGTCGGTAAGATTACAGTGACACCAAATATCCATTGTTTTTTTTTATTAAATTTCTCTTGTGCCGCCATGTTCTGTGACTCGTAACATTTTCAATTTTCGGTATATGAAGCTGTGTGAGGTCACGTTTTTTGGTATAATTGTTATTGATACCATTTTGGGGTATATGCAATGTCACCTTTTATTGCATTTTTGTGGTGTTTTGTGGAGGTTGTCATAGCAACCTATTGGTTGCCCAGTGATCATGTCACCGGCCGCCTATGGGCCGTTAGAGCTGCGCGTCACCCCACCGTCTGCTGTTAATGCCACTGCCAGGGATCGACAGCAGCATTTAACAAGCATGACTATTTGCTTGAAGATGATGGCTGAATAAAACCGCCATCATCTCATGGCATTTGTATATTCAACAGAATATATTTGGAATTTGATTTAATTTCGGATATCTCATTTAGTAATAAAATATCTTCCATTAATAAAAGGAGTGATCAGGCTGCTGAATTAATGTTTCTTGCAGCTTCACTGCCAGACCATAAGTAGACTACAAGTAAATTCTTCATCTTGCAAAACCATGAAGAGACCTTCACGATGGAATGTCACTCCGGTGCTACGACGCCTGGGATGATGGTATAGGGTGGCATATTGTACTGCAACCGGACACCTCTACTTCACATTCCAGTTGCATTAACAATTCAGTGTTACATTGACTTGATTGTGGAACCAGTGGTACGACCATTTCTCCAAAGTGTCCCTGAGTCGCCCTCCAGAGCAATGGGAACTCGGATCTGAGCCTATAGACTACTATGGGGGATGTCACGGCAACACAGCTCAGTCCGTGGCTCTGGTGCTCATTCTTTAACCCCTTCATCCCCAAGGGTGGTTTGCACGTTAATGACCGGGCCAATTTTTACAATTCTGACCACTGTCTCTTTATGAGGTTATAACTCTGGAATGCTTCAACGGATCTTCGCGATTCTGAGACTGTTTTCTCGTGACATATTGTACTTCACGTTAGAAGTATAATTTCTTCTATATAACTTGCGTTTATTTTTGAAAAAAAACACAAATATGGCGAAAATTTTGAACATTTTGCAATTTTCAAACTTTGAATTTTTTTTCCCTTAAAACAGAGAAATATGTCACACAAAATAGTTAAGAAATAACATTTCCCACATGTCTACTTTACATCAGCACAATTTTGGAACCAAAATTTTTTTTTGTTAGGAAATTATAAGGGTTAAAAGTTGACCAGTGATTTCTCATTTTTACAACAAAATTTACAAAGCCATTTTTTTAGGGACCACCTCATATTTGAAGTCACTTTGACGGGTCTATATAGCAGAAAATACCAAAAAGTGACACCATTCTAAAAACTGCACCCCTCAAGGTACTCAAAACCACATTCAAGAAGTTTAATAACCCTTCAGGTGCTTCACAGGAGCTGAAGCAACGTGGAAGGAAAAAATTAATATTTAACTTTTTAGCCACAAAAATGATCTTTTACAAACTTTTTTTTATTTTGACAAGGGTAAAAGGAGAAAATGGGCAGATAAAGTTGTTGTGCAATTTCTCCTGAGTACGCCAATACCCTATATGTGGGGGAAAACCACTGTTTGGGCACACGGCAGAGCTCGTAAGGCAGGGCCGGCGTCAGCACTCGGCACCCGGGCAAGTGCCGGGGCCCTGAGCAGGCGGGGGGGCCCATTTGCCATCTGGCACCCCCGCACCCGTTAGCGGAGGAGAGCGGTGTCAGCGCTGCCACTGGGCCCCCCCCGCTTACTCAGGGCCCCGGCATCAGCTGGCACAATACTTACCTCTCCCGTGCCTCCGCAGCCGCAGCTCCGGGCTCCAGGGGGCGCCGGTACTTCCTCTCACAGCAGCGCCACTGAATGACGTCATCATTCAGTGGCCGGCTGTGGCAGAGAGCGCGGACGCTGGATGGGTGAGACGTGTGTGTGTGTGTCTCTGTGTGTGTGTGTCTGTGTGTATGTAGTGCGGTGCTTTCTGTGTGTGTGTGTATGTGTGTGTGTGTGTGTATGTATGTGAGAGAGTGCTGTCTGTGTGTGATGATGGGCAGGCATTGCTGATAGTGGGGAGGCATTGATGATAATGGGCAGGCATTGATGATGAGGAGAAGATGATGATGGGCAGGCATTGCTGATAATGGGGAGGCATTGATGATGATGGGGAGAAGATGATGATAATGGGCAGGCATTGATGATAATGGGCAGGCATTGATGATGGGGAGAAGATGATGATGGGCAGGCATTGATGATAATGGGCAGGCATTGATGATGGGGAGAAGATGATGATAATGGGCAGGCATTGATGATAATGGGCAGGCATTGATGATGGGGAGAAGATGATGATGGGCAGGCATTGATGATAATGGGGAGGCCATGATGATGATGGGGAGGCTATGATGATAATGGGCAGGCATTGATTATGGGGAGGAGCTGATGATGATGGGCAGGCATTGATGATGATGGGGAGGAGATGATGATGATGGGCAGGCATTGATGATAATGGGGAGGCCATGATGATGATGGGGAGACAATGATGATGATAAGGAGGCAATGATGATGATGAGGAGGAAATCATGATGATAATGGGGAGTCTTTCCACAGCGCCCTTTCCTGAGCCGTAACAGTGCAGAACGCAGTACAGCGCAGAGGAGAGCTCCATATTTTGTATGGAGCAATATATGGGGACCAGTATCCTGTATGGAGCATTATATGGGGACCAGTATCCTGTATGGAGCATTATATTGGGTCCAGTATTCTGTATGGAGCATTATTTTGGGTCCAGTATTCTGTATGGAGCATTATATGGGGGGGTGACATCCTGCATGGGGTATTATATGGGTGATGAGGGGGAGACTATGTGGTGCCCATAATATTGTATGGAGGACTGTACTGTCCAGTCTGTTCTGTGCGCTGTGAGGATTTGGCGGTTTTTGAGCTATTGTACAATTTACAATAGATATCACTCATGTAATGGAAGAAGAGAAGTGTTTGGCGTTGTACTGTACCCATATTTCTCTGCTGTATCTGTGCATCATGAATCGTGGTCTGTGTTAAAGGGGCCCACTGAGGCTCTTTCGCCCGGGGCCCATAAAAACCTGGAGCCGGCCCTGTCGTAAGGGAAGGAGCGCCGTTTGACTTTTTCAAACTAAAATTGGCTGGAGTTGAGATTGGACGCCATGTCGTGTTTGGAGAGCCACTGATGCGCCTAAACAGTGGAAACCCCCCACAAGTGACACCATTTTGGAAACTAGACCCCCTAAGGAACTTATCTAGATCTGTTGTGAGCACTTTGAACCCCAAAGTGTTTCACAAAAGTTTATAATGCCTGGGTGTGAAAAAAAAAAATAAAAATTTTCCACAAAAATAATTTTTTAGTCCCAAATTTTTGATTTTTCCCAAGGAAATTGGACCCCAAAAGTTGTTGTCCAATTTGTCCTGAGTACGCTGATACCCCATATGTGGGGGGGACTGTTTGGGCGCACGGCAGGGCATGGAAAGGAAGCAGTAACGTTTTGGAATGCAAACATTGATGGGGGTCATGTTCCGTTTGCAGTGCCCAGCTGAGCCTAAACAGTGGAAAACCCCCACAAGTGACCCCATTTTGGAAGCTAGACCCCCTAAGAAACTTATCTAGATCTTTGGTGAGCACTTTGAACCCCCAAGTGCTTCACACAAGTTTATAATGCCCGGGCATGAAAATAAAAAATCCTATTTTTTTCCCACAAAAATTATCTCTTAGTCACTAATTTTTTATTTTCCCATAGGTAACAGGAGAAATTGGACCTCAAAAGTTGTTGTCCAATTTGTCCTGAGTACGCTGATACCCCATATGTGGGGGGAAACCACTGTTTGGGCGTATGGCAGAGCTCGGAATGGAAGGAGCACCATTTGACTTTTTCCAACCAAAATTGGCTGGAATTGAGATTGGACGCCATGTTGAATTTGGAGAGTCCCTGATGTGCCTAAACAGTGGAAACCCCTCACAAGTGACCCCATTTGGGAAACTAGACCCCCTAAGGAACTTATCTAGATCTTTGGTGAGCAATTTGAACCCCCAAGTGCTTCACACAAGTTTATAACGTAGAGCCGTAAAATTAAAAAATCATATTTTTTCCACAAAATTGATCTTTTCACCCCAATTTTTATTTTCCCAAGGGTAACAAGACTCCAAAAGTTATTGTGCAATTTGTCCTGAGTACGCTGATACCACATATGTGGGGGTAAACCACTGTTTGGGTGCATGGCAGAGTTTGGCAGAATTGGCTGGATGCCATGTCGTGTTTGGAGAGCTCCTGATCTGCCTAAACAGTGGAAACCCCCCACAACTGACACCATTTTGGAAACTAGACCCCTCAAGGAACTTATCTAGATGTGTGGTGAGCACTTTGAACCCCAAAGTGCTTCACAGAAGTTTATAACGTACAGCCGTAAAATAAAAAATCTTTTTTTTTTTTTTTACAAAAATGATTTTTTCGCCCCCAATATTTTATTTTCACAAGGGTAACAGGAGAAATTGGACCCCAAAAGTTGTTGTCAAATTTGTCCTGAGTACTCTGATACCCAATATGTGGGAGTAAACTACTGTATGGGCGCACGTCGAGGCTCGGAAGGGAAGTAGTGACGTTTTGGATTGCAGACTTTGATGGAATGGTCTGGGGGCATCATGTCGCATTTGGAGAGCCCTGATGTACCTAAACAGTGGAAACCCCCCACAAGTGACCCCATTTTGGAAAATAGACCCCACAAGGAACTTATCTAGAAGTGTGGTGAGCGCTATGAAGCACCAAGTGCTTCACAGAAAATTTATAACATACAGCCGTAAAAACAAAAAAATCATTTTTTTTTACAAAAATGATTTTGTCGCCCCCAGTTTTTTATTTTCCCAAGGGTAACAGAAGAAATAGGACAAATTGCACAATAACTCTTGTGGTCCAGAGTAAGCTGATACCCCATATGTGGGGGTAAACTACTGTTTGGGCGCATGGCAGAGCTCAGAAGTGAAGGAGCACCGTTTGACTTTTTCAACGCAGAATTGGCTGGAATTGAGATCAGACGCCATGTCACATTTGGAGAGCCCCTGATGTGCCTAAACAGCAGAAACCCCCAATTCTAACTCCAACCCTAACCCCAACACACCCCTAACCCTAGTCCCAACCCTAACCACAAACCTAACCCTAACACACCCCTAACCCTAATCCCAACCATAACCCTAATACTAACTTTAGCGCCAACCCTAACCCTAACTTTAGCCGCAACCCTAACCCTAATGGGAAAATGGAAATAAATACATTTTTTAAATTTTATTATTTTTCCCTAACTAAGGGGGTCATAAAGGGGGTTTGATTTACTATTTATAGCGGGTTTTTGTGATTGGCAGCTGTCACGCTAAAAGATGCTTTTTATTGCAAAAAGTAGTTTTTTGCATCACCACATTTTGAGAGCTATAATTTTTGCATATTTTGGCCCACAGAGTCATGTGAGGTCTTATTTTTTGCAGGACGAGGTGACGTTTTTATTGGTACCATTTTGAGCACGTGACATTATTTGATCGCTTTTTATTTCGATTTTTGGGAGGTTAGAATGAACAAAAATCAGCAATTCATGAATTTCTTTTGGGGAGGCGTTTATACCGTTCCGCGTGTGGTAAAATTGATAAAGCAGTTTTATTCTTCGGGTCAGTACGATTACGGCGATACCTCATTTATATCATTTTTTTATGTTTTGGCGCTTTTATAGAATAAAAACAATTTTATATAAAAAATAATTATTTTTGCTTGCTGCAGACTGAATGAGTTATCTGAGATGACTCGCTGACTGACTTCTCTGAGGTGGCTGCACTGAACTGACTTGGTGTTTCCTGTGTCAGCTTCTTTTATATGTCTAAAACAGCTCCCTCTGGTGGTCTTTGGGATAAGATGAACGTGTGTGAAGGTGTATAATGACCTCTAGTGGTATATTCTTTCAGTGCACCCTTCTGGGAGATATGGATTCAGTCGCAGCTGGGCTCCACATCCCATTAGCTGTTTGTCAACACAACACCAGGCAACATGCTGCTCACACTACTGTGAGCAGTCTGTGTAGCCTGATCACAGAAATCTGCTTCTTTATCCACCAGGCCTGATTTTTCATTTCATAGTATATGTAGTATGTAAAATAGGGGCCAGGTCAGTGAGGGATCAGTGATCTGTCATAAGCCATGCAAATGAATGGCACCACATGAAGCCCTCCCCACAGGCCGCCCCGGAGCACGAGAATCTCATTAGCTGAAAACTGCAAATAAAGATTAAACAACAACCACAAGAGGTAGTTCATCAACCAAGATATCATTTAAATCAGAATAACGGCACTGACCTGACACTGTCTGTAGGTTACTGAGTACAATCCTGCTGACAGGTTCACTTTAATGCCTAATTTGCATATTAATGAAAATGCTATTTGCATGGGAATGCAGCAACAGATAGAAGATATAAAGGAGTCAATGAATTTACACTTCAAACACCTGCATGCTCATATGTCAGATTTAGGTGTGGTGGAGGGCATAGGGGTTATCTCTTACTGACAGTTTCAATTTAAAGAGAACCTGTCATGTAATTTATGCTGTCCAAACTGCAGGCAGCAATATTTCCAATGTTGTTTCATTACATTACAATTTGGAGACATTTTTTTCTTAGAATTCAGCATTGTTTTATTTCTCAGTTTTCTCTCATAGTAATTTATGAATAAATTGATGACTGGGTTTTAGAAAATGGAGATGTAATCCTCCATACTCTGACATCAACAAGGGGAATAATAACGCCCTGGTGTCACTTTACTCTACATTTCTTGGAAAGGAGAAAGAATATAAGTTCTGAGTGGAATCAAAGACAACATTGCGTGGCAGAGCTTGTAGTACTACTTACTATATGCGTCCTATTACACTTGAGCACATGTAAAGTGCAGCGTGTGGAAGTGAAGCACTCGGACTTATCTCCATCTTTAGCTCTTCTCATACTTGTTAATGACTCCGCTTGGCTTTGTGCAGATTACAGCCGATATACAGAGCTGTGACAAGAACATTGAGAGTACTCAGCCAGTCATAGCCTCCATCATCCCCGCACAGCAGCTGCTCTTGCTTCCATTCACAGATACCCCCCAGTTAGACTCACAAGTGTGACACTGGCCTATCCGAGAGACTCGGGTCGATTATGCAAATGACTCTCTGATCAGAGTTTGATCGGATTCTCTCAGATGAGGAGAAGATGGAGAAAACAGTGTCTCCATCTTCTCCATTCTGTGAGTGCATGGAAATTGGACAGCACTCAGCTATCATCCAAGTGCAGTCCGATGATTTCCCATTCACGATGACCAATTCACTTGCACGGCTGAGTGTGATCCAAATATCAGAATAAATTCGGGTATGCTGTAATTTTTTTTTCCTCTGTCCAAGGAAAAAGATTCGAGGAAAAATCAGACATGTGCATGGCCCCAAAAAATAACATTGATCCGAGTGTGATCCAATGTTTTATCAGGACCAAAAATACGATCATCTGCACCTGTCCTAGGAAATGTGATAATTTTCCAGGTTATTACAGTTATGGGAATACTAAATATGTTTACCGTATATACTCATGTAAAAGCCGACCCGTGTATAAGCCGACCCCCCTAATTTTGCCACAAAAAACTGGGAAAATTTATTGACTCGCGTATAAGCCTAGGGTGAAAAATGATTATGCCCCCATATGATGCTCCACAGATTAGGCCCCCATAAACTGCACAGATTATGTCCCGTATGATCCACAGATTATGTCCCGTATGATCCACAGATTATGCCCCCATATGCTGCACAGATTATGCCCCCATATGCTCCACAGATTATGCCCCCATATGCTCCAGATTATGCCCCATATGCTCCACAGATTTTGCCCTCATATGCTCCACAGATTATGTCCAATATTCTCCACAGATTATGCCCCCATATGCTCCAGATTATGCCCAATATTCTCCAGAATTATGCCCCCATATGATGCTCCACAGATTAGGCCCCCATAAACTGCACAGATTATGCCCCGTATGATCCACAGATTATGCCCATATGCTGCACAGATTATGCCTCCATATGCTCCACAGATTATGCCCCCATATGATCCAGATTATGCCCCTTATGCTCCAGATTATGCCCAATATGCTCCAGAGATTATGCCTCTATATGATGCTCCACAAATTAGGCCCCCATAAACTGCACAGATTATGCCCCGTATGATCCACAGATTATGCCCCCATATGATCCACAGATTATGCCCCCATATGCTCCACAGATTATGCCCCCATATGCGGCACAGATTATGCCCAATATGCTCCACAGATTATGCCCCCATATGCTCCACAGATTATGCCCAATATGCTCCACAGATTATGCCCCCATATGCTCCAGATTATGCCCCCATATGCTCCAGATTATGCCCCCGTATGATCCACAGATTATGCCCTATAGTATACATCCCTTATGCTGCTGCTGCTGCAAAAAAAATGACATACTCACCTCTCGTCGCTGGGGGCCCGGTTCCCGGATGTCCTGAGCAGGCGGTGAAACCGGCGCGCTATGGGGGATAGGTGCCAGTGTCACCGCTCGCTCAGGACCCTGGCACCTGAGATATTTACCTGTCCTCTCTCCACCGCTGCACACTGCGCCCTCTTCCTGGTCCTTGGCAGTGAATGATCAGGCAGGGGGCGCGACGCGCACTAACGACGTCATCGCGCCCTCTGCCTGAACATTCACAGCCAGAGGAGTCGGATGAGGGAGCAGCGCACAGAGGTGGTCCGTGGACAGGTAAATATCGCTATACTCACCCCTCCGCCGGCGCGTCTCTGCAGCCTCTCCTCTTCTCCCAGCGGTCTCCGCAGCTCTTCAGTCCTACAGCGGTCACGTGGTACCGCTCATTAAAGTCATGAATATGTGCATATTCATGACTTTAATGAGCGGTACCATGTGACCGCTGCAGGAAGGAGCCGGAGATCGTGGGAGTAGCAGGGGGACTGCAGAGACGCGCCGGCGGAGGGGTGAGTATGATCCGACACCCCCGCTCCCCCTCCCCCGCCGACCCCCGTATATGACTCGCGTATAAGCCAAGAGGGGGACTTTCAGCCCTAAAAAATGGGCTGAAAATCTCGGCTTATACACGAGTATATACAGTATTTTATGTACCGTAGTGTGATATTTACTAAAGCATATTATAAAATAATTTGTTCATTCTATTTTTTGGGGTTTTGGTATTTATTTAAAAATCTGAATTTTACTGAAAAAAAAATCTCATTTTGTTTAGATCCATTAGGAGACTTGTAGACTGACCTTTTTTTTTTGTCTTTTTTTTATTTATTTCTATATATCTGATAATACCTGTATATTCTGTCTGTGAATAATATTACTATTAAGGCATTTAGGCAAAAACCATTATATTCCTAGGAGAATTTGATGCACTGCAAGGTCGGCGTCACACTAAAGAGGAATACGGACGAGTGAGAGGCATGAAAATCACGCATTACACTCGGACCAATATTTCTCTATGGGGCAGCTCTGATCATGCGTATATTTCTCTGCCGTATTTTACGGTGCGATACACTTGCAGCATGCTGCGATTGTCATCGTATTACGCCCGTTGTACGCCAATGAAAGTCTATGGGTGCGAGAAAAATACGGATTACACACGGACCACACGTGTGACTTGCGAGAAATACGCAAGAGTTCTGCAGCTCACAGGAAATGGTGCAAGCCATGAATCAGGAAGCTTACACATGCAAATTAGCTCAAAAAGAGCGCCAGACATCCCGGAAGAACGACTCCACGGAGTCCAGAAGCATGTCTACACACATAAATGTGGAGATGCTGATAGTTTTCGTCCAGGAGAGGCCCGAAATTTGGGACAAACATGATGCACACTACGCAGACCGCGCAAGAAAAGAGGCGGCATGGAGGCGCATCTGTGGGCAGATGTTTCCCCACTTTGGTGACAGCCCACGCGAGGAGCAGCACCGAATGAGTAAGTTACCAGATTTTTTTCCCAAACATCTTAAAGGCCAGAACAAGATAATTGAGCTGAGTTTCCCTAAAATATACTTTTTTAGTCTAATTTTTTTTTTTAAGCGCCAAAATGTTAGCAAACTGACATCCGACTAGGCCACCATGACTATGTGAAATGTATGTTGAACAATTTGGCATTGTGCAGCTAGGTAAATGATGAAATTATATATCACATTGCAGTGGATGATGTAATGAGACGCTGGAGAAGCAACTGTGACCAATACTGGCGGGAACGTCAGCAGAGGTCAAGGAGCGGTTCTGCAGCACCGACCAAGCGGAAATATGTGTACTTTGACCGCCTTGGGTTTTTGGCTCCTATTCTGGATCTGAGACCGTAAGTACATACATCACACCACATAACACATATGCAGTTTAGGCTCACCTCTCCAACATGTTCTAATCCCATTTAATTTCCCATTTAACAGAACTCAGTCCAACCTCACTGAGAGGGAAACAGGCTCCGACTCAGAGGCCATTATAGACCCGGTTGGGGGAGGTGAAGAGGTGGCTGGCCCATCTTCTGACCCTCCCAGCTGCATCCCCCATGCTTCCCAAGCACCAGTACCTGACCAACCAGCTGCACCTCTACCTGTACCTGACCCACCAGCTGCAGCAGCAGCCCCCAGTGTGGAGGAAGCAGCAAACAGCAGTAGCCCCACTGTACCTCTGGGGGTCTCCTCCCAGCCTGCTGCAATATCCCGCCGTGGGAGAAGACATCGAGACAACACTGCTTCTGATACCCGGAAGCATGTGTACACTGGGGTCCTCAATTATATTTCAAGGGCAGCTGTGGATGAGGGTGAGGAGGCGTATTCACGTAGCCTTGCCCGCTACCTTCGTCCCCTACACGTGAGGTCAGGCTCCATGAGCGAGGATCAATTCAGATCCAATTGACGCATGCACACCCTCCAATACCCCATATGAGGTATTTGAATTCCTTGAGAGGTGGCAGCTCTCACCCCGTAACCTTCTGTGCCTTACCCCCCACCAAAATGTGCATGCTCAATTAGGATCTGAGGATCCTCCTACACGTGCGCCTACACCTCAACCCATTCCCCCATAAAACCAACCTTGGCAACAACAGGGTCAAATGGCAGGCTATAACCAAACTTCCCAATATGGCCACTTGTACAGATCCAGTGTTAGAGGCTGGTCCCAACCTGGATTTGGTCAACATGGTCATATTTGGGGGTATGATTCTCTTGGGTACCAGCTTCCCCAGGAGTATAATCTCCATTATCTTTATGGCAATGTGCCCACACACCAACCAGACCGTGGCCAGATGTTAGCTCAGGGCCCTGAAAATCCACCTCAACAGGTGATGCTCAAGGTGGTCAACAAAACCAACAACTCAGAGACGCTGGTCACCCGCCAACCCCACCACCCACATACCACCAACTCTGATTTGTTATTTTTATTATATATTATTATTTCAAACCCAGTTTGTTATTTTTTTATATTTATTTTAACAACATGTTGTGTAAAGCATATTTGCACTAATCTGAATGCCTCAAAAACCATGAGGTACAGATATGGTCTTCAGTGGGCTAAGTGAAAGTTTGTTATTTTCATTATCTATTATTATTTATACCAATGTTTGTTATTTTTTTTTTTAGAAAGTTTTGACTCTTCTTTCATAAGTTCTTTCTACTAAACCACCAACACATCTGTTATGAACATTAACACCAGACACAAAGACTATGGCAGAATTTTTTTTTTTATCTATACACACAGAGCAACATTACAGCATTGATAATGCCTCATCTTGCCAGGTTGTAGTACCATGAGGTGACACAAAATACTGGGTAAAGATATCACGGGTTTTCAGTCCTGAGAGTGGACGACGTAAAGGGATGACATGTGGCCTAGGCATATCCCCATTGGTCACCACACTTTCACCAACATCAGATGGGCCACAATCATGCATTCTAGTGAAATTATGTAAGACAACACATGCTTTGATGACCTCATTGACGTTGGCTTCACTCAGCAGACTGGAGGACCCACCATTTTGCACATAGAATGCCAAAGGCACACTCCACCAGGCGCCAGGCCCATGATAGGCGCAAGTTGAAGATCCTACAACGGTGGTCAAGGTTTCGTCGTGGATATGGCCTCATGACATTCCTTGATAGGAATAGGATAGGATAGGATAAGGCCTCATCCCCAACTACAACATACGACACAGGTTCCAGATTGGAGCCAGGAAGTTGACGTGCTGGTGGTAGGTGCAACTGGTTATTGCGCATCCGCCGACCCATAATGGAAGAATTGAAGACTCTAGAGTCTCCAGTTCTTCCATAGGCCCCAATGTCTACTATTATAAACCTGTAGTTACTGTCAACCAGAGCCAACAGCACTACAGAAAAATATTGTTTATAATTATAGAATTGGGACCCTGAGTTCGGCGGCTTACTCACACGGATGTGCTTCCCATCAAGGGCTCCTATACAATTTGGGAAGTGGCATTGCTCCTCAAATCCCCAGGCAATCCTCATCCAGTCTTCCATCTTGGGCTCAGCCATGACCACTTGATGAAGTCTGTCCCAGAGTTGTGAGCATGTATCACGAACAATGCCAGATATGGTGTATCTCCCAATCAAAAACTCCATATGGAGTGCGGCATATGAAATGCCAGTTGTGAGGAACCTACAATTAAACAAATGTAGAAAGAAAAATCATTACACCAGTCCAAAGGTTTCACAAATGCACTAAACATAACCATAAAAGGATTTAATTTACAAACATTCCTAACTTAAATTATACACAAGTCAAAGATCTATGTGATTTTGACATACACATCATTGTTCTGGTAGTTCAAGCTGATATATGGGATATATTATGAGGATAATTAAGCAACAGCCGTAAGGGTAAAGGCAAACTTGTGGGAAAACACATCATCAACAGACAGTATGTAGGTGAGGAATACATACCGTAAAGTCAGGAGAATTCGCTCCTCTGCAGAGATAGCTTTGCGCATCCTGGTGTCCTGGTAGGTGATCCCTGGGCGCACGATCTCCAACAAAACATCAAATGTGGCAATGCTCATCCGACAATAGAGAAAAAACTTGTCGGGATGAGTCCGCAGAGATGCATAAAGGCGGTGAAAATGGCCTTTAGTGAGGCGTTGCCTTAAATGCGGATGCACCCACATTCGTCTCGTCCCCCGCGGAGCAACGATCACTGGGTATGGCTGCCCAAAGCGGCAGGACAAAACCCAGCTGTACAGAACTCGATCATTTGGGGTGAACTGAAGTATGTCAGACATTTTGGCAAACAAGCAGCAGTACTCCAACACAAGCACAGCACCAAAATGGCCAGATTGGGGGCTTCCACCTGATGCAGAGGCAATAAATAGCCTTGCTGATGATGGTTTCAATGATTTTCAGGCCTAAAAAACCATTTAATGTCCATTTTGCAAGGAAAAAACGCTATACGGATGCCATACGGATTGCATACGGATGCTTACATGTGCAAAATACGCAGCCACACCTTGACTACAGATGAAATACGGATCACTGTGCCGGGAACATTTCTGCGTATTACGGCCGTACAATACGGTCCGTATTTTTATACGTTGAGTGTGACTCCAGCCTAAGGCCACGTTCACATGTTCAGTATTTGTAAGCCAAAACCAGGAGTGGGACAATCAGAGGAAAAGTACAGTGCCTACAAGTAGTATTCAACCCCCTGCAGATTTAGCTGGTTGACACATGCGGAATTAACTTGGCATTGTGACATTTGTACTGTAGATCAGCCTGGAAGTGGGAAATGCACTGCAGCAAAAATTTTTGTCTTAATTTTTTTTTTTTTTAAAAACGTTAAAAGTTAATTCAGAGTGTCATTTATTATTCAACCCCTCAAACCACAAGAATTCTGTTTAGTCCCCCTAAAGTATTAAGAAGTAGTTCAGGGACTTCCGGTTCCTGCGCTGACATGTGAGGAGGGAGTTTGGTGGAGCTCCTGAATTCCTCCCAGGTAACCACGCATAACGGGCTGATAGGAGCGCAGAAAAACCTCCCCCGGGAGCACTGTCACCTTCTGCACCCGTGGGGACATAATTTATGGAGCGTTACTTGCTCCGGAGTTCACAACAGACCCCGAACGGCATCCCTAACCAGCTGACGCAGAAGGGCAAGATGGCGCCTGGAGGAGAGAAGGGGGAAAGAAACGCGGTGCTGAGCGCTGCCACGGACACGCAGCAAGAGCTCTTATCAGAAGCACCATCTGGTCTGAGAGTTCCTCAGGAATTTGACTCCCAGAGAATGGCTGGAGAGGTCACAGCCCTTCTCTTACCAGACATTCAGAAGCTGCTGGAGACGGCATTGCAATCATCCTTGTCTTCCATACAAAAGTCTGTGGAGCTGAATAACACTGCAATTACCAAGCTGCAGCAGGATGTGGCGCTGTTACAACAGGAGAAGCAACTTGCTCAAGAAAGAGAACAGAACCTTCAGCAGAACTTACAAAGTTTGATGGACAAAACGGAGGACCTGGAAAATCGCTCGAGACGGAGCAATTTGCGTCTCGTTGGGCTGCCTGAATCGTTTAAACCAGCAGACTTGCAATCCATCTGCGAGAAAGACCTACCGAAAATATTGGGACTTAACTACTACTGCCGTGTGGAACGTGCGCACCGCGTGGGACCGCCGCAAAACAACAACAGGCGAGGGGAGGCGCCGAAACCAACGACGTACAGGCCACGGCAAGTAATAATGAAGCTGCTAGATTATAACGACAAAGTTTCATTGTTACGGGCATTTAGAGAAGCGAGGCGTCCTGTGCTACTTCATGGCTACGAGATTCTGCTCTTTGAGGACTTCTCAGTATCGGTCTCCAGGAGGTGGCGAGCGTTCAGTTCCATTTGCACTACGCTGTTCAAGCGAGATGTTCGCTTCCAGCTATTGTTCCCTGCGCGTCTGCGGCTGCAAAGATCTGATGGGACTTATGCCATTTATGACACACCAGAACAAGCCGAAGCAGCCTTGGAACGAAACCCACAAAGTGATAGGGAAGGACAGCGTCGCAGAGCCAGGTTCTCCCCACGCCGGCGACTTCAAGATGACAGTCCATGAAGGGGGACAGGAAAGCTGAAAGGGATTCTCCCCACGTTAAATGTCATATGGGATCTGCTTGCTGATCAAGCCGTTTCTGTTGGAGTCCCATGATCCCTATGTTGAAGCATGGACGCTCTGCTGCAATTTTAGATGGCTCAGTTAATTGGTATTGGTTGTTGGAGGTCTCCCCTAGGGGAGGGGATCTAGACACACGTGGGACAAATGAGTTAAACACCACATATGGGGGGACAATAAGTGAAGCAGGCTAGTGGGGTCCATGCTTTGGGCACATGGGGGGGTTCACTGTATTGCCTGGGAGGATCGGGGCAATCACCTCACATGTTAGAAAAAAGGAGGTCACATAAACAGAGGTAGTGGTGGAGAGACTACGGCCGCATACAGCGGTCTATTGGTAAACAAGAGTTACTAGAAAAGGGATAGTTCGACAATCACTTAGGACAAAGGGAGAGGTACATATAAGCGGTTCCGACAACAATATCTCAAGGAAGCTCAGGGACCCTTTTTAGAGTAGCGTGGGACCTCTCTCCAATAATTAATCCTCAAATTGTCAATATATCTTGATTTGGTATTAGATACTGTGGTGCTGCTTCCTCCTCTCCTCGCAGGTTGTTGCCAACGACGGCCATAAGAGGGTACACCGTCTCCTCCAGCACATTCTGACCTCTTCTGCCGCCCATTCAACATGAAGATCATCTCCTGGAATATCAAAGGCTTGCGGTCGCCTGAGAAGCGCACAAAGATTCTGAGGTACCTCCGCCGGTGGAAGCCGGACATAGCACTTCTCCAAGAGACACACCTGAAGGTGACTGACTTTCCTCGCATGCACAAATTTTGGGTGGGGGACAGCTACGGGTGACAGGGCACTGAACGCAAAACAGGGGTATTGACATTAATCAGCAAGCACTTCAAGGGCAAGGTGATAGACTCCGAAAATGACACAGACGGTCGCTGGGTGAGAATATCAGTATCACTTGACAACAAAACCTATAGCATTTATAACATATACGGACCCACAGAAGACAATGGACCGTTCTTTAGAGACATGGAGGCCCGTATACTTCAGGACACAATTTCCCTGAAATAGTAGGTGGTGACTTAAATACGGTGAATCGACCCAGTGAAGATCGCAGGCCGATGCGAACGACTGTACGATCACATGACACGCGCTTACAACCTCTGCTAGACACGACTAACTTAGTAGACATTTGGAGACACTTGAACCCAGATGGTAGGGAATACTCCTTCTATTCGGCGCCACATGACTCATGGTCCAGAATAGATTATATATTGCTATCACAGGAGCTAGTAAAGGGAGTGGAAGAAGCGGACGTACACAACGTAGCTATATCTGACCACGCGCCCGTCTCAGTGACCCTGCCCGACATGGTCCAGATGGGGCCGGACCGCACTTGGCGTTTCCCTTCCTATTTGTTAACGGATGAGAAGTTTCGAGATCAGGTGAAGCAGTGGTGGCTGGAATATGTAAGAGATAATGGAGATAGCAGGGATAGACCGGAACTTTTATGGGCAGCAGGGAAGGCAGTAATGCGCGGGAAACTAATAGCTTATCTGACATCCCTAAAAAAGAAGATAGCGACAAATTACTCGCAGGCTAGCAGGACACTACGCGATAGCTATACCTCATACCTGACAACTTCCTCGATTCAGGATAAAAATAGATGGAAGCAGGCTAAGGCTGACTTTGACCTTTGGGTCGACCGACGCGAGAGAACCAGTAATATGAATTATAGAGCCAAACTATTTCGTTATGGTAGCAAATCAGGGAGACTGTTAGCGCGACTGGCGAAAGGACATTACACTCCTCAACATATTACAGCGTTAACGAATATACATGGGACCATGAACACAGACCCTCGAAACATAAACACGATCCTACAAGAATATTACTCAGACTTATATAAGGAGGAGCACACGGACAGGGCGGAGGGACAGACCTTTCTAGACGGAATACGGTTACCATCAACGCGTCCAAGAGTGAAATTTTGGAATTGGGAAAGCCTAACCCTCGTGAGCTCTGGTGTGCTCACGGATGGGGGTCAGACGTACTTAAACCCTTTATAACATACCTGGGAATCAAAATAGGACGGGAATCTAGCTCTCTGTACAAACTTAACTATGATCCCTTATTTGACAAAGTTGTACGGGAATTGGAGCGTTGGCATGATTTGCCCCTGTCTCTTCTGGGCCGTTGTCACCTTCTTAAGATGATTAGTTTCGGTAGGCTATTATACCCGCTTCAGACTATTCCACTCCTGTTACGCCACGCTGATGTCTCACGGGTACAAAAGGCGTTCTACAGATTCATCTGGAGGGGTAAACGGCCCAGAATTGCACTTCGCAAATTAATGCGTGCAGTAACAGATGGGGGCCTGGCCGTGCCTAACGTTAGGAGTTATAACCTGGCTTGCTTGATCCGAGTGGGGAGAGATTGGGTTAAGGGGACTTCGTCCTACTCAGAAGTATTTCTGGAGTCGGGACTGACAGAGGGATGGAGTTTGGCGGCATGTCTTCACACGGTGATTTCCAAACTCCCAGACACTGTGAAAAAATCAGCGCTACTGCGCGATACAGTAATTGCCTGGAAGGCGACCAGACGAGCGCATGGGCTGTCTTCTCAGTTATCTAAACACATGCCTCTATGGGGTCACCCAGAATTCCTAGTGGGAGTGACGGACCGCGTATTTGAGACGTGGCGTACTAAAGGTATACATAAGTTACCATCTCAATGCACCTAGGGCAGGTGGGGTACTCAAGGAGCCATGGAAGTCTTGATTTGCTTCTCACAAGGCTAAAACTGTCCTTCTGTGCGCCTGGCAAGTTGGGATGGTGGGGATATATTTGACAAGGGTATTTGAGTGAAATGACGTTGTGACACATCCAGATAGGTAATTATTCAGCTCTGTTGAATCTCTAGGGGATGGTTTCCTGTGGGAGGGGCCCCTACAGGTGGGGACTGATGGTCATCCGAAAGTTACTCAGTGAGGTAGGAGGGAGCAACTTCAAATAGATGAGCAAAAGTTTACACCGGTGACGCGACCTTTCCAATCCTAAATTGCAAGTAAAGTACTAAGGCATGTACAGGGAGTGAGATTAAATCAATTGGCGTTGTATGTTTCAGGAAAGGAGCGTGACAGTATAAAGGCATTGCTCTTTAACTCCGATACAAACTGGGGGACAACACACTCTACTGAAGCGTGCCCTTATCTTCCATGTTGCGGGAATCCTAGCAGACGGAGTTTGCTGTTGAGGGGCTTTCCTGGTGAAGGACGCTGAAATCTTCAAATGAGGCCTGCAGAACTCAGAATCGTCCACTTGTAACGTTACTACCCCTGGACCCCAAGGTAGTACTGACTACTATAAGGGGGGTAGTCTGCCTTGTACTATGTGTGGTAGATTTCCTGTATGGATTATTTTTCTGCTCATGTGACTGGAAAACAACTGAGGACTTTTCAGGTGCGCAAGTCGACGAGATGACAACTTTGGTGGGACTTTGCGATTCCGGTTTCGTCACAATTTCTTATTAAATTTATTATGCCATATGTCGCCAGTTGTCGCCACTGGCCTGGAAAACAAATAAAGCATTTAAATTAGCACCAAGGAATGAGCTCACTTTTGATTTATCCTTTTCCCTTCCATTTAAGTACCCCAAACTGAAAGATCTCATATCACAGGAAGACAAGGAGCACGGTCACAAGATCGTGTACGGGTCCTAGAGCTGGAAGGCTGAAACTTTCAAGGGTTGCACTACTTGTTCCCTTGCCTTCAATGTAAGTGGAAGGCTTATGGAACACTAGTCTTCCGACCTGACACTAAAGTTGTGATTTCCAACACGCTAACCAAGGACACGAAACTCCAAGTCTGGTGAAGTTCAGCAATACTAAAAACTACTCCACCTTCCCGTCCAGAGACAGGTACTCTTTCAACGTCATGTCAAGGCTCTCACACGTTGCCTTCACTTGGGACTCTGAGACAGGACTTTTAAGTCTTGGTCTGATGAACCAAATCACTCCAACCACAACGTCTTGACACGTCCTCATAGAGTATACCATCCCTAAAGTGGTGGTGGGTCTATGTGGGCTGTTCTAGAGTGATGCATATGTGCATCAGAGGATGTGCTCGCCTACAATCTTCCAGAGACCTGTCCTCCATCAGGATCTTAGACATTCCCCCAAGTACAACGACCAGCACACCCGACGGCTGGTTGCAAATACAAAAGCAATTTTGGTTATCTCTGCACCAATTAAACTTTAAACAGATAAACACTAACCCAAAAACCCGATGGAGAGTATGGGAGTGGAATACTCAACCGTGCGTATCACAAAACTATTACTAACAAACAAGTATCCACGATATATTCAAAATGGGTTGTATAATAATAAAATTTAAATTTTAATATTGACCCGCACCAAACCTTCAACGTGGGTCCTGGGTGGGCTGCAGGACGTCCAAATGCAGACCTCACTCAGTGCCACACCATACGGGTTTTGTTTTTCAGAGGTAGTTATGGATGGTTTTTGTAAAACCAAGATAGGGCACCGAAGCGCAACTATGTACAAGAAAGTTCCGGGTTAGCATAGTCCTTAACCTCAAAAGTCCATTTGTAAAGAAAGACATAATAAATCACATTATCAAAGTGCAACTGTTTATCATATATCAATTATCAATTATCATCTATCATTTACCAATTACCCAGCCGGGCATTCTATAACTAGAAATATATATTCATTATATATAACCTGTGCAAAACTTTTTCAAAACATTTTAAACTTTCTGCTATAGTACTGATGGTAGACCCGATATGGATCTCACCAACTCTTTACTTATTTATTCATTTTCTGCAAATACTTTTTCCACTACATTTTCCACGCCGGGGGCTGGAACGATGCAATGTGCCCTTGATCCAAGACCAGCAAATCATGTGCTGCGATCAGGGTCTGGGTCGCAACAGTTCTGGTGCGAACCTCCAGGGGCGCAACTGGTACAGTCTCTCCACATGACACGATTGCGTCTCAATTACTGTTAGCGATATGGACCGCGTTAGAGATTGCGATCTAGATTGGGTCGCATGTGGCGATGAAGAGATGACTTTAATTCGTGATGCACTCTGGGTCGCTAGTTGCGATGCCTTTGAAGGGGGCGATGCTGGGGCACGGCCGGACGCTGCTTGAGCTGGAAACGGGGACGCGGTGGTAATGGTGACGGTACCTGCGTCTGGGACGGGGTCGCGGACGATGGCGACGTTCAGGGCATACCACCCCTTCATTCCCCAATGCCGCGTATAGGTGACTATATCGCCGTTTACTAAGTCCCTCCCGGGATGGCCTTGTGGCAGGTGAGATTCCACGTCACGCCTGCTGACGAAGACCGCTGGGTAGAGGCCCGGTTCACGGATAAAGCCCCAGCCCTTCCGGAGCTGGAACTCAGCCCCACACCCCCGCCGCCGCGGTTCCCGTAAGGTACCTTTGTCGCGACGGACAGTCTCCTTGTCAGCAATCAGCTCGGCATACTGTCGCTGGCGGTTCTTCTGGATTTCCCGCTCTTCCTCCTGCTGGCGCCTCTTCGTCTCCTCACGACTCTGCCATTCTTGCTCCCACTGGGCGGTGTAGGCGACGTCATCCAGGCGCGCCATTTCGTCCCAGTCCACATCTGGTAGTGACGGACAGGACCCCTCCGGTGTCCCTGCCGGGGACCGATAATCTGCTGCGGCCTCTTGGCCGGGCGGGCGTTCCGGGATTGGCTGTACCTCCTCAACCTCCTCCGCATCCACCGCTTCACCAGTGGATCGGGAACGGTACTTTCGGGGGCAGCCTCCGGTTGCTCCTTCGCCTTGGCAGCAGACTTTTCGGTTTTGGAATCGTGGGGTTCGTTGAGGGGAGGGGACGCCGTGTTTGTCAATTGCCACTTCAGCAGGTTACAGCGGCGTCTCTCTATCTCCTCCAGGCCAGGTTGGAACATCTTTAGGCGTGCGTTCTCCTCCTGAAGCTCCAACAACGCCTGTTGCAGGTGCAGGATGGCATAAGTGTCCGATGCCGATGGCAGCTTGGCGGGGGCCCGGGGCCTGCCCTCCTCCGCTGCCCCACTCGGCTGCGCACGTCCTGCCTCCATCATTTTCCAGAAGATTCTCTTTCCTTTCTGCGGAGACATCCGGTCTCTTCCGTGGAGGTGGGGTTTGCGTCTCCTCCTCCTCGCAGGGAAGGTGAAGAGGAGGCGGACCTCCTTTGCTGTAGGGCAGGACCGCATGTTGTAGTAGCACTTTGAGAGGGCAGGCATTTTCTTCGCGCCACAGGGGGGTAGACGCCCACGAAGGTACGCCCACCTTCTTCTCCAGCGCCTGAGGGCGCGAATATGGCGACAAAAATGGCGATTTTGGCGCCAAAAGTGCAAACAGTCCTTTTTACAAAAACAAGTCCTTAGGCACGCAGGGCTCGCAATTTCGCGAGTTTCGTATCCTGTTCGTGACGCCAAGTTTTGTTGTGTCGACCCGCCACCACAATTGTGGGTTACCAGGGCAATGGGGTACTCAGAGCCGAGCCCATGGAAGTCTATGGGGATTTTGTCACAGGTAGCTGTGGCTCGGTCTGTGGCCCTGGCGGTCTGGCGTATGTTGGGGATATATTTACAGGGGATTGATTATGTACAGTTCGTGACGCCACCTGTAGTATTCTGGTAATTAGTACCAGCGCTGCTGTAGATCTCTGAGGGGATGGTGATGCAGCTAGATGTCGGGTCCCCTACAGGTGGGACTGGTCCCTCAAAGTCTATGTGAGTAGTGAAGTCGAGTGCAGATAAAGAACACAGTCTCACACGGTCAGCGTCTTTCCATACCTTTACTTGCCCAAGATGATAAGGCAGGTCCCAGGAGGCTGATCCACGGAGAGTGTATTTTGAGGCAGCAGCTGGACAAGTTAGGGGCCTCCTTTAACTCCAATATAACGAGGACAACCAGCCTGAAGCGTAGTTCCCTCTAATCTTCAGCAATGCTTGCTGTACCTGCCCAGTCAGCTTTGTGTTAGGGGCCTTCCTGTGAAGGAGCTGAATCCTTACGTGGTCCTGCAGAACTCCAAAGTCTTCACTCCCCTGACCCCAGCTACGTACTGACTATAAGGGCTTGTCTGCCGCGACCTAGGGTCCGGTAGATTCCTGGTTTTCCTGTCTCTGTGCCTGAAACAACAGCGACTCTTCGGTCCCCAGTGACCGGTTACAACGTGCTGGACTTCTGCAATCCGTTAAGCACAAATCTTATAAATCCACTTGCCTTTCGCCTTGTCCACGCTGGTAACATAAGCACTCTTACTAGCCAAGGGTCGAGCAGTCACTTCTTTCCTTTTCCTTCCAATCAAGTTAGCCACAGATGCTCAGTTATCACAGGCAGGAGCACGTCACTGTACCTGATACCGTCCTCTAGACAGGAATGCTGAAGACTTTCTGGGTTACAACTTGTTCCTTCCTTCAATGTATGCTGAGGAGATGACACAGCTCTGACCAGACTAAGGTGTATTCCAACACCTATACCAGACTCCACTTTCCAAGCTGGTGAGATAGCAATCTAGACTCCTTCCTCCCTCCAGATACAGACTCTCTCACTGTAGTCCAGACGCAGACTCTCCACGTCCTTACTGCCCGAAGACAGGAACTAGACTGACTGACTAAAATCACTCCTACACATACCTTCTTGACCACTCCCTAGAGTATACTCCACTACCCTAAGGGTGTGTCTAGTGTGTGTAGAGTGAATGCATATTGAGCATTAAGCCGCTGTCTCGCCATACACTCTCCAGGGTACTGCGTGTGCCTACCACCAGAGCTACACACATACAGTATACCATCTCATGCACCTAGAAGAGCGTAGGTGGCTGACATCCAAGGAGCTAATGGAAAAATTTGATTTGCCCCCTTCTCACTTTCTCCAAACCCTACAAGTCCTGTCCTTCTGTAGAAATCGCCTGCGCAACATTAGAGGGGAGGTGGCGGACAATTCATTTGACAAGACGTACTTAATCCCCGAAGTGAAACTGACGTTGTCACACATCCAGAAGGAAATTAATTCTAACCTGTTGAACTCATCTCAGGGATGGTTTTCCCATTGTGGGAAAGGGCGACCCACGACGAGGACATAGGAGAGAAAAATACTATTGGGATGGTTATCAGTCGAAAGCATGTACTCAGTGAGGTATGGAGGGAGACATACTTCAAATTAATGTATGGAGCAATATATGGTTTTAATATTCGATGACGCCGACCTTTCCCGACAGGATCACACACTGCCCCAACTGTAAAGTATCTAACACTGACTTTCTGCATGTAATATGGGAATGTGAAAGATTAAATCATATTGGCGTTCCCTTCAGACGTATGTCTTCAGGAAATGGAGCGTGACACTCCCGTATACCATGCAGACATTGCTCTTTCATGACCTTCCTGATGACGAGAACCTGAGAGGTAAGATACCAATGATGCACACTCTACTGCTAGCGGCGAAACGACTTATTCTTAACCATTGGTTGACAGACGTAATCCCTAGCATGACGGAGTTGACATCGATAATGAGAGATGTGCTGTGTCTGGATCGCATACTGGCGGAGCGGGCCAAAGAATTGTCCGCAAAAATTTTTTTTGGCAAATGAAGGCCATTTGTGCTGACGCATTACTCTAGGGAGGAGATCGTCCAGCTTGTAAGGCCGTTCAACTACACAACCTGGTACCTGCGGGGAGAGGTGGGAGGGACTCTGGGGGATCTACAATTATAATGGGAGAGAGGTAGGTCTTGCCTTGTACTATTGTGTTGAGTTAGATTCTGCCTGTACTGAGGAGGGCCTTATATTTTAACATGCTCAGAGAAAAGAATGTAGAGGTGGCGAGAAGTTGGAAAACTATACGCCAGAGGAGGGTGGGGGGAGGAGTAGTTTAATCAGGGTTGCGGCAAGGTCAAAGAAGGAAGATGACGGGAGGCTTCCTGGAAGATAGGGTTCTCCCTACAATATTTGCGAGTTCCGGTTTTCTGTTACAATGTTGCTCAGATATTTACAATGTTTATTTTATGACCATATCGGCTGCGACCGAGATGTGTACCGCCTACTGTGGCACTTTTGTTTTGAAAATCCAAATAAAAAGGAATTTAAAAAAAAAAAAAAAAAAAGAAGTAGTTCAGGCACCAAGAATAATGAGCTTCACATGTGTGGATTAATGATCTCTTTTGCCAGCCTTTTCTGACTATTTAAGACCCTCCTCAAACTTGTGAACAGCACTCATACATGGTCAACATGGGAAAGACAAAGGAGCATTCCAAGGCCATCAGAGACAAGATCGTGGAGGGTCACAAGGCTGGCAAGGGGTACAAAACCCTTTCCAAGGAGTTGGCCCTACCTGTCTCCACTGTTGGGAGCATCATCCGTAAGTGGAAGGCTTATGGAACTACTGTTAGTCTTCCACGGCCTGGACAGCCTTTGAAAGCTTCCTCCCGTGCCGAGGCCAGGCTTGTCCGAAGAGTCAAGGCTAACCCAAGGACAACAAGGAAGGAGCTCCGGGAAGATCTCATGGCAGTGGGGACATTGGTTCAGTCAATACCATAAGTAACGTACTCCACCGCAATGGTCTCCGTTCCAGACGAGCCCGTAAGGTACCTTTACTTTCAAAGCGTCATGTCAAGGCTCGTCTACAGTTTGCTCATGATCACTTGGAGGACTCTGAGACAGACTGGTTCAAGGTTCTATGGTCTGATGAGACCAAGATCGAGATCTTTGGTGCCAACCACACACGTGACGTTTGGAGACTGGATGGCACTGCATACGACCCCAAGAATACCATCCCTACAGTCAAGCATGGTGGTGGCAGCATCATGCTGTGGGGCTGTTTCTCAGCCAAGGGGCCTGGCCATCTGGTCCGCATCCATGGGAGGATGGATAGCACGGCCTACCTGGAGATTTTGGCCAAGAACCTCCGCTCCTCCATCAAGGATCTTAAGATGGGTCGTAATTTCATCTTCCAACAAGACAACGACCCAAAGCACACAGCCAAGAAAACCAAGGCCTGGTTCAAGAGGGAAAAAGTCAAGGTGTTGGAGTGGCCTAGTCAGTCTCCTGACCTTAACCCAATTGAAAACTTGTGGAAGGAGCTCAAGATTAAAGTCCACATGAGACACCCAAAGAACCTAGATAACTTGGAGAAGATCTGCATGGCGGAGTGGGCCAAGATAACTCCACAGACCTGTGCCGGCCTGATCAGGTCTTATAAAAGACGATTATTAGCTGTAATTGCAAACAAGGGTTATTCCACGAAATATTAAACATAGGGGTTGTATAATAATTGACCCACACTTTTATGTTTAAAATTTATTAAAATTCAACTGAGCAACATAACTTTTTGTTTTGTAAGATTTATGCTTCTGTTAATAAATCCTACTCTCGTTTGCAGTTTGAAGGCTCTAACTTATTTGCATCTTATCAAACCAGCTAAATCTGCAGGGGGTTGAATACTACTTGTAGGCACTGTATAATACAAACACGTCACCACTTCTGTATTTATCACCCACTCCTGGTTTTGGCTCACAAATACTGAGGTAAAATACTGACTAAATACTGAACGTGTGAACATGGCCTTAGGGCAGGAGCAGACAACCATATAACTCTGATGAGTGCCGCTCATCGTTTTGACGGATAACACCGTCTCTATTTTATTCTATGGGGCTGTGCAAATGTCCGATTTTTTTCCTCAGAATCAGTTGGTCTGAGGAAAAAAATTTCAACATGCATGATTTGCCTCTGAGAATCGAATGGCACTCGCCAATTCAACTCTATGGGTTCATGAAGAATCGGACAGCCCACGGATAACATCCGAGTGCACTCCAATTGTTTTATGGACTGACATTATAGAGAAGGTGGAAAAACTTTTCTTTTACACTCCATCTCCAAGACAATCCGATCAAACTCTGATCAGAGTGTGATAGCATAATGGGACCGATTTTCCCGGATGTGGAGAGCACGGTGGTCTGCACCTGCCCTTAGTGTATGGTATATGCCTCTCTTTCATCAGGTGCCCTGCTGGAGCTCCAGTAAAGACATATAATAAGGGGAAAGAAAGAAATAAGGAACTAACTTGCAAATACTTTCAGAGAAGAGAGATGCTCTGATCAGGGGTAATGTATTTAGCAAGAAGTAATATCAGTGCTGTGCTGTATAGTTTATAGTTTCTCGTGTAGAGGACGGGGCCAACAGTGGTGCTTGTTCCACCCTTGACTGAGGATTGGACACAGACAGGGCCCTTTGCAAAAATAACATATGGGCCTTTTGCAGTCCAATAACTTATCCAAGAGCACAATCCCACCTGCTTTGGGAGGTGGTTGTGGCCCCATTACCTCACTGATACTTTACGTCCGAACACTTATGTACAGCCTATTATGTCTACAAAACTTAGTCGATATTACTAGATGTAGTATAACTTTGTCTCTTATGTACTACATGAATGAATTTACGGTACTGAACATGGCTAATTAAGCAAAATGGTTTAAAGCTTGAAAAAAATTAATGAATGAATGGCAGTTGATTGCCTTAAAAAAGCATTTTTCTTTGGAGACATCCACATTAAGTTTGACTGATGGATGAAAATCGTGGAAAGTGCTATAAAACCCTGCAGGCGATTTTCTCATGCTTTTCTAATATAAACATGTCATAAACCATTACCTTCACTATCAGGAAAAATGGAGAGGTACAAGCTTAATCATCTTCTCTCAGCTTTATAGAAGATTATGGGCCAGATATACATACAATTTTAGATTCACTTAGATCCTTCGAAATCCTAACCTTCACAATTCACCACCAAAAATGGCGCTTAGCACAACTTGGTACAGTAGTCTATCACAATGGTACACACCATTTACCCCAAATAAATGTCTACAAGACCCAGAAAATTAAATGGGTAGATACATTTCATTAACAGAACCCAACCACATACAATTTGTTCAAGAAAACAAACATAAAAAAAAATGGCTACAGTATGACCTATGTAGATATATGGATTTACAGAGATCCAACATGTCCAGTAGAAAGCTCCTCTGCTGTGACCTGGAGATAACGTGACAGTACATGGTATAATGTAAAATGGAATCATAAAAGTAGGAAACAGAATGATAAAACTGGAACTTCTTTTAAATTTTGAATATGTGAATTTTTTATTTGGACCTTATGAAAGCAGGTATAAACTCTATGTAGTTATCCTAGACCTATTAATCACTAAAGGGATTCTCCATGAATAAAAACAATAAATATATAAAAGAAATGTAATTTTAAATAAATGTGTCTATACTTTAATTAGCAAACCATGTATATTTTGTATAGTGAGGTAATTACTGCAGTACTTTAAAATGGCCATTTTCTTGTTGCACTGACAGAAACTGGTCCTAGAAGAGGACAAATGCCAGTGAGCAGGTGCATAGCGTGCTCCACTGCTATGACCTGGACCTGACCTGACCAGTCTCTGACTGGAGTTTAAGGAGTAATGTCTCTTCTCATAAAGAGTGATATGCCTGACATGAAAATGTAAAGAGACTTATAGGCCATGCAATGTTCATCTGGGAAATTAAATCAGACCACATGCTTTGCACTGAGGAGGGGAACATCCCGAAACGTGTGTCTGCGAATTGAGATTCTGGTTTGGCTTTCATCCTAATTCATATGGCAAGGTTCGTTACAGGGTTGATATTGACTTTTATGATTGCTGTTTTCAATAGGTGGCACTACAGTTCATGTCTTCTTCCTCTCTGAAGAGGCAATTTGCATATTTAATATCCCAGAACAGGATTGCACGACCTACGTGTCTCCTTATACTGGCATGAGACGTATGCTTTTACTGCATATTTGCAAACAGCACAGCTTCCTAAGGTTTGCCTCTTTCATTATTACATTTTGAAACTTTTTCTTGACTTATTCATCCTATGAGCGCTTTTTTTTCTGATCTATATGGTTCCTGAATTACAAAAGAGTGTGACAGTAAATGCACCAAAACTATGCTATCATTGTTGGCCATCCAATAGGTGTCGGATAGAAAACTATCTAACATTTCTAGCAAGATGCGTGAAATCCCTTACAAAGCATGTGCCACTGTCATAAATTTGGTAACCTTTTGCTTGCATGGCCTAGTTTAATACAATCAGGGCAGCACGGTGGCTCAGTGGATAGCACTGCAGCTTTGCAGCACTGGAGTACTAGGTTTGAATCCCACCTAGGACAACATCTGCAAGGAGTTTGTATGTTCTCACCGTGTTTGCGTGGGTTTCCTCCGGGTTCTCCGGTTTCCTCCCACATTCCAAAAACATACAGATAGGGAATCTAGATTGTGAGCTCCTTCGGGGACAGCGACGATAATGTATGCAAACTGTAAAGCGCTGAGGAATATGTTAGCGCTATATAAAAATAAAGATTATTATTATTATAAATAAATCAGTCCTGTTGCATAGATCTGTATGTAGTGCCATATGTTCTTTCAAAACTTACCATAAAAAATGAAAAAAAGGTTCTTCCAGAAAAAGAAAACTTTGTGGCCTATTTATAAAACACAATTGTTTTCTTTTGTAAACCTTTGTTTTTATGCAAAAGAAAGGAAATTGTAACCGCCACTGTATACTAAAACGTACATGTTTCCATTACACTCTGCAAGGAAGTAACCAGCGATGACACCATTTCATATACTCAGAGTAGCGAGTTTCACTTCCTCATGGGCAGCAATATTGGAACATATTAACTAAACCGTGATGCTGTAAAAGCAGAAAATAACACTTTTATTCAAATTATTTTTGTGATGTAGATATCAGTCAGGTCTAAATATAGGCACTGGTTAATTACATTGTATCTTAATATATAAGGCCATAGCTTAGAGGAATTAATACAGTGAACCCCCAAAAATGCTATAATGATAGATCAAGAGAAAAGTCAGCGACCTTAAAGAGGGTTAAGCCTATTCTTCACCACTGGTTGATTTTAATAATGCTTCATACTAAGCTGTGATCAGAGTAGAGGTTAGAAAAAAGCCATAATAATCTAGGAACATACTAGAAAAGTGGTGGTTTGCCATAAAAATTCATTGTAAAGCATCTGTAAGTATTCATTTTAGCCATCAGCAAGCAGTGTCCTCAAGTGCAGTCTAACAAGGGTATCACAGAAAAGGATATTATGAATGGATCACTATGATAAGCCCCTTATTTCAACGAAGATGTACTTTTGCCAAATGACATGGCTTATTGAGGAAGGAGAAACGTGCTATGATTAGATAAATCACATCCCATACCCTGTTCTCAGCCAGCTGATGATCGCTTGTCAAACTCATAACAAATGTTTCCCACATATGGGTTTTTGTAGCTATTACAAAGATGGAGGTAATTTCTAGATATGCTGAAGGGACACTTATCCACTTAGAGGCAATAAACAAAACACCTTCCTTCAAGTTCAACTTTGTTTTCATGTCGTCCATTATTACCCTTCTGGTGATAAATAATTCTGGTGGACAATGGTTTCATCTACCAATTGTCAGAAAATGTATTGATAAACATCATAATATCTATCATCATTTTTTGGTGGGCTAAATTTAATGAGAACATATATAATGCCTTGAAAAAGTTTTCAAACCCCTGAACGTTTCCATTTTTCCACCATACACCCACAAACTTAAATGTATTTTATTGGGATTTTATGTTATAACACCAAGTAGCAAGTATGTGTGAAGAGTAAAGGAAAAAAAAACAATACCAGCTTTGCGCATCTAGAGGCTGAAATTTTTTCCCATTCTTCTTTGCAAACTTGCTCAGTGAGATTGGATGGAGGCGTCTGTGAACAGCAATTTTCAAATTTTGCAACAGATTCTCAAAAGGATTTAGGTCTGGACTTTGACTGGGCCATTCAAACATGATTATGCTTTGATCTAAACCATTCCATTGTAGCTCTGGCAGTATGTTTAGGGATGTTGTCCTGCTGAAAGGTGAAACTACAGTCCAGTCTCAAGTCTTTTGTGTGGCCTCTAACATGTTTTTCTCCAGGATTGCCCTGTATTCATCCATCTTCTCATCAACTATGACCAGCTTCCCTGTCCCTGCTGAAGAAAAGCACCCAAGCATCTCCACACCATGATGGTGCTACCGCCATGTTTGACAGTGGTGATGGCGTTTTCAGGGTGATTTGCAGTATTTGTTTTACGTCACACATAACGCTTTGCATTTAGCCCAAAAAGTTCAACTTTGGTCTCATCTGACCAGAACACCTTCTTCGACATGCTAGCTGTGTTCCCTACATGGCTTTCTGCAAACTGCAAATGGGACTTCTTATGGCTTGCTATAAAAAAATAGCTTTCTTCTTGCAACCCTTCCATAAAGGCCAGACTTGTGGAGTATACGACGAATAGTTATCCTGTGGACTGATTCTCCCACCTGAGCTGTGGCTCTCTCCTTCTTGCCTGCTTCTCTAATTAGTGGTCTCTTTGCTTGAGATGTCAGCTGGACAGCCATGGTTTGGTAGGTTTGCAGTCGTGCCATACTCCTTCCATTTTTGAGTGATGGATAGAACAGTGCTCCGTGCTATGCTCACAATTGGGATATTTTTTATAATCTAATCCTGCTTTACTTTTCTCCACAACTTTATCCCTGACCTGTCTGGTGTGTTCCTTGGTTTCCATAAAGCTGTTTGATCCCTAATGTTCCCCTCAGGCCTTCACAGAACAGCTGTAGATATACTGAGAATAAATTACACACCAGTGGACTATATTTACTAATTATGTGACTCCTGGAGGCAATTGGTCACTCAGGATAATATTTAAGGATATCAGACAACAGGGGGGCTGACTACAAATGTATGTCTCAATTTTCAGATTTTTATTTTTAAACAATTAGAAAACTCATGTGTCATTTTCTTTACACTTCACAAATACCTGTTGGTATATCACATAAAACATATGTGGTATATCACATAAAATATTGTGTTGGTATATATCACATAAAATATTGTGTTGGTATATCACATAAAATCCCAATAAAATACATTTAAATTTGTGGGTGTAACATGAAAAATGTGGAAAAGTGCACGAGGTATGAATATTTTTTCAATGCACTGTATGTCAAATTCTACATTAACCCCTTATAGTTGATGTATGTAAACCTAGGAAAATCGGCATTGTTTTGTGGCTGGAGGAGGCACGAGTTTCTCTTTCACACACTATTTCAATATTGTCTTTACTATTCACTTGTTGCACTGATTACAAGTTGGAATAATGTATGTGAAAGATATGAAATTAAAGATATTTCTGCTTGCCACAAATAGATGAAATGTGAGGAAATCAGGGACACTATATTTGCAAACATGCTGCTAACTTGTACTAGCTACAGCTTATGTTATAGTCTGTAAGCTCGTATGAGGATGTTCTACTTAATATATGCTGCAAATACTAATTATACTGTATTGTCACAATGTGTTACCCCATTATTGTTCCATGCAAAGCACAATAGAAGTTGATGGCCATATATATGTAATGATAATATATCTTCAAATAAGCTCCATTTAATAATCAGAACTAAAGGAAGTAACTGATTTGTAGGGATTTTGGATTAAAATACTTTGAATCAAATGTGTTAGTTTAATTTTTACTCAACTTACAAAAAACCAACAATTTATAATTATATCTCGAGCCGACAAGACGTGATCAGATGAGGGAACGGTGATGGTCTGTAAGAAGAGAATTATATGTACCAAAGTATAGAATGCCATGAGTCCAAATAGAGAAAAAAAGGAATAAATGGGAAAAACGAATGGGAAAGGAAGAAGAAGGGTTAAATAGGTTGCTACTATATGACAAGTCAAATGAATGTACCCCATAGAATTCCATTTATGAAACATATAATCTTTCTTTCTGTCCATACAAACACATAAAAACCTTTGCTATGCATTAGAGCTAAAAACAAAAAAGGAAAACCAAATATGACCGACTTTTATAAAGAGTAGTTATGAAGTCAGACTTTAAGTGCTAGCTGAACCCATAGGTTTCACAGTTGGCAAAATCGATTTGCAGCACAAGAAAAACAATACTAAAATTAGACACAAAGCACAGTAAGGTAAATTCAACTAATCAATGCTTAGTCTATAAAAGCAAATAGCATTGCTCGATATCTATACCAATCAGGCTAGAAGTCTGCAATCTTCCAATTTTCACAGCAAGATATAAGTGAGACATGAAGCAGCACATTAGTCCGGACTGACAGCAGCAATGCACATACCAACTACTAGGGAAAGCGCAGCAATTAAAGTGCACCTAGGCTGAAAAGGCTCCATTAAACAAGTTCCGTGAGAATCAGACATAGAGTGAAATGTATTCACAACCTTGATGCTTCATGGGTAACTTCAGATTTTCTCTGGGGTTTTTTTTTTGCCCTGTGTAATTGTTCTCCATTGCTTCTCTGCTATCTCATTTGCATGCAGCTTCTCATGGAAACTGTGATATAAGAGGAACGAAGCACTTCCTCTGTCACCGCTAACCACAATTTTAACTAAGACCACAGTACTTGTTTTTCTCAAGTGACACAGCTTTGTGGAAATAGATCTGTCGTGGAAAAAAGTATTTTTTTTTTAGCTTTTCTAAAAAAAGAGAAATTTATATATAGGAAAGGGAAATGGTTCATACTTTCCATTGATTGTAAAGCATTGAATAAAAACATCAAATATACATTCACACCACGTACTTTTTATGTGACAATAATAGACTTGAAACCACTGAAGATCAATGTGGCATAGTAAACAGTATTTACAAGACAAACATGTACAGTGGTTCTTGAAAAATTGTGAACTCTTTAGAATGTTCCGTATTTCTACACAAATTTGAACTAAAACTACATCAAATTTTTACACAAGTCCTAAAAGTAAATAAAGAGAACCAAAACAAAAAATAAGTCAAAATTAGTAGACTTTGTCATTTTTTGAAATGAGGAAAATAATCAATTATCACATGTCTGTGATTGGGGAAAAGTATGTGATCTTTTTCTGTCAGTGTCTGGCGTGACCTCATTGATCAGCAATAACTGCATCTAAAACATTTTTGGTAATTGTTTATTGGTCCTGCACATCAGCTTAGAGGAATTTTTCCCATTACTCCATGCAAAATAACTTGGTCATGGGTGTGGAGATATTTCTCCCTTGTATGTAGTATTATTCTGTCAATATGTGGTCTGGTCATGGTGTGGCGGTATTTGTCCCTTGTATGTGGTATTATTTGGTCGCTATATGCTTGTAATATGTGGTCTGGTCATGATGTGGTGGAATTTCTCCCTTGAATGTGGTATTTTTGGTCTTGGTATAGTGGATTGTGTTGTGTATGGCAGTCATTTGTTCTCTCAGATATTAATTAGGAGATGATTATTTATTTATTTCCTTTAGTGATTAAACACTTGGAACAAGATGCACTTACAGGCGTTCAGTGAAAAAAGTAATTACCTCTCCACAGGATAAGTGATAAGTTATGGATTGGTGGGGGTCTGACTGCTGTGACCACGCCAATCAGCAAAATGTGAAATTTTTATCCCCATTTGATTGGAACAGCATGTACAACTTGGCCACTGATCCATTCATTCCCTCAGTGGCTGCGAAGCCCCAAAGAGAATGAACGGAGATGCAGTCAGACATCCAATGTGCAGCTCCATTTTAAAATAGGGATAAAAGTGCCAGATCACGAACAAAACTTCCCCATTCTTCCAATTGATGCGGTTTCTAATGGTTGGACCCCATCGTCATACCCTGACAAGGTCACAAATTACCACCCCATAGTGACAGAATAGTACAATACTGATCATGAATAAAAAACACAATACTAACAATGCTTTTATTACCACCAGTGACCTTATACACAAGAACTCTGTATATAGTATACAGTGTATAGTATAAGTGTACAGGTAATTCAGTGATCATGAGTGACATTATACACAGGGGCTCTGTATATAATATACTGTGTATCGTGTACAGGTTATACAGTGATCACCAGTGACATTATGCACAGGAGCTCTGTATATAGTGTATAGTCTGCATGTACATGTTATACAGTGACTCATCAGTGATGTCTCTAGGTGAAGTACTTCATCTTCACTTTACTTCTTCATCTGGCACAGCCCACCAACACTTCTTCCAGCCACGACTTGTCACTGCAGAAAATAGCACACAGTTATCAATAGCTGATTGCTTCTAGAGCATATTCCCCACTTTTTCCCCAACTTCTACACTACACCAGATGAAGAAAAAAAGCGACATAGTGCCGCCCTGCACGGTAACAGCACCTCCCTTTTGTTCCCCCATTCCAATGGAAAACAGTCTCCTAAAAAGTAAATTATTTTACAGCAGTAATAATGTCCCCTAATTGGCCGCTACAGTAATTATGTCCCCCACTTGCCACCATAAACTAATAATGTATGTGCCCCATCCTATGACCCTATGTTGCCCCATCCTGGGCACCTATGTCCACCATCGAGGGATCCTACGTTCTCCCATCTTGGGCTCCTATATCCCTTATCCAACCTGGCCTACATATTTTCGTACTGGCCCACATATGTCCCATGTCTATCCAAGCCCCATATGTCCATCTTGGCCCCCATATGTTGCTTGTCCATCTTGGCTACCATATATCCCTTGTCCAACCTTGCCCTCATATGTCCCTTATCCATCCTTGCCCCCATATGTCTCTTGTCCATCCTGGCCCCCCAAATGTTCCTTGTCCATCCTGGCCCAAATTTGCCCATCCTGGCCCCCATTTGTCCATCTTGGCTGCCATATGTCCCTTGTACATCCTGGCCACCATTTGTCCTTCCTAGCCCCCATATGTCCCTTGTCCACCTTGGCTCCCACATATCTCTTCTCTATCCTGTCTCCCCTATGTCCCTTGTCCATCCTGGCCACCATATGTCCATCCTGGCCCCCATTTGACCATCCTGGACCTCATATATCTATCCTGGCCCCCATATGTCACTTGTCTATCGTGGTCCCCACATCATGCCGCATCCACAGAAGCAAAAAAAAAATTCCTCTCACCTGCCTGCGCTCCAGTGCAACCCTCTTCTTGCAGAACCGACGCGCTTGTGTTAAAATGACCGCTGACCTAGCAGAAGCTGGCAGCTGACATGAGTGCACTCATCGCAGGCAGCATATGACAGTGACATCATACGTCAGCGACGTCATACGCACCAACATCAGAGTTCATCGTGATGCCGAGGTTAAGGTAATGAACGCTACATGCACGTGCCCCTGCATATACTCTGCCTGCATTTTTAAAACCCCTAAAAACTTGCAGGCTCCTTTTTTTCCCAATCGCTTTCATCCAAAGCAACAAGGGCCTACCAGGGATTTCTTCGATACCCCGCGTAGCCAATCTGACCCTGGCCCCATCTATTGAGGCAACCCCAGTGTCTACGCAAAATATTGGCAAGGGAAAAGAGAAGAGCAACCTGTCAGTCAAAGATGGAAGGTCGACCATGGTCGGTCAAATAAGTAGACAGGCGTGAGAGCTGGAAGTGCAGTGTCTGCCAACTGAACCTGTACCTAAAACTTGAGAGCGGTTGCTCTACAATTCCAAACTAAATACAAGAAAGGTTAGCATTTAATAAGCATTAAAGGGCCTTAACAAGCATGCTGATGGTCTAATTTCCTTATGTCAGGTTCACTTTAGGCATAATAAACACATAATTTCATAAAAATAGATTGTGTGTGTCGACCATCTTATCTCATCTACCCTGACCAAGAACAGTTGAGCTTTTCTACTAATCCTACATTTGTTGTGAGTTTCCAGTCATTGGTCCCTGACATTCCCAGAAGCTAGACATAAATCTAGCATTCGAGGTAACAATCTGAACATACAGTTATGCTAGAGAGGTGTTCATGTTGAGCTAACATGCTTTCTCTGTGGATTACAAAACTTTTATGTGGTAAATTTTTAGAAATCTACAATTTCCTATACATTTTAAGTCCACAAAAGTTCACAGAGTTCTAGTAACTCAAAGCTTTCCTCAATGGCACTAGAGATGTGCACGGACAACGAACACAGACTTCACCAGGAAGTCCGTGTTACTGTTCGGGTTCGGCTGCCCGAACACCGGGTGTTTGTCGCGCTGTCATGTGCATGGCAGACACGGCAAACATCACTTCTGATCGACGGTGAAATCATCCCCGCCGGTCAGAGAGCCGCTGTTCCCACGCTGTCAGATGACAGCGTGAGCCCGCAGCTGTGATTGGAGGCATAAAATTTACCTCCGGTCTCTGGTATCAGCTGATGGGACTATTTACCATATAACTATAGGATTAGTAATGGATAGGACCATGCAAAGGTGACATAAACCCCACAAATATTAACCCCAGTTGCCACCACTGTAGGGCAAGTGGGAAGAGCCGGGTCATTTTCTGGGCAGCTGCAGGCTGCTATTTTAAGGCTGTGGGGCCAATATTCATGGCCCCTTACCAGCCTGAGAATACCAGAGAATTTATTTAAATAATTTTAAAAAACATAACGGTGACCACTCTCTGCTTATTCTTCTCGACCTTTCTGCAGCTTTCGACATGGTTGACCACCGTCTACTACTCTCTAGGCTCCAGTCACTAGGCATTAAGGACACTGCTCTCTCCTGGTTCCCTTCCTATCTTTCTGACCGCTCCTTCAGTGTTTTGTTCTCTGGCTCCAAGTCATCTCCTCTTCCTCTCGCTGTCGGGGCACCTCAGGGCTCAGTCCTTGGCCCCCTTCTCTTCTCTCTCTACACGGCCCCAATTAGACAGACCATCAGCAGATTTGGCTTTCAGTACCATCTTTATGCTGATGACACACAACTATACACGTCATCCCCCGACCTTACCCCCGCTGTACTACAGAACACCACCGACTGTCTGTCCGCAGTCTCCAACATCATGTCCGCTCTCTATCTGAAACTCAACCTCTCCAAAACTGAACTTCTTCTGCTCCCGCCGTCTACTAACCTCCCTAAATCTGACATTTCCCTCTCCGTGGGCTGCACCATAATAACACCCGGCAGCAGGCTTGCTGTCTAGGTGTTATGTTTGACACCAATCTCTCTAAAGAACATCTCTAGAATCCGCCCTTTTCTCAACATGGAAACAACAAAAACCTTCACTGTAGCATTGATCCACTCCCGCCTGGGCTACTGCAACGCTCTATTAATTGGCCTCACCGCTACTCGACTATCCCCTCTCCAGTCCATACTGAATGCAGCAGCCAGGGTCATCCATCTGGCTAATCAGTACTCGGACGCATCCGCTCTTCCCAGTCCTTACATTGGCTGCCCATTCATTATAGGATCCAATTTAAAGTACTTGTTCTCACCCACAAAGCTCTCCACAGTGCAGCACCTCCCTACATCTCCTCCCTCATTTCTATCCATCGGCCTAACCGACTGCTGTGCTCTGCAAATGACTTTCGACTAACCTCTGCACTAATCCGTACCTCCAACTCCCGACTCCAAGACTTCTCCCGCGCTGCGCCAATCCTCTGGAATGCTCTACCCCAAGAAATTAGAACTATCCACAATGTGCATGGTTTCAGGAGCTCCCTCAAAACACATTTGTTCAGAGCGGCTATCACGTTCACTAATCAAAGTCATTCTATGTGTAAGTGTGTGTGTGGCCCATTCACTATCTCCATCCATCCCTCCCTCACTCCCTCAAGATGGCTGGACCATCATTGTAAATACACCATTGTATATACACACCTGTACTTTGTATCTCCCCCACCTCATTGTAGATTGTAAGCTCTCACGAGCAGGGTCGTCTTATTTTGCTTTAATTATTGTATTGTTAACGTTGCTACTTATGACTTGTGTTTTGAAACTGTTAAACTGTAAAGCGCTGCGGAATATGTTGGCGCTATATAAATAAAGATTATTATTATTATTAAAAAACAGCGTGAGGACCCATCTATTCTTGATAACCAGCCTTGTTGAAGCTGACAGCTGAGGATTGCAGCCCCTAGCTGTGAGATTTGCCTGGCTGGTTATCAAAAATACAGGGGAACCCGTGTCATCTTTTTTTTTTATTTACAGCGCTAGAGTGGCTGTTGAATACTCCCTTCAGCCGCTCCTGCTCTCTCTGTTTTTAGCGGCAGCAGGTGTCGGACGATGGGAGTTGTAGTCCCATCAACTGACACCAGAGACCGGAGTTAAACTTTTTAACTCCGATCACAGCTGCAGGTTCATGTAAATGACACCGTGGGAACCGCAAACTGCAGTGTGTTTCACCGGCAGGATGGAGACACATAGACCATGTGTCTCCATCCTACCCAGGGGCAGAATGGAGCATGGAGGCAGAATGGAGCATGGGGGCCAGAATGGAGCACGGGGGCAGAATGGAGCACGAGGCAAAATGGAGCACGGGGGCAGAATGGAGCACAGGGGAAGAATGGAGCGCCGGGGCCAGAATGGAGCACGGGGACCAGAATAGAGCATGGGGGGCAGAATGGAGCATAGGGCAGAATGGAGCACGGGGGCAGATTGGAGCACTGGGGGCAGGATCATGGGGCAGGATGGAGACAGATGGGGCAGGATCATGGGGCAGGATGGATGCAATGGAGACAGATGGTGCAGGATCATGGGACAGATGGGGCAGGATCATGGGACATATGGGGCAGGATGGCACATCACATGAGGGCAGAATGGATACTCATTAAGGTAGGATGGGAGCTGGAGCCAGGAATTTGACACACGGGGGCCAGGATATACCATAGGGGCTAATTAAGGGATTATCTGTGCAGCAAGGTGGATATTAAAACTCAACCTTTATTAGGTAAAATTGTAAAAAGCCAAATTAGTCAAACAACAAAAACAAAGGGGTACCACAGTGAAGGAAGTGCCCTATAACCAATGAACAGAAAAGGGGATGGGGTTGTTAAAAAGGTACAACTGACCTCTCAGATCCTCAATATTAATCTGAACCGATAGCAAAATGACTATAGTTGCCCATAGGATGAATAGTATATACTGTATATGATCTCATTTATATGGTACAAATAAGTGGTGCTCATAAGAAAAGGATGTTATACTCATACATGTTATTGTGACTTACTTGGGCAAGTGGATGACATATCCTATGGGCAACTATTGTCATTTTGCTATCAGGTCAGGTAATTATTGAGGATCTGAGAGGCCAGTTGTACCTTTTTAACAACCCCCCCTTTTTCCGTTCGTTAGCTATAGGGCACTTCCTTCACTGTGGTACCCCTTTGTTTTTGTTTGACCAATTAGTTTTTTTACAGTTTTACCTAATAAAGGTTAAGTTTTAATATTCACCTTGCTGCACAGATAATCTATTTTGTGGATTGTTCTATTCCTGCTTTATATGCTAATTAAGGGATATTATTACTGCAGTGATGTATTTATTTTATTTTTTGAGGATACTGTTTTAAATGGGGAGGCGGTTCTGTTACTGTGCAGAGCGACACTGTTGATTTTTTTCTTCATCTGGTGTAGTTTAGAATTTGGGATAAAATTAAGTAATGTGTTCTGCAAGCGGTGCTCTAGATAACTGTGTTATTTCCTGCAGAGATGAGCCCTGGCTGGAAGACGTGATAGCAGTCTGTGCTGGATGAAAGATGAAAAGCAAAGATGAAGGACTTCACCTAGAGATGTCACTGATGAGTTAGTGTGTTACCTGTACACTGACACTATACACTGCATACTATATACAGAAGTCCAGTGTATAATGTCACCTGTGATCACTGTATTACCTATACATTATATACAGAGCTCCTGTGTATAATGTCACCGGTGATCACTGTATTACCTGTACACTGACATTGTAAGGAAACAATGAAAGCAATTGTAACCATTTACCTTTCGTCACCCTTTTTTTTTCATAGATTGTAAGCTTGCAAGCAGGGCCCTCATTCCTCTTGGTATCTACTTTGATCTTTGCTTATTGTTATGCTGTAATGTCTATTATCTGTACAAGTCCCCTCTATAATGTAAAGTGCTGCGGAATATGTTGGCGCTTTAGAAATAAAATTATTATTATTATTATTGAATACATAGCTCCTGTGTATAATGTCACTGGTGATCACTGTATTACCTGTACACTGACACTATATACAGAGCTCCTGTGTATAATGTCACCGGTGATCACTGCATTACCTGTACACAGACACTATATACAGAGCTCCTGTGTATGTCACTGGTGATCACTGTATTACCTGTACACTATACACTATATAAAGAGCTCTTGTGTATAATGTCACTGGTGATCATTGTATTACCTGTGTCAGATCATTGTATTACCTGTACTCTGACACTCTTTACAGAGCTCCTGTGTATTTCACTGGTGATCACTGTATTACCTGTACACTATACACTATATACAGAGCTCCTGTGTATAATGTCACCGGTGATCACTGTATTACCTGTACACTGACACTATATGCAGAGCTCCTGTGTATAATGTCACTGGTGATCACTATATTAACTGTACACTGACAATATAGACAGAGCTCCTGTGTATAATGTCACCGGTGATCACTGTATTACCTGTACACAGACACTGCATACTAAGTACGGATTTCCTGTGTATAATTGCACTTAAGGTGATTTTAGTATTGTGTTTTTTTTTGTTAATGATCACTATTGTAGTATTCAGTCACTATGTGGTGGTAATAGTTGTCCGGCCATGGTGTGGCGATATTTGTTCCTTGTATGTGCTATTATTTGGTCACCATGTGGTGGTAATATGTGGTCTGGCCATGGTGTGGTGGTATTTGTTCCTTGTATGTGGTATTATTCGGTCACTGTGATGGTAATATGTTGTCTGCACATGGTGTGGTGGTATTTGTTCCTTGTATATGGTATTATTCGGTCACTGTGATGGTAATACTGTATGTTGTCTGGACATGGTGTGGTGGTATTTGTTCCTTGTATGTGGTATTATTCGGTCACTGTGGTGGTAATATGGTGTCTGGTCATGGTGTGGTGGTATTGGTTCCTTGTATGTGGTATTATAGGTCTCTATGTGGTGGTAATATGTTGTTTGGACATGGTCTGGTGGTATTTGTTCCTTGTATGTGGTATTATAGGTCACAATGTGGTGGTAATATATGGTTTGGTCATGGTGCGGTGGTATTTGTCCCCTGTATGTGATATTATTGATCATTTTAAAAATTGAAAAATAAATACAAATATACCTAAATTGTATTGGATATTTTAACAAATGATTAATAGGTTAGAGTAGAGTAGGGCCCGGCCAAAAGAGTCTACCTTGTCGTGGTGGCGGCTTAAAAAAATCTTTTGGCCAAAACAAAAGCTGCTGGCTATATGTGTGATCTGGTGATGGGTACTGTTAATGTGTGATTGGTGGTAGTGCAGTTTTTCCAAGAGAGGGCGGCGGAACTGTGGACAGTTCGAGGGGTGGAGGCGGGGCTGGGGTGGAGCCTGGGTGGAGTCTCAAGGGGGCTCCAAAAATTTTGTCAGTATGGGGCCCAAAATTCCTAGTAGCAGCCCTATCTGTGTGCACACGGGCAATGTTTACTCCCAGGAAGGTGCAGAGCTGGGACAAAGCAGGAATCTCCATTGTTCTTACAGCATTTGTTACACTATTACTAAGCACTAATTTATAAGATTTATCACCAGTTTTATTCACAAGTAATTTATGTCAGCAAAATGGCCCTAAATCCTACACCTTGGGTGCTGCTGATATATCCACGTTGTCTGCCCCCTGTGCCATGGTCCTAAATGCAGAAACACTGCGTTTTTCCACATTTCATCTTTAATATATATATTTTTTGTTGTTAACAATCTGCTCCGATTATTGGGTCATTGCTGTATTTGTTAGGTTTCCCAGTGTATGTATTTTTGGTGTAGATTTAATGCTGGGCTTCTGCACTCTAAGCACCACTTTGTGGTTTTTTTTTTGGGGGGGGGAGGTTGCCCTGGGGTGGTGCTTCTAACCTAAGGTCCTATACTCCCTGCTACCATCTTCACCTTTTATCGGCACCATCTAGTGACTGCAACGTCTGTCTGTGGGAAGTCAGAAATAACAGAAACACGCTATCGGGCCACGTTTACATGTTCAGTATGTTACCTCAGTATTTGTAAGCCAAAACCAGGAGAGGAACAATCAGCGGAAAAGTATAATAGAAACACATCACCACTTCTCGATTTATCACCCACTCCCGATTTGGCCTTACAAATACTGATGTAAAATACTGACCAAATACTGAACGTGTGAATGTGGCTTTAGGATGGTTTCACACATCCTGAAAATTCCGGTACCGGAAAAAACGGTACTTGAGATATCCGTGCCCATGTGTGTAATACGTGTGGCAACTCTGTGCCGCCCATGTGCCGCATCAGTACCACACGGACGGCCGCCGGGGAACAAGCGCTACAGTAAGCACTGTTTCCAGCCAGGGGCACACCTATAATGAAGTAAGTTGATCACTTTGCCTCAGGCGGCATTGAGTCCTGAAGACAAGTGTAAAGATCGATGTTTCAAATATATTCCTATTTAAAAGTGTATGTATTTTACATGTGCGCCAGGTTAGGCTAGTAAAGAGTAAACCAGATTTATTTGTACTGATTTTACCACGGGGGTGCCATTTTGCAGTTCGCCTCAGGCAGAAGAGAGGCTAGGTACACCCTGAGTGGGACCCATGTTATAAAACTGATTCCGAGAAGTGATGGCCTTCTTGCCAAAGAAACAAGAGCTAATAAGAGGAATAATTAATACAAATTCTCAAATATAAAGATTTATGGTTATGTGTAAAATAATAGCAGTGTGTTTAAAACAACTGAGAAAAAGCTCAATAATAATAGCATATATTTCCACATACACAAAGGCACTGGGAGCTGCACATTCAATTCCAAATGAAAACATGAATAAAATATCAAAGTTTAAACTGAAAATAAACAAAAAGGAATAATAGGCTGCGCAAAAAGATAGGATTGTCTGCATTTTCACTTACTAACGGGAATATTTACAGTATAAACTGAAATTGGTTTCTAGACTTAGCTTTTCTGTTAATCACTGAACTAATATTTGGTTATATAAGCTTTTTTTTTCTGATAATAGCCTTACATCTGAGCGGCATGGAGTCAACTGACATCCGATGCCTGCGAACAGATATTCCAGGCAAGCTGACAGGACTACATTCCACTGTTCTTTTGCAATCTTGGGTTTTGTATCAAAAATAGCATTTTTGATATCAATATACAAATTCTCAATGGGATTGAGGTCTGGCGATTCGGCTGGCCACTTCATAACACCAGTCTTGTTGGTCTGGAACCAGGATGTTGCCCACTTGCTGGTGTGTTTGGGGTCGTTATCCTGCTGAAACATTTATCTCAAGGGCATTTCTCCTCCAACATAAGGCAACATGACCTCTTCCAATATTTTGATATATTCAAACTGATCCATGGTACCTGGTATGTGATAAATGGGCCCAATGATGGCACCTGTTTCTTCATAGAATGAATGACCTCACTAATTGAACTCTGAACTGCTTTTAATTAGAACACCCCCTTTCATTAAATGAGTCAGTTACACCCAATTAGCAGTGTGCATGCCATGACTGTTGATTCTGTTGGTCGCCCATTAGTTGCCTACACCTAATCATGAATTTTTTTCCCATGATGTATGATCTTTTCTGCCAAAAACAGTAATTAAACACATCAGTGATGTTAGACTGCTATTATTTTACACATAACTGTACTTACATTTGAACTGACTGCTCAATAAATACAGTATGTACACTTTGGTTGTGCTTTTCATGTACAGGTCCTTCTCAAAAAATTAGCATATAGTGCTAAATTTCATTATTTTCCATAATGTAATGATTACAATTAAACTTTCATATATTTTAGATTCATTACACACCAACTGAAATTTGTCAGGTCTTTTATTGTTTTAATACTGATGATTTTGGCATACAACTCCTGATAACCCAAAAAACCTGTCTCAAAAAATTAGCATATCAAGAAAAGGTTCTCTAAACGACCTATTACCCTAATCTTCTCAATCAACTAATTAACTCTAAACACATGCAAAAGATTCCTGAGGCTTTTAAAAACTCCCTGCCTGGTTCATTACTCAAAACCCCCATCATGGGTAAGACTAGCGACCTTACTGATGTCAAGAAGGCCATCATTGACACCCTCAAGCAAGAGGGTAAGACCCAGAAAGAAATTTCTCAACAAATAGGCTGTTCCCAGAGTGCTGTATCAAGGCACCTCAATGGGAAGTCTGTTGGAAGGAAACAATGTGGCAGAAAACGCTGTACAACGAGAAGAGGTGACCGGACCCTGAGGAAGATTGTGGAGAAGGACCGATTCCAGACTTTGGGGGACCTGAGGAAGCAGTGGACTGAGTCTGGTGTAGAAACATCCAGAGCCACCGTGCACAGGCGTGTGCAGGAAATGGGCTACAGGTGCCGCATTCCCCAGGTAAAGCCACTTTTGAACCATAAACAGCGGCAGAAGCGCCTGACCTGGGCTACAGAGAAGCAGCACTGGACTGTTGCTAAGTGGTCCCAAGTACTTTTTTCTGATGAAAGCAAATTTTGCATGTCATTCGGAAATCAAGGTGCCAGAGTCTGGAGGAAGACTGGGGAGAAGGAAATGCCAAAATGCCTGAAGTCCAGTGTCAAGTACCCACAGTCAGTGATGGTGTGGGGTGCCATGTCAGCTGCTGGTGTTGGTCCACTGTGTTTCATCAAGGGCAGGGTCAATGCAGCTAGCTATCAGGAGATTTTGGAGCACTTCATGCTTCCATCGGCTGAAATGCTTTATGGAGATGAAGATTTCATTTTTCAGCACGACCTGGCACCTGCTCACAGTGCCAAAACCACTGGTAAATGGTTTACTGACCATGGTATTACTGTGCTCAATTGGCCTGCCAACTCTCCTGACCTGAACCCCATAGAGAATCTGTGGGATATTGTGAAGAGAAAGTTGAGAGACGCAAGACCCAACACTCTGGATGAGCTTAAGGCCGCTATCGAAGCATCCTGGGCCTCCATAACACCTCAGCAGTGTCACAGGCTGATTGCCTCCATGCCACGCCGCATTGAAGCAGTCATTTCTGCAAAAGGATTCCCGACCAAGTATTGAGTGCATAACTGAACTTTATTATTTGATGGTTTTTTTGTTTGTTTTTAAAAAACACTTTTTTTTTATTGGACGGTTGAAATATGTTAATTTTTTGAGACAGGTTTTTTGGGTTGTCAGGAGTTGTATGCCAAAATCATCAGTATTAAAACAATAAAAGACCTGACAAATTTCAGTTGGTGTGTAATGATTCTAAAATATATGAAAGTTTAATTGTAATCATTACATTATGGAAAATAATGAAATTTAGCACTATATGCTAATTTTTTGAGAAGGACCTGTAACTGCTCTGAAACATGGTCATATCTTATTCTCATTGTCAGCTTCCGATGCATTACGTTTTTTTTGTATTGGTTGCATTAATATCTCATGTGGTATAATGGTGCTGATTATCCCATCACATGGCCTCCAGCAATTCCAGGTCAAACTGAATTGTGGTTAATTGTTAGACTCATTAAATCTTCTTAATGAAATGATGCAAGGGTAGCATCACAATGCACAGGTCTGTGTCTTCATAGGGTTGGGCCAAGATCTGTCCTAGTATACTTAATGCACTAACGTGTCTAAGCATGAAGGCTACCATTATACTTTCCAGTTTCTTGCTATTAAGAGATACAAGTGAAAATAACTATTGTTTTCCTCATCTAGTGGTGCATGACTTATAACCAAAGTATCTAATGAAAAGAAGTAACGCTGGAAGAAATTACAGCCATTGATATCTGTCAATTTCATGATTCCAGGTTGGCCATTACAGCGCCTTAGCCAGAATGATAAAATAGCAGGGCAATAAACAGTGTTTTACCAGCCCAGGCTTCATTGTTTATTATAACTACATGGAGGAGCCATGCAGTCAAACCACCTACACAATATTATGTAGGTTCCCCTCAAAGCACTAAACAGCTTTGACTCTTCAAGGCATGGACATTGGACACCATAGAACCTCAGAAGCTGTCCAGTGGTACTTGGTACCAAGACCTTAGCAGGACATGCTTTATGTCCTGGAAGTTGCAAGGTGGGACCTCCACGGATTGGACATGTACTTATGAGCCTTGTGTGACCATAAATCTATGGTAGTTCAACAGGTTTCTTTAGATCCTTTATTCGTAGGTACTATCCTATTCACTGCATACCAAAACACCCCATGAGCCCTGACCATCATGAAGATCAAGCTATCTCAACATGGTCCTAGTCAGAGTAGCTCAAATTCTAACACTTGTCTATTTTTCCTGCTGCCGACACATGAAGAACTGACTCCTACCTAACATATCCCACCCCTTTACAGGTGCCATTGTCAAAAGATAATCAATGTTATTAACTTTACCTAAAGTTATGTCTAATCAGTATATATCATTTGCATTTCACAAACTAAAGTGAAAGTACTTTTACACACTTACAATGCTAAAGGAATCAACTTGTGAGCCATATGTAGCTTCATGTGACATGTACAGGCCCCAGGCAAAGGTAACATCATATGATACAGCTGCCTCTAATAGTCAACAAGATCATCAACTACTAATACAGCAGGTGCTTTAGTTACTCCCAGAACCTTTTTTAAGCTACAAATACCTTTTTTTCGACTACAAATACAGATATGCATAAAAGTGATATTTGTTCCTTCACCTAGACCCGCCCAGGCTCAACTTGATGAATATGATACATGATTAAAGACAGCTGTGGTATTCGCAGGTACTCGGAATGCAGTGACGAGACGGAGACGGAGCAAGCTTAAACTGAACCTTTATATGCTGATTAGGGAAATACTGGGTGGTCAACAGAGATTCTCCTCGCAGGAAAGCTATACAACAATAAACAATAAAGTAAGCCAATGGCTATTAGGCAAGTGCCAATAACTATAGGGCCACGATAGGGCCGACCAAATGTCCTGGAACTATATTTAACAGTAAACAGAATGTCACTTATCCTGCTCTGAGTCGTGGTCCGAGAGATGTCCGTCTGGCGTTTCAGCCGCTGGGCCCAGCCTACGAGGAGCAGTCATAGACCTCGGGCGTTCCCACACCCGGGTGTAGCTGGGGCTCAACAGGCCCTGGAGGAGCACTCTGGCGTTGAGTCCGCCCCTTCCTGGGGCGAGATGGCGGCAGCTGAGAGTTCTGCTGTGTAGGCCGCAGCCGCGGGCTGGAGTGGGACAATAGTTGCTGCAGACAGTACGGAACAGGCCGCAACCGCCGGCTGGAGTGAGGCAGCGGCGGTCGCAGCTGGAGGAGGACAGGCCGCAACAGCGGGCTGGGGCAAGGCCGAGGAGGCCGCAACTGGCAGAGTATATGCCGCAGCCGCGGACTGGAGTAGGGTAGTGGCGGGTGAAGGCCTCACAGTTCTCCTACGTCTGCGCTCCGTCCGGGTTCGTCCTCTCCCGAGTCACGTGAGTCCCTGAGTCTGCTCACGCGTGGCAGCTGGCCTGATCGTCCTCTCCACTCCCCAGCAGGTCTCTCCTTCCTTCCTCCTGCCTGTCTCTGCGTCAACTCCGTCCTGCTGGTCCCCTGTGCTCCTTTTATATTAGCCCCGCCCCCGCTCCTTCCAGAACAGTCTCTGTTGTATTTGCTATGGTGGGTTGGAACTGTGCTCTTTTCATGTGTTGTATTCTTCTCTATTCTTCTCTCTTTTATGTATATTCTATAAATACTCGATTATGCATTATATCTAATCATGTGGAACAAAACGTTTGTTATGAAGTATACACATGTGCATGTTTACTTTTCTATAGACTTAAGCAGGGGTCATATTTGGGACCCCCACAATACGTCATTTCTACCAACACTAATTTAATAGTGCTAAACCAGTATAGAGTGGTAACAAAAGTTATCTATAGCAGTGATACAGAAGTCTGAATGTCACGCAAGTGCCTTTCAATTTATTTATTTTTTTTGCAGGCATTGGTTGAATTATGGTATAAGGCCGGCGTCAGGCCTAATTATTTAATAATGACACTAGATACAAACATAAAAGCATAAAATATATATTTAAAAAAACAAAAAATAACAATGATAGTGGAGCTAAAGCCAACTATTTGTTGTTGAGTTTCAATGTATGACGCTTTCCATTCCTGGGTAATGTAGACCATTCGTGATTTGCTGGCAAAGCTAGGCTAGCGACAATGCTAAAATTAAGGCAAAAAAACTATGATGCCAATAAAACGCTTCCGTGTCATCATGTCAGGTTAAAATCCAATACTGAAACTCTGATGGGACTGCCGCTGGCATGTAGAGCGTGTCTCAGCACGGCCACATTGGAAAGAAACAGAACAAAGTGGAAGCTCATTCCTGCCCTTGTTATGCAAGTTTAACCTTTGCATGTCAGGCAGACGTTGAACATTAAGGTCACAGCTGGTAGCATGACTTGTAGAGCTGAGGGAAAAGTGAGAAGGATTGTAGTGGAGTTGTCAAACAGTGAAGACACACTCAGAGATGTTCTGGCCATATCCTCAAGACCTTGTTTGTGTGGTGCCTGAGTATTTGCTAATAATGGAAAAACAGAACGACCTGCTAGGATCATGTCTGACGGGAGCCAGCGCTGCGGATTAATGACTCACTGTGCCAATCAAGTATCAACTTACTGTATGTTTAGCAAATCAAAAATAAACAACATGCCCGGCATCTGAGCTACTTCACCGCGATCATATTCTGCTGCTACTTCTTCCCATAGTCTGGAATGGAAAAGGAAGCAGAGTTAAAATGGATTGCAAACGCTAGAATGTTGCTTTAAACAGCATGGCGCACACGTAGGGGTTTATAAATGCATTTTTAGAAGGTTTTTTTGTAATTTTTTTTTGCAGTTTTTGCAGTTCTATTTAGAAGCCTAAGAAGAAGAATAGCATAAAAAGAACATGACTGTCTCCAACAGCGACTATAGCGGTCTAGATACAGATTTCCTCAATCTCATAAGGTGTTTTTTGTGATTACTAACTGCTTTTATTCACATACGCTATTGAGACAGGGGTGCCTCTTTCCCCAGACTTGTCCTGCCTCAGATTCTTCTGCCTCCCTGGGCATGATCAACAGTCTGCATTCAATTCCATTTATTCCCTTTGGCTTTCAGTCACCCAAGTGAAGTCTGAACTATTCTGGGGGAAGAGATGCCTCACGAGACTAGTCTTGACTCATTAGCATAGGCAATGCTGCAGGATAAGAGTTCATTGCAGTATTAGTAATCACATAAAAACAAGTTATCATATTAATGAAATCAGCACCAGCACTGAATAGCAACTTTAGGGGAAAGATGGGAACTGGACAGGTTCCATTTAAAACTAACACAATCTCAGCATGCCACCTTTTGATAAAAACATCACTAAAATACCACAAAATATAAATGTGTATGTAAGCATCCTGGAAGTTCCCACAGACCTTAGTACAAAAAACAAAAACGCCAAAACTCCATCTAAACACTGAGAGAGACCTGGTTAAGTGGAGAGGAAAATAATTACCGTAGATAAAAATAAGATGTAGGAGAATTCGTTCATCTTATTTATATCTAATAGAATATATCTTTATATAACTTGTTTATATACCATATATATACTAGATGGTGGCCCGATTCTAACGCATCGGGTATTTTAGAATATGTATGTAGTTTATTTATGAAGATTTAAGAATAATGCAATGAATACACAGGTGTTTCCAGGTAAAATATATAAATTATCATTAAATGTTATTGCTCATAGAACTTAATACAACTGAACGAAATTATTAAACAGATCATCAAAATATGAGGCTGCTGGGGTGTATATAGAGGCTGCTGGGGTGTATATAGATGCTGCTGCTGGGGTGTATATAGAGGCTTCTGGGGTGTATATAGAGGCTGCTGGGGTGTATATTGAGGCTGCTGGGGTGTATATAGATGCTGCTGCTGGGGTGTATATAGATGCTGCTGCTGGGGTGTATATATAGGCTTCTGGGATGTATATAGAGGCTGCTGGGGTATATAGAGGCTGCTGGGGTGTATATAGAGGCTTCTGGGGTGTATATAGAGGCTGCTGGGGTGTATATAGAGGCTGCTGCTGTTGGGGTGTATATAGAAGCTGCTGCTGGGATGTATATAGAGGCTTCTGGGGTGTATATAGAGGCTGCTGGGGTGTATATAGAGGCTGCTGGGGTGTATATAGAGGCTGCTGGAGTATATATAGAGACTGCTGGGGTGTATATAGATGCTGCTGCTGGGGTATATGTGGAGGCTGCTGGGGTATATGTGGAGGCTGCTGCTGGGGTATATGTGGAGGCTGCTGCTGCTGCTGGGGTATATGTGGAGGCTGCTGCTGGGGTATATGTGGAGGCTGCTGCTGGAGTATATGTGGAGGCTGCTGCTGCTGGGGTATATAGAGGCTGCTGCTGCTGGGGTATATAGAGGCTGCTGGGGTGTATATAGATGCTGCTGGGGTGTATATAGAGGCTTCTGGGGTGTATATAGAGGCTGCTGGGGTATATAGAGGCTGCTGGGGTGTATATAGAGGCTTCTGGGGTGTATATAGAGGCTGCTGGGGTGTATATAGAGGCTGCTGCTGTTGGGGTGTATATAGAGGCTGCTGGGGTGTATATAGAGGCTGCTGGGGTGTATATAGAGGCTGCTGCTGGGGTATATGTGGAGGCTGCTGGGGTATATGTGGAGGCTGCTGCTGGGGTATATGTGGAGGCTGCTGCTGCTGGGGTATATGTGGAGGCTGCTGCTGCTGTGGTATATGTGGAGGCTGCTGCTGGGGTATATGTGGAGGCTGCTGCTGGAGTATATGTGGAGGCTGCTGCTGCTGGGGTATATAGAGGCTGCTGCTGCTGGGGTATAGGTGGAGGCTGCTACTGCTGGGGTATATGTGGAGGCTGCTGATGCTGGGGTTTATAGAGGCTGCTGCTGGAGTTTACATGGAGGCCGTCGGTCGGGGTATTTCCGCTGCAAAATATAAATAGATATGAGGGTCAGTAGTGAACTAAAAGAGGAAATAACAAAATGACAATAAAGACAATGAGGCCTGTCTTAAGGGTATGCCACACTAAACAGCGTCGCTAACGAGATCGCTAAAATACGTCACTATTTAGCGATCTCGTTCGTGACGCTAACGTGTGTGGCATGTAGCAACGACGTGGCCCCTGCTGTGATCTCGCTGATCGTTCACTAGAGTTCTGGACCGTATTTAGATCGTTGGCGTCCCGCTGGTGAGCCTATATCGCTGTGTCTGGCACCTTTTGTGAGCGATGTGCGCTGTTTTTTTACATCGCAATGACCGTTAAAGTCGTTAATGAGATCGCTAACCGCTTATGCGTCGTTAACGAGATCACTAAGTGTGGCAGCTACTAGCGACATTAAAACGATCACAAAAACAATCTCATTAGCTTGCGTCGTTATTGAGATCACTAACGAGATCACTAAGTGTGGCAGTACCTTTAGGCTGTGTTCACACATTGCTTTTTTGCTGTTTTTTTCTGTAATCAAACCCTGATGTCTTAGCAGTAAAAACTACGGCAGCCAAGACGAAGTTCTACTGACTTTTTTGCTGCTTTTATTGCTAGGTGTATATTTTTGCTGAATGTTTCAGGATCCCAAAGTTCAACTTTGCTTCATCTTGTAAGTGTAGGAATGTGTGGACTGTTCCTGCCCTGAAGAGGAGAGACGCACTGTGTGAATACCGTCGCATGGTTTTATATGTGAAGTAACGTGTGTCTAATGTAGTGCAATGTTATGTATTATGATGATGAACAGGATATAAAGTGTTAATGCATAATGTGAATATAGCATAAGGGTAAGGTTAGGACAGTATAAGCTATAGCATAAGGATAATAATTTAGCATATTAGATAGGAAAATGTTAAGGTTAAGTTTAGCACAGTTGGTGGTCACTAGTGCTGATAAGGAGGGGGAACTTCCTGGTGAAAGGGAGGTCAGTGTCACACAGAGATGTGTGAAGTGAGTTCAAGTTCGTGTGGAGTGGTGGGTTGCTAGGAGCAGCATGGCCCAAACATTCATGACAGTGTGTGGCCAAATGGAGATCCCTGATGGACATTCCAACAGAGTCTGGAGCCTAGGGCTCGAGCCAGGTACTATGGAGCGGGCCTGGTCTTCTGACATCACGAGGTTGGTGGACATGGAGTTACATGAGGGGCAGGTGGCCGGTCGAGAGTGCACTGCCACAGTGGACAACGAATCCCTGATGCTGGTGGAGTCAGCGGGCTTGGTGGTAGTCCAGAATGAACATGTTGCAGAACAGAAGAGCAGTTGTGCAAAGGAGGAAAAAAGTCTACATTGCTGTGCCCTATGCCACCTGTATCCACCCGATGAACTTGAACTGTTTGACTGTTTTAAAAAACCTGGTGTCCCATGCATTGTGTGTGAAGGCTCTTGAGGATGGAAGCCTGGAGGCAACATAAATATAAACACCCTACAACACACTGTGACTGGGACACCTCTTGTCTGTAACGTGCCAGAGCGCAACTAGACAGCAGCTTGGTCACGATCAGCGCTCTGCAGCACTTTTGGGGTAGTCGGCAGGATCGAGCCATGCATCAAGAAAACCTGACAGATGCAGGGAATGATCTAGCTAAAACAAAGATGGCACAGAACACCGGCAAGATGCCATTGTTTGGCTCAAAATGGCTGGATGGACTCACCCATCGTGGGTATATCCAAAGAGTAACGGCGCAAAAGTCAGCCCAGCCTAGGAAGAGGCTTGTCCAGAGAGCCTGGCCGATGGTGAGCAGTGCCAGCCCCCAATGGGCACGTCGAAAGAAAAAGAAACCATGACAGTCACAGCCAGTGAATGGGGAACAGGCAGGGACTGCTGGAAAACAGGAAGGTGAGCCGGAACTAGCTCCACCCAGGAAAAGGCGGAACCGTGACGGACCACAGGAGCCGGGAGAGACAACACCACTTGTGGGCAATGAATTGGCAAAGGAAAAGCAGGAAGAGACAATGGCGGAGTCAAGCGAGGCCTCTGAAGGTGTGACCAAAGGAATAGAAGAACCGGAACAGGTAATATCGGTCTCAGAGGGAAAAGGAGCCTGCAGCCCAGAACCAGCCGACTTCCATGAGCCACCAAGGCCCGAACCCAGGCCATGGCCTTCACCGCTGGGGTTCCTGCGAACTGCAGACAGGAGAGCCAAGTTCCAGCAACTGGTGAGTGAACTGAGTGGCCTAGGCTAGTCGGAAGAGAGGAGGAGGTGAGCCAGGACCAGGGCTGGAAACATGATAGCGGGTCCGCTAGCTGCAAGGTACTGAGAGTTGGTTTCCTGGGAGGAGGTCGTTACTTATGGCCGGTGGGGGAGTTTTGAACCCACCACCACATCTTGTTCAACCAGCAGGCAGTAGAGACGGAACACTTGCCTCAAAGGCTACAGGAGCTGTCAGCTGGAACCAGGGTCACGTTCCTCAAAATGGAGGGATGACCTTGCTGGTATGTGATCGGTGTAATCCGAGAAGGCAGGGAGCAGGACGAGCCCTTCCTGCAAAATGAAAGAGCCTAGGAGAGGCTCCTCGAGGCCGCTCAAACTGGGCTCACCACCCCCTAGAGATCAGACAGTCCTTGGGGTTCCCCAGCTTCTATGCGGGAGCAGGCTATGGTGCAGGTGACACAGGGGGCTGTTGCCCATTTCTACATGTCGGGGACCCTGGCACTACCCAAAGCCAGGTCACTTGTAGCCCAGGCACAAGGGAATCAGGCTCCAGGGAGCAGATGGAGACGATCCCTGGACTCCCCTGAGGAAGAAGGGGAAGATAATGCGGATGCCTGATTTCAAAATGGTGACCTTAAGTAAAATGTGACCTGAAGGCTTAGTTGTGCCTGTTGCACAGGATGGAGCCACTCAAAATGAACTGTTCCGCATTCCTGAGGGCAAGAGGCCCTAAAGTGTACTTGACTGTTGAAAAGAACCTGGTGTCCCATGCATTGTGTGCGGCGGCTCCTGAGACCAGAAGACTGGAGGCAGCAGATACTCGCAGTCTACAAGTGAGTTTAATGCACCCCAGACCCTACAGCACACTGGGACATACCTTGTCTATAAAGCACCAGTGTGCAACTGGACAGCACCTCTGTCGCAACTACCGCTCTGCAACACTTTACACAAGCATAAACAATGCAAGGTGTTAGGCAACCCATTTAATATGTATGTGAAACCATAAAACATTTTTGGGGAAAAAAGGCAATTTGATCAAAATATTTAGGGGAAAATCTTTTTCTATGTTTGAAACAATAGTGACTATTCTGAACAAAATAGCTGGATTCATGTATGAAGTGCTAAGTACTAAGGTTACATGAGTTCATGAAAAAAGACACAATTTCAAATGTAAAAACAGCTTTGGGGAATTGAATTGGTTGAGCTGTGAACTTTCACACATTGGTAGGGCATTGTTTACTTTGCACATTGGTAGGTCATTGTTTACTTTCACACATTGTAGAGCATTGTTTACTTTTGCACATTGGTAGATCATTGGTTACTTTTACACTTGGTAAAGCATTGTTTACTTTTGCACATTGGTAGGGCCTTGCTTACTTTTACACTTGGTAGGGCATTGTTTACTTTTATACCTTGGTAGTGCATTGAGTAGGTAGGACATTGTTTACTTTCACTCATATCACTAATTTAATTAGCGTGTACTAATATACTAACATACAAGCGAATGTGAAGATACCAAGACATTTTGATTTAAACTTGGGAAAATCACCTGATAGCTGCTTTTTTGCACTCACTCATTGCTTGCTATGGGTGAAAAAATGCTGCAAAAATGCTGGCAGAAATTACATTCTGCAGTTTTCAAATTCCGTCGTAAAAAAAACAAGCATGTGCCTGAGATTTCTGAAATCTCACAGCTTTTGCTGTTAATGTAAAAATCAACTTGTATAAAAAAGCAGCAAAAATGCATCCTGTGAACATAGCCTTACGCTACATTTTTGTGGTGTTCTTGATGTATCCATTTGTACCGTACAAAACACAAAGGAGAATATGTCAAATGGGTATCACTTTGATTTGTGTGCACAAACACAACTGTTTTGATTCATTTTTTTTTACAGGTGCAAAAAATTTAGTCTGCTACTCTTTGTCATCGTTTAAAAAACTGAATGAAATCCTTTTTACCGTTGTAACGAGTGCATCCATTTTCTCATGTTTTGCTTCTTTTTTTTCCCCAAAAACAAGCCACATCATCTACTGACTCTCCCATCATATCATTTAAAAAAAGAAGGATCCTTTGTTTGTTTTTAAATGGATGCAAACAAATGCAATGTATACTGTATGTTAAAAAGTGGACATGCTTGTGACAACAATATAACAACATGTACCTTTCAAAAGTTCCAGAACCCGGTGTGTATCCTAAGGGTGTTCTAGGACATTACTTATACAGGTCCTTCTCAAAAAATTAGCATATAGTGCAAAATTTCATTATTTTCCATAATGTAATGATTACAATTAAACTTTCATATATTTTAGATTCATTACACACCAACTGAAATTTGTCAGGTCTTTTATTGTTTTAATACTGATGATTTTGGCATACAACTCCTGATAACCCAAAAAACCTGTCTCAAAAAATTAGCATATCAAGAAAAGGTTCTCTAAACGACCTATTACCCTAATCTTCTGAATCAACTAATTAACTCTAAACATATGCAAAAGATTCCTGAGGCTTTTAAAAACTCCCTGCCTGGTTCATTACTCAAAACCCCCATCATGGGTAAAGGGTATGCCACACTAAACAATATCGCTAACGGGATCGCTAAAAAACGTCACTATTTAGCGATCCCGTTAGCGATATTGTTCAGTGCGGCAGCTTCCAGCGACGAGCTTCCTGCTGTGATCTCGCTCGTCGCTGGAATCGTTCCGGACCCTATTTCATCGCTGGCGCTCCCGCTGGGTAAGTATCTAATCGCTGTGTGGCACCTTTTCTTAGCGATTTAGCGGTACTTTTGTACCGCTAAAGTCGTTAAGAAGATCGCTAACGGCGATAGCGTCGTTAACTATATCGCTAAATGTGGCCGCATTTAGCGATATAGAAACGATCCCGCTAGCGATCTCATTAGTATGCAACGCTAACGAGATCGCTAGCGGGATAGCTTAGTGTGGCAGTACCTTAAGACTAGCGACCTTACTGATGTCAAGAAGGCCATCATTGACACCCTCAAGCAAGAGGGTAAGACCCAGAAAGAAATTTCTCAACAAATAGGCTGTTCCCAGAGTGCTGTATCAAGGCACCTCAATGGGAAGTCTGTTGGAAGGAAACAATGTGGCAGAAAACGCTGTACAACGAGAAGAGGTGACCGGACCCTGAGGAAGATTGTGGAGAAGGACCGATTCCAGACCTTGGGGGACCTGAGGAAGCAGTGGACTGAGTCTGGTGTAGAAACATCCAGAGCCACCGTGCACAGGCGTGTGCAGGAAATGGGCTACAGGTGCCGCATTCCTCAGGTAAAGCCACTTTTGAACCATAAACAGCGGCAGAAGCGCCTGTTGCTAAGTGGTCCCAAGTACTTTTTTCTGATGAAAGCAAATTTTGCATGTCATTCGGAAATCAAGGTGCCAGAGTCTGGAGGAAGACTGGGGAGAAGGAAATGCCAAAATGCCTGAAGTCCAGTGTCAAGTACCCACAGTCAGTGATGGTGTGGGGTGCCATGTCAGCTGCTGGTGTTGGTCCACTGTGTTTCATCAAGGGCAGGCTTCCATCGGCTGAAATGCTTTATGGAGATGAAGATTTCATTTTTCAGCACGACCTGGCACCTGCTCACAGTGCCAAAACCACTGGTAAATGGTTTACTGACCATGGTATTACTGTGCTCAATTGGCCTGCCAACTCTCCTGACCTGAACCCCATAGAGAATCTGTGGGATATTGTGAAGAGAAAGTTGAGAGACGCAAGACCCAACACTCTGGATGAGCTTAAGGCCGCTATCGAAGCACCCTGGGCCTCCATAACACCTCAGCAGTGTCACAGGCTGATTGCCTCCATGCCACGCCGCATTGAAGCAGTCATTTCTGCAAAAGGATTCCCGACCAAGTATTGAGTGCATAACTGAACTTTATTATTTGATGGTTTTTTTGTTTGTTTTTAAAAAACACTTTTTATTTTATTGGACGGTTGAAATATGTTAATTTTTTGAGACAGGTTTTTTGGGTTATCAGGAGTTGTATGCCAAAATCATCAGTATTAAAACAATAAAAGACCTGACAAATTTCAGTTGGTGTGTAATGATTCTAAAATATATGAAAGTTTAATTTGTAATCATTACATTATGGAAAATAATGAAATTTTGCACTATATGCTAATTTTTTGAGAAGGACCTGTATATTCTGATACGTTAACTGAGCAGAACATAGATGTGTTTTTTATTTAGAATGAAAACAAAGCAAATTTTTGCTAGCAAAGAAAAACTTTAATGCTAAATTAAGCCCTTCACGACATGCACCGTACATGTACAGCGCATGTCGTGTCCTTCCCTGTGATGTGGGCTCCGGCGCTGAGCCCACATCTTTCCTTGCACATGTCAGCTGTTTTAAACAGCTGACATGTGCCCGTAACAGCCGAGGGTGGAATCACGATCCACCTGTGGCTGTTAACTTGTTAAATGCCGCAGTCTCTGACAGGGGCATTTAATGTGATCGCGCCGGAAGCGTCACTAATCTTGTCCATCGGTGATCCCGTCACATGATCGTGGGTCACCGATGGGTCGGCATGACAATCAGCGGTCTCCAGCAGACCTCTATGGTTGTCATAGCCAGATTGCTATGAGTGCCACCCGGTGGTCGCTGGCCATAGGAAGTGAGCATTTCTGCTACACACAGGCGATCTGCTCGTCGCCTGTGAGTAGCAGAGGCGATCGGATTATCGCAGCTTCTAGTCTCCCATGGAGACTATTGAAGCATGCAAAAAGTAAAAAAAAAATGTTTTTAAAAATATAAAATAATATAAAAGTTCAAATCACCCCCCTCATTTGCCCCATTCAAATAAAACAATGAAAAAAAAATCAAATATACACATATTTGGTATCACCGCGTTCAGAATTGCCCGATCTATCAAGCTATAAAAAGAATTAATCCGTTCGGTAAACGGCGTAGTGGAAAAAAAAGGCAAAACGCCAGAATTATGTTTTTTTGGTTGCAGCAGTATTGCATAAAATGCAATAATGGGCGATCAAAATATCGTATCTACACCAAAATGGTATCATTAAAAAATGTCAGCTTGGCATGCAAAAAATAAGCCCTCACCGAGCACCAGATCACGAAAAATGGAGACGCTAAGGGTCTCGGAAAATTATGCAGTTTTTTTTGTTGTTTTTTTACAAACTTTGGATTTTATTTCAGCATTTAAATAAAAAACAATCTATACATGTTTGGTATCTACAAACTTGTAATCACCTGGAGAATCATAATGGCAGGTCAGTTATAGCATTTGGTGAACATGGTAAAAAAAATCCAAAAAAACAGTTGTGGAATTGCACTTTTTTTGCAATTTCACCGCACTTGGAAATTTTTTCCCGTTTTAGAGTAAACGAAATGGTAAAACCAATGGTGTCGTTCAAAAGTATAACTCGTCTGGCAAAAAACAAGCCCTCACATGGCCATATTGACGGAAAATAGAAAAGTTATGGCTCTGGGAGAAGGGGAGCGAAAAACAGAAATGCAAAAACGAAAATGGTCTGAGGTGTGAAGGGGTTAAAATACAAATTTAATTAACTGCTATGGAGAAAAGTATATATTGATCCCCAAAACGTGTTGATTGAGTGATTAGTGTGAGCTTCAGTCTGTACGGCTCTCTTGCTACAGAACTGTACAAAGCTGAGCCTTATGCCTCCATTTTTAGGAGCTACAGCGCTAACATTGGCAAAGATTCAGCTGGTGATACTTCAGCACAGTCAGTGCTGCCTAATTATTTTAGCTTATTCTTGCTTTTACATGTTATTTTATACTGAGCTTTTTTAAGTTACTTCAGGTTACTGTTAATGTCTGAAAAGAACAGATGGAGATTTAATGTTATATGTGAAATAATTCCTTACATGTACAGTACAGACGAAAAGTTTGGACACCTTCTCATTCAAAGATTTTTCTGTATTTTCATGGCCATGAAAATTGTAGAATCACACTGAAGGCATCAAAACTATGAATTAACACATGTGGAATTATACATTACACTTTACAAAAAAGTGTGAAACAACTGAAATATGTCTTATATTCTAGGTTCTTCAAAGTAGCCACCTTTTGCTTTGATTACTGCTTTTCACACAGAAAAGGTGAATGGATGGACTCTACATGCCTGGTTCCCACCGTGAAGCATGGAGGAGGTGGTGTGATGTGTGGGGGTGCTTTGCTGGTGACACTGTTGGGGATTTATTCAAAATTTAAGACATACTGAAGCTGCATGGCTACCACAGCATCTTGCAGCAGCATGCTATTCCATCCGGTTTGTGTTTAGTTGGACCATCATTTATTTATTTATTTTTCAACAGGACAATCACCGCAAACACACCTCCAGACTGTGTAAGGGCTATTTGACCAAGAAGGAGAGTGATGGGGTGCTACGCCAGATGACCTGGCCTCCACAGTCACCAGACCTGAACCCAATCGAGATGGTTTGGGGTGATCTGGACCGGTCACCGCTTCAATTTTGAATAAATCCCCAACAGTGTCACCAGCAAAGCACCCCCACACCATCACACCACCTCCTCCATGCTTCACGGTGGGAACCAGGCATGTAGAGTCCATCCGTTCACCTTTTCTGCGTGCAAAGCAGTAATCAAAGGAAAAGGTGGCTACTTTGAAGAACCTAGAATATAAGACATATTTTCAGTTGTTTCACACTTTTTTGTAAAGTGTAATGTATAATTCCACATGTGTTAATTCATAGTTTTGATGCCTTCAGTGTGATTCTACAATTTTCATAGTCATGAAAATACAGAAAAATGTTTGAATGAGAAGGTGTGTCCAAACTTTTGGTCTGTACTGTATATCTGGGAAATGTCAGAAAGCAAACCTTCACCCATTTAAGAACAGTAATGTGCAAATTATACAGGGGTGAGAATCAGAAATGGAGAACGTTGCATGATCTCCTCACAGGGCAACTTCAACATATTGTAGCTTGGTAGTCAGCCAAGTATACACCATATTTAGAAAGAACTTCCTGGTGAGGACGCGGTGTGTAAAAGAAGAAGTTGGGTGCAGCACGGAACAGCCGGCTGTATTGGCAGCACTGACTGAGGTTACAAAACAGCGTGACGTGCCGTAGAGTGTGAAAGACTAAAATAAACACTGATCTTTCCAGCTTTACCGAGAAAACCGCTAACTGCTCCATGTCTGAAAACTACAAGAGCTTAGCTCTCAAGGTTGCTTGTAATATTATATAGACTGGAATACTTCTAGGTAATGGAAATTAATGTTATTCTAGTGCAAGTGTGCCATCTGCGAGAAAAAGATGCAAACAAGACTTTAGTGAATTTAGGAACACTAAAACATTCATATAATACACTCTTTAGTAACCTGGAGGTCTTTCTGCTGTCTAGAGTAATAAGTAAAATAGCAGAATATATCAAGTCTAAAATAATTAAAAAGCCAGTCAAGCTTTTTTTTAAATTAATTTTAATCTTACTTACCGTACATTGTATGTTATCCCTTTTGCATGTTTTGCCGATTGTTAGATTGCCGATTGTTAGATTCCATGTACATTTATTTTATTGGTTATTATTACATATTACAGTTTAAGCCGATTTAATAAATAACTGCAGAGTGCTGAGGTAAAGTAATTTTTTTCCAATGAAGACCCCTTCGGACTGTTTAGGACATCTGGGAAATTATTGTTTGGAGAAGAAAAGGTTAGCACTACCATGAGTCCTGTACCAAGCCAACGATTAGACCATTCATGTGTGGGGACATTTCATCTAGGGGAGTTGGGTCACTCACAATTCTGCCTAAGAACACTGCCATGAATAAAGAATGGTACTAAACATCCTCCAAGAGCAACTTCTCCCAAAGATCCAGGAGCAATCTGGTGATAATGCTCTTTCCAGCATGATGGAGACCATGTCACATGGTAAAAGGGATAAAACACTGAACTTTTGGGTCCATGACCCAGATTTCAATCCCATTGACAACCTGTGGTCAAACCTCAAAAAAAGAAAACACAGAAATTGTGATAGCATCCATTACTGATTAGACAATAATGGGCTGTCATCAGTCAGGATTTTGCCCAGAAGCTGATATACAGCAGGGTAAATTGCAGAAGTCATAAAAATAAGGGACGACACTGTAAATATTGAGTCTTTGCATAAACTTGATGCATTTGTCAATGAAAGTGTAAAAACATATGAACAGGTAAAACCAACATTTTTGTCAGTCTCAAATCTTTTGGCCATGAGTGTAGACCATTGTTTCCCAAACTCCAGTCCTCGCGGTCCGCACGGGTCATGTTTTCAGGACTTCCTTTGTATTGCGCAGATGGTGGAAGTATCATCAAGGCATCAAGAATTCTCTCACCTGTGCAACACTATGGAAATCCTGAAAACATGACCCGTGGGGGCCATGAGGACTGGAGTTTGGGAAACACTGGAGTAGACTGAAGCCAACAATTTCAGCAGGGGCAGGACTAGTCTGTTTAATGTGTAAAGCATGGGGTACAACTTTACGACTATTTCACACCATAAATTTGTAACTCTATTGGTAAAGTGATGCCAGGGCCGGCTCCAGGTTTTTATGGGCCCTGGGCGAAAGAGTATCAGTTGGCGCTATAGAAATAAAATTATTATTATTATTATTATAACATTAGCCCTTATGCTCACAGTCACGTTATGGTCCGATTTTGTAAGTATCCATAATATGGTTGCAATAAAGGGCCATAAGGACTTAAAGTGAACCTACAACTGGGTCAAAAGTGGGCAGGTTATGCTCCTATTCCAATTTTCGTTTAGTTTTCTTTTATGGTTCCAGAGATATGGGCCTTTTAATTTAGTGGTAATTTTTATGACTTTTCAAAGAGTGTAGTGCTTAACCCCTTAGTGACAAAGCCATTTTGCAGCTTAATGACCGGGCCAATTTTTACAATTCTGACCAATGTCACTTTATGAGGTTATAACTCTGGAACGCTTTAACGAATCCAGCTGATTTTGAGAATGTTTTTTCGTGACATATTGTACTTCACATTAGTGGTAAAAAATTTTTTATATGACTTGCTTTTATTTATGAAAAAAACGGAAATATGGCGAAAATTTTGAAAATTTAGCAATTTTCAAACTTTCCATTTTTATGCCCTGAAATCAGAGAGATATGTCACACAAATTTCTTAATAAATAACATTTCCCACATGTCTACTTTACATCAGCACAATTTTGGGAACAAAATTTTTTTTTGTTACAAAGTTATAAGGGTTAAAAGTTGACCAGCGTTTTCTCATTTTTACAACACCATTTTTTTTTAGGGACCACATCACATTTGAAGTCACTTTGAGGGGTCTATATGATAGAAAATACCCAAAAGTGACACCATTCTAAAAACTGCACCCCTCAAGGTGCTCAAAACCACATTCAAGACGTTTATTAACCCTTTACGTGCTTCACAGGAACTGAAGCAATGTGGAAGGAAAAAATTAACATTTAACTTTTTTTCCAAAATCTTTACAAGTGTTAAAAGAAAAAATGAACCACAAAATTTGTTGTGCAATTTCTCATGAATACGCCAATACCCATATGTGGGGGTAAACCACTTTTTGGGCGCACGGCAGAGGTCTCAAGGGAAGGAGCGCCGTTTGACTTTTTCAACGCAGAATTGGCTGGACGCCATGTCGCGTTTAGAGAGCCCCTGATGTGCCTAAACAGTGGAAACCCCCAACAAGTGACCCCATTTTGGAAACTAGACCCCTTAAGGAACTTATCTAGATGTGTGGTGAGCACTTTGAACCTCCAAGTGCTTCACAGAAGTTTATAACGTAGAGCCGTGAAAATAAAAAATCATATTTTTTCCACAAAAACAATTTTTTCACCCCAATTTTTATTTTCCCAAGGGTAACAAGACCCCAAAAGTATTTGTGCAATTTGTCCTGAGTATGCTGATACCCCATATGTGGGGGTAAACCACTGTTTGGGTGCATGGCAGAGCTTGGAAGGGAAGGAGCGCCGTTTGACTTTTTCAACGCAGAATTGGCTGGACGCCATGCCGCGTTTGCAGAGGCCCTGATGTGTCTAAACAGTGGAAACCCCCACAAGTGACAACATTTTGGAAACTAGACCCCTAAGGAACTTATCTAGATGTGTGTTGAGCACTTTAAACCCCCAAGTGCTTCACAGAAGTTTATAACGCCCAGGCGTGAAAATAAAAATCATATTTTTTCCACAAACCTGATCGTTTAGTCTCCAATTTTTTATTTTCCCAAGGGTAACAGAAGAAATTAGACCACAAAAGTTGTTGTCCAATTTGTCCTGAGTACGCTGATACCCCATATGTGGGGGGGACCACTGTTTGGGCACACGGCAGGGCTTGGAAGGGAAGGAGCGCCGTTTGACTTTTTCATACCAAAATTGGCTGGAATTGAAATTGGACGCCATGTCACATTTGGAGAGCCCCTGATGCGCCTAAACAGTGGAAACCCCCCACAAATGACACCATTTTGGAAACTAGACCCCTTAAGGAACTTATCTAGATGCGTGGTGAGCACATTGAACCCCCAAGTGCTTCACAGAAGTTTATAACGTAGAGACGTGAAAATAAAAAATAATTTTTTTCCTCAAAAATGATTATTTTGCCCGCTATTTTTTTTTTTCCCAAGGGTAACAGGAGAAATTGGACCCCAAAAGTTGTTGTGCAATTTTTCCTGAGTACGCTGATACCCCATATGTGTGGTGAAACCACTGTTTGGGTGCATGAGAGAGCTTGGAAGGGAAGGAGCGCCATTTTGTAATGCAGACTTTGATGGAATGTTCTGCGGGCGTCATGTTGTGTTTGCAGAGCCCTTGATGTGCCTAAACAGTAGAAACCCCCTGCAAGTGACACCCCCCAAGGAGCTTATCTAGATGTGTGGTGAGCACTTTGAACCCCCAAGTGCTTCACAGAAATTTATAAACGCAGAGGCGTGAAAATAAAAAATTATTTTTTTCCTCAAAAATGATTTCCTTAGCCAGCTATTTTTTATTTTCCCAAGGGTAACAGGAGAAATTAGAACCCCAAAATTGGTGTGCAATTCGTCCTGAGTACGCTGATACCCCATATGTTGCGGTAAACCACTGTTTAGGCACACGGCAGTGCTCAGAAGGGAGGGAGCGCCATTTGACTTTTTGAACGCCACGTCGTGTTTGGAGACCCCCTGATTTGCCTAAATAGTGGAAACCCCTCAATTCTAGCTACAATCCTAACCCAAACACACCCCTAACCCTAATCCCAACCTTAACCCTAATCCCAACCCTAATTCCAACCCTAATTGTAACCCTAACCCTAATTGTAACCAGAACCCTAATTGTAACCCGAACCCTAATTGTAACCCTAACCCTAATTGTAACCCTAACCCTAATTATAACCCTAACCCTAAGGCTAGGTTCATTTTGCGTTTTACCAGCACGTTCAACACATAGCGTTGACGGGCTAGTAACGGTATAGCATAACGCGATCGCGTTATGCTATACCCACTAGCGCAGAGGAATCAGCAGATGATTCATCTGCGCTAGTGGTGACGGAGCCCAGACGCTGCAGGCCGCGTCTGAGGCTCCGTCACTGAATGACGGCACGAACGCATGCCGCTTTACGGCATGCATCGCGATGCGCCCTCAAATGGGGGTGAATGGCAGCGTTAACGGACTGCCATAACGCAGTATGATCCCAGCCTAACCCTAACCCTAATGCTAACCCTAACCCTAATTATAACCCTAATCCTAGTCCTAACCCTAACGGAAAAATGAAAATAAATACAATATCTATATTTTATTATATGTCCCTAACTAAGGGGGTGATAAAGGGGGGGGTTTATGTACTGTTTTTTTTTATTTTGATCACTGTCATAGTTTATCACAGTGATCAAAATGTACTTTTGGAGAATGAATGAGTTCATTTTTTGAATCTGCCGCTAGACAGGAAGAAGACGCCGAGGATCGCAGCACAGGGGAGCTGACGGAGGACAGGGAGCGGATCGGAGGACAGGGGGAGAATCGGAGGACACAGAGGGGACCCCTACAGGTACAGGGGAGGGATCGGGGGTCCCGGGACACTATTTTTCACCCATCTGATGTGCGATCACATAAGAGGGGAGAGAAATAATTTTTTCTTTTTTGTGGTCGCTGTTATACTCAGTATAACGGCGATCGCGACACCGGGGTCGGTAAATACCGACCCGGATCATGTTCTCTGGGGTCTCGGCTACCCCGGCAGCCAAGACCCAGGAGAAAATTGCCCAAGCCCCCCCCAGCACATCGCGGCAGGCGCACTGAGCATGCGCCCGCCATTTTCTCGCCATCAAAGATGGCGACGCCCACCGGGGGACACAGGAGGGCCCTGGGGCCACAAGGGGAGGATCGGGGGCCACAAAGGGGGGATCGGGGACCCTTTTTCTCTCTCCTCTGATGTCCAATCACATCAGAGGAGAGAGAAATTAAATGGCACATTATTTGTTTTTTTTTGTTGCGATCGCCGTTATAGGGTTAATAACGGCGATCGCAACACCGGGGTCGCTAAAAACCGACCCGATTCATGTTCTCTGGGGTCTCAGCTACCCCCTGCAGCCGAGACCCCGGAGAAAATCCGACTGCGGGGGGCGCTATAGGCTTTTCCACAGCGCCATTAATTAACGGCGCTGTGGTTTAAGTACCCTTAATGACCGCCGTGAAAAGGCGTATCGGCGGTCGTTAAGGGGTTAAAAATGAATGCAGAGCAGTCTGAATGCAGAGCAGTCTAAAGACAGTCCTGTGAGCAATGCCCCCTTAATAGAAACCATAAAAATTAGCAACAAAGAAAAAAGTCCCATATCTCTGAAATCATATGTTGGATTTATAAAAAAGAAAATCAATACTTTCATACAAAGCCAGGTGGATTTTTATTTTCTGCAGTAAAAAATGGCGTGCTCCATCACACATGATATACACAAAGGTATATACTCCACTGGAAAATATTTACACCCTGGTATCCAATAAATGGATGAGAGCACTAAAAATGAAGTTCCACTACTGCTCTTATATAAACAGGAAACTTGTTCATCTGTATGTGGGCTGTAAACTTATACATGAGTCACATATCCAGCCCTGTGCTAATATGTATACAGGGTTATTATCCAGCAGAGGGAGGCTGCAGATCTGACACCAGGTTTCACAGTACAAACTGATGCATTAATAAATCGTTCTTAGACCTGATAAGACTAGTGTACTTATTCATGTATATAGAATGATTGTATAATCCTTTTTGGAAAGACCCCCAAAATCTTAAAACAATAATTTTATGAGTTATTGTTAAAGGGGTTGTCCGTTACACAGACAACCCCTTCTCAATTACAATACTCCCCCACATAGACTAAAAGCACCTTATGCTCCCCTGCGGTGCCATTCCAATGACATCCATGTCTCCCGAGGGCCGTGTAACATAAATCAGGGGCTGATCTCCCTTCCTTACGGTGTAACTGACATCAGAAGGACATCAGAAAGCAGCAGCAGCCCTCTTTCTCTGCCCTCCAGGCCTGGCGCTTATATTGCTGGATCGTCGTTGGCACCGGAGGTCGGAATAAGGTGCTTTTATTCTATGTGGGGGAATATTATAATTGAGATGGGGTTGTCTGAAAAGTGGATAACTTTTTTAACCAGTTAACTCCCAGCACTAGTCAGTAGAAAATGAATGGAGAGGTCTCAGGAGCTGAGCTCACCCCATCATTTGTGAGGTGCTGATGGTTTGCCATTGTGTCTGGGGGGACCTGCTAAAATTCTCATGCCTGTCATAACGGTACTCCTATAAATGCCACATCCTGGCTGGTGCTCATAGGAGACCGTGATTTGTGCTATACACAGCAATAAATAGTACAAGCAATAGGATGATCGCAAATTCAAGTCTCCTAACAAATACAGTAAAAAGTGGGGAAAAAAAGTTTTAAAAAAATACTTAAAATAAAAAAACATAAAAAGTTGAATCACTACTCTTTTTCCCATTTAAAATAAAGGTACATTTAAAAAAATATGAAAAATATGCATATGTGGTATTGCTGTGTACATACAAGTCTGATCTATCAACATATAAAATAATAAAACCTAGAAAGAACAGAACAATCATTCAGGAATAGATATAAAATGTCTAATTTTATTACATGTATAGTATATAAAAATTCATAAAATACATGTGGACAACATAGAATTCATGAAAGAACAGCATCAGATAAAGGGACAAATATGAATGGCCAATGTCTAGTCTTCAGTCTTTATTAATAGGAGTTATACATTGAGAGCAATAATGGCCTATGGAACCATATAGATCAACAATGTATATAGCAAAGCATATAATTACAAGGAAGGAGTAGAGTGAAGGAAAAGTCACAACATTTCATATTAGATAAGAACACATATTAGCAGGTTTACAGAGACATAACAGCACTATCAATGTAAGTGTCCTCTTAATTAGACTAACCCAGAGCCCCCTATGACAAACACACGTTTCGCCTTGTCTTTCTCATGGAGTTAGTATATATATAAAATTAATTAACTGTCTGTGACGGCACAGCATTTTATCTTAATTAACCAGATGTCTATTTTCAGCAAGCCAGGAAAAATAGACTGTTATCTATATGTTGACTTTTGAATTTATGTGTTTCTTTCTGGTTGGTTAAGAAAACAGACTTTTGTTCATGTAAGCTTGTAATACTGATTTTTAAGTTGACAAATTGTTGTAACATATTGTGCTCTTATCCTACATGACTAGTGATATAGGGTCATGGAACAATGATCTTGGTGATATGTTGATTACACATTGTCCAGGCTAGCCAGTTTGTTGACTTGCAAAATAGAGGAGAAACAACTATGCAAACAGCTTACATAATCAAACAATGCAAGTTGGTCTTATCACAATTTTTCCCCTTTACCTGTGAATAATGGATGTGTCATGTATAGTGTACAGTTCCTATAGCGTCTTGTGCTTGGGTGCGAGGAAAACACAGGAGACACAGGTTGATATGAAATGACTTGTATTACTTCATACAAGCATGCTGAAAAGTTCACACAGTTTGCAGGAACAGCGACAGGAGACACAGCAGGCCAGAGTAACTTCAAGCACTACAATAAATCTCCAAAGCAGGTTCAGGATCTCTTCTCTGTACCGTAATTCCTCTGCAAACATGGATTCACCAAACAGCAGGTTTCCAGAGTCCAAAAGTGTTCCAAGGTTCCTCAGTAGGGAATAGCTGGAGTACAAGTTCAAGGTTTCCAGGAGTCAGGTCACAGACTGACTGAGGCTTGATTCAGGAGCACTGATTGTTCAGCTGAGGCTGCTTAAGAAGCAAGAGGGAAGAATCAGGGCGGGAACATGAAAACTGGAAACTCCATATTAACTGAGGGCAAGAGCTGCAGAAAGACAGAAAGCAAAATGGCCGACGGAAAACTGAGTTTCAAGGAACATGTCAACAGAGACAAAGAACCTTACATTACTCCCCCTTAGGGACAACCTCCGGATGACCTCAGACCAGGCTTGTCAGGGTACCTCTGATGAAACTGGCGGAGCAGGCGAGGAGCATTTACATTATTGACTGGTTCCCATGAGTTGTCCTCCACTGGGTAGCCCTGCCATTTAATCAAATATTGCAACTGATTTCTGTACAACCTGGAATCTAGAATCCTTTCCACCATAAATTCTTCCTGACCATCGACCAGCACTGGGTCAGGGCAAGGAGAAGAACGTCCAGGAAACGTATTGGGTGTTGCAGCCTTTAGTAGGGATACATGAAAGACAGGGTGGATTCTCATAGTTCTGGGCAGTTGAAGACGACAAGCAACAGCACTTATAATCTTATTGATCTTATAAGGTCCAATGTACTTATGTCCCAATTTAGACGATGGAATCTTTAATTTAAGATTTCTGGTTGACAGCCAGACCAAATCTCCTACCTTGAAAGCTGGTGCAGGTTTACAAAATTTATTTGCTGCTTTCTTGTACCTTTCCTGAGCCAATTCTAGATTTTCCTTTAGAAGATCCATATTCTTTTGTAAAGAAGTGATTCTTTCAGCCACTGCCGGCAAGGGCGTATCTATGGGAAATCGAGGAAGAATGTTAGGATGATAACCTAGATTGGAGTAAAAAGGAGACTGCTTAGTGGAGGCGCTCTGAGAGTTGTTATAAGAGAACTCAGCCAGTAGAAGTAGATCCACCCAATCATCCTGTAGGTGGCAGATAAAACAGCGGAGATACTGCTCCAGGGTCTGATTGGTTCGTTCTGTCTGTCCATTAGTCTGGGGATGAAAAGCAGAAGAAAGGTTTACTTTAATGTCCAATGCTGCACAGAAATTTTGCCAAAACCTTGAAGTGAATTGCACCCCTCGATCCGAAATGACCTCATCCGGTACTCCATGTAAGCGAAACACATTGTTAATCATCAAGTCTGATGTCTGTTTTGCAGTGGGTAAGCCGACACAAGGGATAAAATGAGCTGCCTTTTTTTTAGACGGTCAACCACCACTAGAATGGTGTTCTTCCCTTGAGAGGTTGGTAACTCTACAATGAAGTCCATAGAAATGGATCCCCACGGGCGGGACGGGGTGGGAAGAGGTTGCAACAGACCAGTTGGTGAGGAGCGAGGTGTTTTGCATCTTGCACAGACTTCACATGAAGTGACATAGTTTAAGACATCTTTCCTGTAAGTGGGCCACCAAAAGAAACGAGAAAGAAATTCTTGTGTCTTTAGAATTCCCCTATGCCCGGCTATCTTGGAATCGTGGATGAGTTGCAATACTCTCAATCTGACTGTTTCAGGTATATACAGACGTTGTCCCTGAATCCACACACCATTCTTAAAGACAAGACTTACGTCCCTTGGGGGTTGAGCCAACAAAGAATCCGCATGGTATGCTTCCTTGATGTCCTTAAGTAGGTCTTGATTATGAATCACTCCCAGGAATCTAGAGTCAGGAAGAAAAGTCTTAGGAGGAGTAAGTGGACGTGTCTCTGCTGAATGAATCCTAGAGAGTGCATCAGCCTTTCCACTGCACGATCCTGGTCTATAAGAAATGACAAAATTAAATTGGTTTAGGAAAAGATTCCAGCGAGCCTGGCGAGGAGTCAGGCACTTAGCCGACCTGATAAATTCAAGGTTACGATGGTCTGTCAGGACGACTATTTGCTGTGCAGCTCCCTGAAGAAGGTGTCTCCATTCCTTGAAGGCGGCAATAATGGCCAACAATTCTCTATTGCCCACATCGTAGTTCCTCTCAGCCGAAGACAACTGCTGGGAAAAGAAGGCACAGGGATGCAAGACATTCTTCTCACCTGTTCTCTGAGAGAGTATAGCTCCAACGGCACAGTCTGAAGCATCCACCTCTATTATGAAGGCAAGCTCGGGGTTGGGATGTACTAAGATAGGTGCGGTGGTAAATTTATCCTTTAAACAGGAAAATGCTTCCTGAGCTTGCGGGGTCCAGGAGAACCTAGACTGTTTCCGGGTAAGTTGGGTGATAGGTGACACTACCTCAGAAAAATTCTTAATGAAACGTCTATAGAAGTTGGCAAACCCGATGAAACGCTGCACCTCCTTCACATTTCTAGGAATTGGCCAATCCTTGATGGCTTGGGTCTTGCTTCCATCCATACTAATCCCTTGCGTAGATAGTACATACCCCAGAAATTGAATTTCGGTCCTATGGAATTCACATTTTTCAAGTTTGATGTAGAGATGGTTTTGTCTTAGGCGTTCTAAGACCATTCTCACATGTCCATGATGTTCCTCTGTGGAGTTAGAAAAAATTAGAATATCATCCAGATAAATCACCAGAAATGTATCTAGGAGATCCCTGAAGATATCATTCACGAAGTGTTGGAAAGTGGCTGGGGCGGTACTCAGACCAAAAGGCATAACTAGATATTCAAAGTGTCCATAGCGTGACCTGAAAGCAGTCTTCCATTCATCCCCAGGTCTAATACGGACCAAGTTATAGGCCCCACGGAGATCCAGTTTAGAGAAAATTTTGGCATGCCGCACTCTCTCCAACAACTCAGGGATTAAAGGCAATGGATAACGGTTTCTAATAGTAACCTTATTGAGTTCCCTATAGTCTATGCAGGGTCTCAGAGATCCATCTTTCTTCTTCACAAAGAAGATGGGTGCACCTGCGGGAGATGAAGAGGGGCGTATGAAGCCCTTGGCTAAATTTTCGTCTATATAATCCTTCAAAGCTTTTAGCTCGGGCCCCGCTAGGGGGTAGATCTTACCAAAAGGTATCTCGGCTCCAGGCAATAATTCAATTGGACAATCATATGGACGGTGAGGAGGAAGCTGATCAGCGTTCTTCTTGTCACATAAATCCACATAGTCCTGGTATACAGCTGGTAGTTCAGGGACTGACATGGTTCCTTTAGGAACAGAGCAAGCTGAAACTCCTTGACTCATCTGTTTCTCCGGAAAGTGTAATTCCTTGGTCTCCCAGTTAATCGTAGGATTCTGCGCCTGCAGCCATGGTAGCCCTAGAATAATGGGAAAGTGGGGAGAAGAGATAAGCAAAAAAGACATTTTCTCCTGATGATCTTTACCCATAAGGACCCTCAAAGGCTCTGTTTCTTGATCCACTGGTCCAGAAGTCAGTAGAGAGCCATCCACAGTCTCCATCTGTACTGGAGTAGCCTTCTTCACTGAACGTATCCCCTGTTTCAGAGCAAAGGAGATATTCATAAAATTTCCACTTGCTCCTGAGTCGATCATAGCAGAGCTAGACACCCAGACTGAGTCAACCCAGAGTTTGATGGAAAGGAAGCAATGAGAACTTTTTCTTTTACAACTCAGCTGGGACACCGCTGAGGAAACTTGAAAAATTGCAGCGTTTATACCGTCATCGTCCCCAGAACTAACAGAGTTTAAGTCCGAGAAATCAAGATCTCTTGCAGCAGATCTCTCTGGAGCCTGAGGCTCGGACATGACAGAGCTCCTCTCGCAACACTCACAGTGAATGACTGCTGCAGTAGTCTTACGGAAACGGCTGGGGCAGTTTATAATGAAGTGCCCTGACTTACCACAGTAGAAACATAGATTTTCCTTTATACGATGTTCTTTGCGTGCATCACTAACCGTCTTTGTAAAGAGTCCACCTGCATGGGTTCAGGTTCTGGTTCCCTTGTGATCCTACTCAAAGGTTCCTTAGCTGAGGAGGGAGGTAGAAAAAGGTTAGTGCGATTATTTTCGAACCATCTCTCTTGTCTGCGTTCAGTCAGACGAGCATCAATACGAATACAATAGTTAATAGAGTCACCTAACGCAGTGGGAGGGTCGGCACGAGCAAGTTCATCCTTAATCAGTGGAGACAACCCTTTCCGAAAAATAGATTTTTTAGCGGAAGTGTCCCAAGTGGTATCAAGAGCCCATCTCCTGAAATCCAGGGCATATTCGGCTACTGAACGCTTACCTTGGCGCAAAGTTAACATGGCTGCTTCAGCTGTTGCACCTCGATTGGGGTCATCAAACACCTGCCCCATGGCTGAAATAAAAGCATCAAGGTGATTCAAACAATCATCCTCAGTCTCAATCAGAGGGTTTGCCCACATCAAAGCCTTATTGGTAAGCAACATGATTATAGTAAGCACTTTGGATCAATCAGTGGGAAATTGTGAAGCATGTGCAGAGAAAAATAAATTGCATTGATTAATAAATCCCCTGAATTTCTCACGTTCCCTGCCAAAACGAAAAGGAGGTAATTTGGGGATCCCAGAACTCGGGGTTATGGCAGGAGCCTGGGCTCGTTCCTCTAGAGCCTCAATCCTGGCTCGCAATTCCTGGGTAGTCTGTCCAAACACTTGCAAATTATGATTAGTGAGGTCCTGTAGGCTTGCAAAACGGGTTTTTAAAGTCTGTACATCTGAAAGGATTGTATCAGTCACTCCGCAAAGTTCCTTTATGCGGGCCTCCATCTTCCAGATCTTTTAAGGCAGAAGTGCTGGAAGGAGAAGAGGAAAGGAAAAAAAAAAAAAACAATAGTGTTTACCTGTGGTAACACTCCAGAGTAAAATTTTAAGGGAATGCGCTCACCTGGAATGGTTGTGAGAAGTCACAACCACTGTCATCACATAAGGTATTAAACGGACATCTGATATCCACAGTCACAGCAGACACGGCTTTCCCAGACCCAGCAGACACTAAACATTGGCTCCTGAATCTTGTCATGTATAGTGTACAGTTCCTATAGCGTCTTGTGCTTGGGTGCGAGGAAAACACAGAAGACACAGGTTGATATGAAATGACTTGTATTACTTCATACAAGCATGCTGAAAAGTTCACACAGTTTGCAGGAACAGCGACAGGAGACACAGCAGGCCAGAGTAACTTCAAGCACTACAATAAATCTCCAAAGCAGGTTCAGGATCTCTTCTCTGTACCGTAATTCCTCTGCAAACATGGATTCACCAAACAGCAGGTTTCCAGAGTCCAAAAGTGTTCCAAGGTTCCTCAGTAGGGAATAGCTGGAGTACAAGTTCAAGGTTTCCAGGAGTCAGGTCACAGACTGACTGAGGCTTGATTCAGGAGCACTGATTGTTCAGCTGAGGCTGCTTAAGAAGCAAGAGGGAAGAATCAGGGCGGGAACATGAAAACTGGAAACTCCATATTAACTGAGGGCAAGAGCTGCAGAAAGACAGAAAGCAAAATGGCCGACGGAAAACTGAGTTTCAAGGAACATGTCAACAGAGACAAAGAACCTTACATTACTCCCCCTTAGGTACAACCTCCGGATGACCTCAGACCAGGCTTGTCAGGGTACCTCTGATGAAACTGGCGGAGCAGGCGAGGAGCATTTACATTATTGACTGGTTCCCATGAGTTGTCCTCCACTGGGTAGCCCTGCCATTTAATCAAATATTGCAACTGATTTCTGTACAACCTGGAATCTAGAATCCTTTCCACCATAAATTCTTCCTGACCATCGACCAGCACTGGGTCAGGGCAAGGAGAAGAACGTCCAGGAAACGTATTGGGTGTTGCAGCCTTTAGTAGGGATACATGAAAGACAGGGTGGATTCTCATAGTTCTGGGCAGTTGAACACGACAAGCAACAGCACTTATAATCTTATTGATCTTATAAGGTCCAATGTACTTATGTCCCAATTTAGACGATGGAATCTTTAATTTAAGATTTCTGGTTGACAGCCAGACCAAATCTCCTACCTTGAAAGCTGGTGCAGGTTTACAAAATTTATTTGCTGCTTTCTTGTACCTTTCCTGAGCCAATTCTAGATTTTCCTTTAGAAGATCCATATTCTTTTGTAAAGAAGTGATTCTTTCAGCCACTGCCGGCAAGGGCATATCTATGGGAAATCGAGGAAGAATGTTAGGATGATAACCTAGATTGGAGTAAAAAGGAGACTGCTTAGTGGAGGCGCTCTGAGAGTTGTTATAAGAGAACTCAGCCAGTAGAAGTAGATCCACCCAATCATCCTGTAGGTGGCAGATAAAACAGCGGAGATACTGCTCCAGGGTCTGATTGGTTCGTTCTGTCTGTCCATTAGTCTGGGGATGAAAAGCAGAAGAAAGGTTTACTTTAATGTCCAATGCTGCACAGAAATTTTGCCAAAACCTTGAAGTGAATTGCACCCCTCGATCCGAAATGACCTCATCCGGTACTCCATGTAAGCGAAACACATTGTTAATCATCAAGTCTGATGTCTGTTTTGCAGTGGGTAAGCCGACACAAGGGATAAAATGAGCTGCCTTTTTTTTAGACGGTCAACCACCACTAGAATGGTGTTCTTCCCTTGAGAGGTTGGTAACTCTACAATGAAGTCCATAGAAATGGATCCCCACGGGCGGGACGGGGTGGGAAGAGGTTGCAACAGACCAGTTGGTGAGGAGCGAGGTGTTTTGCATCTTGCACAGACTTCACATGAAGTGACATAGTTTAAGACATCTTTCCTGTAAGTGGGCCACCAAAAGAAACGAGAAAGAAATTCTTGTGTCTTTAGAATTCCCCTATGCCCGGCTATCTTGGAATCGTGGATGAGTTGCAATACTCTCAATCTGACTGTTTCAGGTATATACAGACGTTGTCCCTGAATCCACACACCATTCTTAAAGACAAGACTTACGTCCCTTGGGGGTTGAGCCAACAAAGAATCCGCATGGTATGCTTCCTTGATGTCCTTAAGTAGGTCTTGATTATGAATCACTCCCAGGAATCTAGAGTCAGGAAGAAAAGTCTTAGGAGGAGTAAGTGGACGTGTCTCTGCTGAATGAATCCTAGAGAGTGCATCAGCCTTTCCATTGCACGATCCTGGTCTATAAGAAATGACAAAATTAAATTGGTTTAGGAAAAGATTCCAGCGAGCCTGGCGAGGAGTCAGGCACTTAGCCGACCTGATAAATTCAAGGTTACGATGGTCTGTCAGGACGACTATTTGCTGTGCAGCTCCCTGAAGAAGGTGTCTCCATTCCTTGAAGGCGGCAATAATGGCCAACAATTCTCTATTGCCCACATCGTAGTTCCTCTCAGCCGAAGACAACTGCTGGGAAAAGAAGGCACAGGGATGCAAGACATTCTTCTCACCTGTTCTCTGAGAGAGTATAGCTCCAACGGCACAGTCTGAAGCATCCACCTCTATTATGAAGGCAAGCTCGGGGTTGGGATGTACTAAGATAGGTGCGGTGGTAAATTTATCCTTTAAACAGGAAAATGCTTCCTGAGCTTGCGGGGTCCAGGAGAACCTAGACTGTTTCCGGGTAAGTTGGGTGATAGGTGACACTACCTCAGAAAAATTCTTAATGAAACGTCTATAGAAGTTGGCAAACCCGATGAAACGCTGCACCTCCTTCACATTTCTAGGAATTGGCCAATCCTTGATGGCTTGGGTCTTGCTTCCATCCATACTAATCCCTTGCGTAGATAGTACATACCCCAGAAATTGAATTTCGGTCCTATGGAATTCACATTTTTCAAGTTTGATGTAGAGATGGTTTTGTCTTAGGCGTTCTAAGACCATTCTCACATGTCCATGATGTTCCTCTGTGGAGTTAGAAAAAATTAGAATATCATCCAGATAAATCACCAGAAATGTATCTAGGAGATCCCTGAAGATATCATTCACGAAGTGTTGGAAAGTGGCTGGGGCGGTACTCAGACCAAAAGGCATAACTAGATATTCAAAGTGTCCATAGCGTGACCTGAAAGCAGTCTTCCATTCATCCCCAGGTCTAATACGGACCAAGTTATAGGCCCCACGGAGATCCAGTTTAGAGAAAATTTTGGCATGCCGCACTCTCTCCAACAACTCAGGGATTAAAGGCAATGGATAACGGTTTCTAATAGTAACCTTATTGAGTTCCCTATAGTCTATGCAGGGTCTCAGAGATCCATCTTTCTTCTTCACAAAGAAGATGGGTGCACCTGCGGGAGATGAAGAGGGGCGTATGAAGCCCTTGGCTAAATTTTCGTCTATATAATCCTTCAAAGCTTTTAGCTCGGGCCCCGCTAGGGGGTAGATCTTACCAAAAGGTATCTCGGCTCCAGGCAATAATTCAATTGGACAATCATATGGACGGTGAGGAGGAAGCTGATCAGCGTTCTTCTTGTCACATAAATCCACATAGTCCTGGTATACAGCTGGTAGTTCAGGGACTGACATGGTTCCTTTAGGAACAGAGCAAGCTGAAACTCCTTGACTCATCTGTTTCTCCGGAAAGTGTAATTCCTTGGTCTCCCAGTTAATCGTAGGATTCTGCGCCTGCAGCCATGGTAGCCCTAGAATAATGGGAAAGTGGGGAGAAGAGATAAGCAAAAAAGACATTTTCTCCTGATGATCTTTACCCATAAGGACCCTCAAAGGCTCTGTTTCTTGATCCACTGGTCCAGAAGTCAGTAGAGAGCCATCCACAGTCTCCATCTGTACTGGAGTAGCCTTCTTCACTGAACGTATCCCCTGTTTCAGAGCAAAGGAGATATTCATAAAATTTCCACTTGCTCCTGAGTCGATCATAGCAGAGCTAGACACCCAGACTGAGTCAACCCAGAGTTTGATGGAAAGGAAGCAATGAGAACTTTTTCTTTTACAACTCAGCTGGGACACCGCTGAGGAAACTTGAAAAATTGCAGCGTTTATACCGTCATCGTCCCCAGAACTAACAGAGTTTAAGTCCGAGAAATCAAGATCTCTTGCAGCAGATCTCTCTGGAGCCTGAGGCTCGGACATGACAGAGCTCCTCTCGCAACACTCACAGTGAATGACTGCTGCAGTAGTCTTACGAGAACGGCTGGGGCAGTTTATAATGAAGTGCCCTGACTTACCACAGTAGAAACATAGATTTTCCTTTATACGATGTTCTTTGCGTGCATCACTAACCCGTCTTTGTAAAGAGTCCACCTGCATGGGTTCAGGTTCTGGTTCCCTTGTGATCCTACTCAAAGGTTCCTTAGCTGAGGAGGGAGGTAGAAAAAGGTTAGTGCGATTATTTTCGAACCATCTCTCTTGTCTGCGTTCAGTCAGACGAGCATCAATACGAATACAATAGTTAATAGAGTCACCTAACGCAGTGGGAGGGTCGGCACGAGCAAGTTCATCCTTAATCAGTGGAGACAACCCTTTCCGAAAAATAGATTTTTTAGCGGAAGTGTCCCAAGTGGTATCAAGAGCCCATCTCCTGAAATCCAGGGCATATTCGGCTACTGAACGCTTACCTTGGCGCAAAGTTAACATGGCTGCTTCAGCTGTTGCACCTCGATTGGGGTCATCAAACACCTGCCCCATGGCTGAAATAAAAGCATCAAGGTGATTCAAACAATCATCCTCAGTCTCAATCAGAGGGTTTGCCCACATCAAAGCCTTATTGGTAAGCAACATGATTATAGTAAGCACTTTGGATCAATCAGTGGGAAATTGTGAAGCATGTGCAGAGAAAAATAAATTGCATTGATTAATAAATCCCCTGAATTTCTCACGTTCCCTGCCAAAATGAAAAGGAGGTAATTTGGGGATCCCAGAACTCGGGGTTATGGCAGGAGCCTGGGCTCGTTCCTCTAGAGCCTCAATCCTGGCTCGCAATTCCTGGGTAGTCTGTCCAAACACTTGCAAATTATGATTAGTGAGGTCCTGTAGGCTTGCAAAACGGGTTTTTAAAGTCTGTACATCTGAAAGGATTGTATCAGTCACTCCGCAAAGTTCCTTTATGCGGGCCTCCATCTTCCAGATCTTTTAAGGCAGAAGTGCTGGAAGGAGAAGAGGAAAGGAAAAAAAAAAAAACAATAGTGTTTACCTGTGGTAACACTCCAGAGTAAAATTTTAAGGGAATGCGCTCACCTGGAATGGTTGTGAGAAGTCACAACCACTGTCATCACATAAGGTATTAAACGGACATCTGATATCCACAGTCACAGCAGACACGGCTTTCCCAGACCCAGCAGACACTAAACATTGGCTCCTGAATCTTGTCATGTATAGTGTACAGTTCCTATAGCGTCTTGTGCTTGGGTGCGAGGAAAACACAGAAGACACAGGTTGATATGAAATGACTTGTATTACTTCATACAAGCATGCTGAAAAGTTCACACAGTTTGCAGGAACAGCGACAGGAGACACAGCAGGCCAGAGTAACTTCAAGCACTACAATAAATCTCCAAAGCAGGTTCAGGATCTCTTCTCTGTACCGTAATTCCTCTGCAAACATGGATTCACCAAACAGCAGGTTTCCAGAGTCCAAAAGTGTTCCAAGGTTCCTCAGTAGGGAATAGCTGGAGTACAAGTTCAAGGTTTCCAGGAGTCAGGTCACAGACTGACTGAGGCTTGATTCAGGAGCACTGATTGTTCAGCTGAGGCTGCTTAAGAAGCAAGAGGGAAGAATCAGGGCGGGAACATGAAAACTGGAAACTCCATATTAACTGAGGGCAAGAGCTGCAGAAAGACAGAAAGCAAAATGGCCGACGGAAAACTGAGTTTCAAGGAACATGTCAACAGAGACAAAGAACCTTACATTACTCCCCCCTTAGGGACAACCTCCGGATGACCTCAGACCAGGCTTGTCAGGGTACCTCTGATGAAACTGGCGGAGCAGGCGAGGAGCATTTACATTATTGACTGGTTCCCATGAGTTGTCCTCCACTGGGTAGCCCTGCCATTTAATCAAATATTGCAACTGATTTCTGTACAACCTGGAATCTAGAATCCTTTCCACCATAAATTCTTCCTGACCATCGACCAGCACTGGGTCAGGGCAAGGAGAAGAACGTCCAGGAAACGTATTGGGTGTTGCAGCCTTTAGTAGGGATACATGAAAGACAGGGTGGATTCTCATAGTTCTGGGCAGTTGAACACGACAAGCAACAGCACTTATAATCTTATTGATCTTATAAGGTCCAATGTACTTATGTCCCAATTTAGACGATGGAATCTTTAATTTAAGATTTCTGGTTGACAGCCAGACCAAATCTCCTACCTTGAAAGCTGGTGCAGGTTTACAAAATTTATTTGCTGCTTTCTTGTACCTTTCCTGAGCCAATTCTAGATTTTCCTTTAGAAGATCCATATTCTTTTGTAAAGAAGTGATTCTTTCAGCCACTGCCGGCAAGGGCGTATCTATGGGAAATCGAGGAAGAATGTTAGGATGATAACCTAGATTGGAGTAAAAAGGAGACTGCTTAGTGGAGGCGCTCTGAGAGTTGTTATAAGAGAACTCAGCCAGTAGAAGTAGATCCACCCAATCATCCTGTAGGTGGCAGATAAAACAGCGGAGATACTGCTCCAGGGTCTGATTGGTTCGTTCTGTCTGTCCATTAGTCTGGGGATGAAAAGCAGAAGAAAGGTTTACTTTAATGTCCAATGCTGCACAGAAATTTTGCCAAAACCTTGAAGTGAATTGCACCCCTCGATCCGAAATGACCTCATCCGGTACTCCATGTAAGCGAAACACATTGTTAATCATCAAGTCTGATGTCTGTTTTGCAGTGGGTAAGCCGACACAAGGGATAAAATGAGCTGCCTTTTTTTTAGACGGTCAACCACCACTAGAATGGTGTTCTTCCCTTGAGAGGTTGGTAACTCTACAATGAAGTCCATAGAAATGGATCCCCACGGGCGGGACGGGGTGGGAAGAGGTTGCAACAGACCAGTTGGTGAGGAGCGAGGTGTTTTGCATCTTGCACAGACTTCACATGAAGTGACATAGTTTAAGACATCTTTCCTGTAAGTGGGCCACCAAAAGAAACGAGAAAGAAATTCTTGTGTCTTTAGAATTCCCCTATGCCCGGCTATCTTGGAATCATGGATGAGTTGCAATACTCTCAATCTGACTGTTTCAGGTATATACAGACGTTGTCCCTGAATCCACACACCATTCTTAAAGACAAGACTTACGTCCCTTGGGGGTTGAGCCAACAAAGAATCCGCATGGTATGCTTCCTTGATGTCCTTAAGTAGGTCTTGATTATGAATCACTCCCAGGAATCTAGAGTCAGGAAGAAAAGTCTTAGGAGGAGTAAGTGGACGTGTCTCTGCTGAATGAATCCTAGAGAGTGCATCAGCCTTTCCATTGCACGATCCTGGTCTATAAGAAATGACAAAATTAAATTGGTTTAGGAAAAGATTCCAGCGAGCCTGGCGAGGAGTCAGGCACTTAGCCGACCTGATAAATTCAAGGTTACGATGGTCTGTCAGGACGACTATTTGCTGTGCAGCTCCCTGAAGAAGGTGTCTCCATTCCTTGAAGGCGGCAATAATGGCCAACAATTCTCTATTGCCCACATCGTAGTTCCTCTCAGCCGAAGACAACTGCTGGGAAAAGAAGGCACAGGGATGCAAGACATTCTTCTCACCTGTTCTCTGAGAGAGTATAGCTCCAACGGCACAGTCTGAAGCATCCACCTCTATTATGAAGGCAAGCTCGGGGTTGGGATGTACTAAGATAGGTGCGGTGGTAAATTTATCCTTTAAACAGGAAAATGCTTCCTGAGCTTGCGGGGTCCAGGAGAACCTAGACTGTTTCCGGGTAAGTTGGGTGATAGGTGACACTACCTCAGAAAAATTCTTAATGAAACGTCTATAGAAGTTGGCAAACCCGATGAAACGCTGCACCTCCTTCACATTTCTAGGAATTGGCCAATCCTTGATGGCTTGGGTCTTGCTTCCATCCATACTAATCCCTTGCGTAGATAGTACATACCCCAGAAATTGAATTTCGGTCCTATGGAATTCACATTTTTCAAGTTTGATGTAGAGATGGTTTTGTCTTAGGCGTTCTAAGACCATTCTCACATGTCCATGATGTTCCTCTGTGGAGTTAGAAAAAATTAGAATATCATCCAGATAAATCACCAGAAATGTATCTAGGAGATCCCTGAAGATATCATTCACGAAGTGTTGGAAAGTGGCTGGGGCGGTACTCAGACCAAAAGGCATAACTAGATATTCAAAGTGTCCATAGCGTGACCTGAAAGCAGTCTTCCATTCATCCCCAGGTCTAATACGGACCAAGTTATAGGCCCCACGGAGATCCAGTTTAGAGAAAATTTTGGCATGCCGCACTCTCTCCAACAACTCAGGGATTAAAGGCAATGGATAACGGTTTCTAATAGTAACCTTATTGAGTTCCCTATAGTCTATGCAGGGTCTCAGAGATCCATCTTTCTTCTTCACAAAGAAGATGGGTGCACCTGCGGGAGATGAAGAGGGGCGTATGAAGCCCTTGGCTAAATTTTCGTCTATATAATCCTTCAAAGCTTTTAGCTCGGGCCCGCTAGGGGGTAGATCTTACCAAAAGGTATCTCGGCTCCAGGCAATAATTCAATTGGACAATCATATGGACGGTGAGGAGGAAGCTGATCAGCGTTCTTCTTGTCACATAAATCCACATAGTCCTGGTATACAGCTGGTAGTTCAGGGACTGACATGGTTCCTTTAGGAACAGAGCAAGCTGAAACTCCTTGACTCATCTGTTTCTCCGGAAAGTGTAATTCCTTGGTCTCCCAGTTAATCGTAGGATTCTGCGCCTGCAGCCATGGTAGCCCTAGAATAATGGGAAAGTGGGGAGAAGAGATAAGCAAAAAAGACATTTTCTCCTGATGATCTTTACCCATAAGGACCCTCAAAGGCTCTGTTTCTTGATCCACTGGTCCAGAAGTCAGTAGAGAGCCATCCACAGTCTCCATCTGTACTGGAGTAGCCTTCTTCACTGAACGTATCCCCTGTTTCAGAGCAAAGGAGATATTCATAAAATTTCCACTTGCTCCTGAGTCGATCATAGCAGAGCTAGACACCCAGACTGAGTCAACCCAGAGTTTGATGGAAAGGAAGCAATGAGAACTTTTTCTTTTACAACTCAGCTGGGACACCGCTGAGGAAACTTGAAAAATTGCAGCGTTTATACCGTCATCGTCCCCAGAACTAACAGAGTTTAAGTCCGAGAAATCAAGATCTCTTGCAGCAGATCTCTCTGGAGCCTGAGGCTCGGACATGACAGAGCTCCTCTCGCAACACTCACAGTGAATGACTGCTGCAGTAGTCTTACGAGAACGGCTGGGGCAGTTTATAATGAAGTGCCCTGACTTACCACAGTAGAAACATAGATTTTCCTTTATACGATGTTCTTTGCGTGCATCACTAACCCGTCTTTGTAAAGAGTCCACCTGCATGGGTTCAGGTTCTGGTTCCCTTGTGATCCTACTCAAAGGTTCCTTAGCTGAGGAGGGAGGTAGAAAAAGGTTAGTGCGATTATTTTCGAACCATCTCTCTTGTCTGCGTTCAGTCAGACGAGCATCAATACGAATACAATAGTTAATAGAGTCACCTAACGCAGTGGGAGGGTCGGCACGAGCAAGTTCATCCTTAATCAGTGGAGACAACCCTTTCCGAAAAATAGATTTTTTAGCGGAAGTGTCCCAAGTGGTATCAAGAGCCCATCTCCTGAAATCCAGGGCATATTCGGCTACTGAACGCTTACCTTGGCGCAAAGTTAACATGGCTGCTTCAGCTGTTGCACCTCGATTGGGGTCATCAAACACCTGCCCCATGGCTGAAATAAAAGCATCAAGGTGATTCAAACAATCATCCTCAGTCTCAATCAGAGGGTTTGCCCACATCAAAGCCTTATTGGTAAGCAACATGATTATAGTAAGCACTTTGGATCAATCAGTGGGAAATTGTGAAGCATGTGCAGAGAAAAATAAATTGCATTGATTAATAAATCCCCTGAATTTCTCACGTTCCCTGCCAAAACGAAAAGGAGGTAATTTGGGGATCCCAGAACTCGGGGTTATGGCAGGAGCCTGGGCTCGTTCCTCTAGAGCCTCAATCCTGGCTCGCAATTCCTGGGTAGTCTGTCCAAACACTTGCAAATTATGATTAGTGAGGTCCTGTAGGCTTGCAAAACGGGTTTTTAAAGTCTGTACATCTGAAAGGATTGTATCAGTCACTCCGCAAAGTTCCTTTATGCGGGCCTCCATCTTCCAGATCTTTTAAGGCAGAAGTGCTGGAAGGAGAAGAGGAAAGGAAAAAAAAAAAAAACAATAGTGTTTACCTGTGGTAACACTCCAGAGTAAAATTTTAAGGGAATGCGCTCACCTGGAATGGTTGTGAGAAGTCACAACCACTGTCATCACATAAGGTATTAAACGGACATCTGATATCCACAGTCACAGCAGACACGGCTTTCCCAGACCCAGCAGACACTAAACATTGGCTCCTGAATCTTGTCATGTATAGTGTACAGTTCCTATAGCGTCTTGTGCTTGGGTGCGAGGAAAACACAGAAGACACAGGTTGATATGAAATGACTTGTATTACTTCATACAAGCATGCTGAAAAGTTCACACAGTTTGCAGGAACAGCGACAGGAGACACAGCAGGCCAGAGTAACTTCAAGCACTACAATAAATCTCCAAAGCAGGTTCAGGATCTCTTCTCTGTACCGTAATTCCTCTGCAAACATGGATTCACCAAACAGCAGGTTTCCAGAGTCCAAAAGTGTTCCAAGGTTCCTCAGTAGGGAATAGCTGGAGTACAAGTTCAAGGTTTCCAGGAGTCAGGTCACAGACTGACTGAGGCTTGATTCAGGAGCACTGATTGTTCAGCTGAGGCTGCTTAAGAAGCAAGAGGGAAGAATCAGGGCGGGAACATGAAAACTGGAAACTCCATATTAACTGAGGGCAAGAGCTGCAGAAAGACAGAAAGCAAAATGGCCGACGGAAAACTGAGTTTCAAGGAACATGTCAACAGAGACAAAGAACCTTACAGGATGAAGGACAGTTGTTAATTATAAAAAAAAGATTATATGGCTCTATAGCAGGAGACAGATATTCAGCTGAGACATCCAAACATCCAAAGAACCAGAAACTCTTTAAAGGACAGCAGCCAATACATCACAAGGATCCAAAAAAAGGCTGCACTCAAGCATACTAAAGCATGACAACATAGAATATATGAAATTTTGAATAGCAATATGGCTTTGGAATATAAGGAAAAATTTGAGACGCTTAGTATAAACATTTGGCCAAACATTTTAAAGCTCAACAACCATCGTCAAGGTGGTCTCAATTCTGTTGAGTCCCTAACCTAATGTGAACATACCTCTATTAGGCTGATATCTGAATTTCTGGGCGAATATGCACCTCTGTCAGTAATGCCTGCATATATGGGTAAAGTAGGGAGCCGGTGTAATTAAAATCACCACCTGGTGGGAGCGGAGTGCTCGGTCAGCAAGCTAACATTCAAAAGACAAAAAACCTGACTGGCACTTCCAGACTAATGTGAACTAGGTGCAAACCAAAGGGAGCTACCCTCATGTAAAACATCCAAAAAAAGGCTGCACTCAAGCATACTAAAGCATGACAACATAGAATATATGAAATTTTGAATAGCAATATGGCTTTGGAATATAAGGAAAAATTTGAGACGCTTAGTATAAACATTTGGCCAAACATTTTAAAGCTCAACAACCATCGTCAAGGTGGTCTCAATTCTGTTGAGTCCCTAACCTAATGTGAACATACCTCTATTAGGCTGATATCTGAATTTCTGGGCGAATATGCACCTCTGTCAGTAATGCCTGCATATATGGGTAAAGTAGGGAGCCGGTGTAATTAAAATCACCACCTGGTGGGAGCGGAGTGCTCGGTCAGCAAGCTAACATTCAAAAGACAAAAAACCTGACTGGCACTTCCAGACTAATGTGAACTAGGTGCAAACCAAAGGGAGCTACCCTCATGTAAAACATCCAAAAAAAGGCTGCACTCAAGCATACTAAAGCATGACAACATAGAATATCATGAAATTTTGAATAGCAATATGGCTTTGGAATATAAGGAAAAATTTGAGACGCTTAGTATAAACATTTGGCCAAACATTTTAAAGCTCAACAACCATCGTCAAGGTGGTCTCAATTCTGTTGAGTCCCTAACCTAATGTGAACATACCTCTATTAGGCTGATATCTGAATTTCTGGGCGAATATGCACCTCTGTCAGTAATGCCTGCATATATGGGTAAAGTAGGGAGCCGGTGTAATTAAAATCACCACCTGGTGGGAGCGGAGTGCTCGGTCAGCAAGCTAACATTCAAAAGACAAAAAACCTGACTGGCACTTCCAGACTAATGTGAACTAGGTGCAAACCAAAGGGAGCTACCCTCATGTAAAACATCCAAAAAAAGGCTGCACTCAAGCATACTAAAGCATGACAACATAGATTTATGAAATTTTGAATAGCAATATGGCTTTGGAATATAAGGAAAAATTTGAGACGCTTAGTATAAACATTTGGCCAAACATTTTAAAGCTCAACAACCATCGTCAAGGTGGTCTCAATTCTGTTGAGTCCCTAACCTAATGTGAACATACCTCTATTAGGCTGATATCTGAATTTCTGGGCGAATATGCACCTCTGTCAGTAATGCTGCATATATGGGTAAAGTAGGGAGCCGGTGTAATTAAAATCACCACCTGGTGGGAGCGGAGTGCTCGGTCAGCAAGCTAACATTCAAAAGACAAAAAACCTGACTGGCACTTCCAGACTAATGTGAACTAGGTGCAAACCAAAGGGAGCTACCCTCATGTAAATAGAGGTATGTTCACATTAGGTTAGGGACTCAACAGAATTGAGACCACCTTGACGATGGTTGTTGAGCTTTAAAATGTTTGGCCAAATGTTTATACTAAGCGTCTCAAATTTTTCCTTATATTCCAAAGCCATATTGCTATTCAAAATTTCATATATTCTATGTTGTCATGCTTTAGTATGCTTGAGTGCAGCCTTTTTTTGGATGTTTTACATGAGGGTAGCTCCCTTTGGTTTGCACCTAGTTCACATTAGTCTGGAAGTGCCAGTCAGGTTTTTTGTCTTTTGAATGTTAGCTTGCTGACCGAGCACTCCGCTCCCACCAGGTGGTGATTTTAATTACACCGGCTCCCTACTTTACCCATATATGCAGGCATTACTGACAGAGGTGCATATTCGCCCAGAAATTCAGATATCAGCCTAATAGAGGTATGTTCACATTAGGTTAGGGACTCAACAGAATTGAGACCACCTTGACGATGGTTGTTGAGCTTTAAAATGTTTGGCCAAATGTTTATACTAAGCGTCTCAAATTTTTCCTTATATTCCAAAGCCATATTGCTATTCAAAATTTCATATATTCTATGTTGTCATGCTTTAGTATGCTTGAGTGCAGCCTTTTTTTGGATGTTTTACATGAGGGTAGCTCCCTTTGGTTTGCACCTAGTTCACATTAGTCTGGAAGTGCCAGTCAGGTTTTTTGTCTTTTGAATGTTAGCTTGCTGACCGAGCACTCCGCTCCCACCAGGTGGTGATTTTAATTACACCGGCTCCCTACTTTACCCATATATGCAGGCATTACTGACAGAGGTGCATATTCGCCCAGAAATTCAGATATCAGCCTAATAGAGGTATGTTCACATTAGGTTAGGGACTCAACAGAATTGAGACCACCTTGACGATGGTTGTTGAGCTTTAAAATGTTTGGCCAAATGTTTATACTAAGCGTCTCAAATTTTTCCTTATATTCCAAAGCCATATTGCTATTCAAAATTTCATATATTCTATGTTGTCATGCTTTAGTATGCTTGAGTGCAGCCTTTTTTTGGATGTTTTACATGAGGGTAGCTCCCTTTGGTTTGCACCTAGTTCACATTAGTCTGGAAGTGCCAGTCAGGTTTTTTGTCTTCTAATACATCACAAGGGACACAGTTTCGTCATTCTACAGGATGCCAGGTTAGGGGACCACAGCCCAGCTGGAAGAATACAGAATTACCTCCTCTCTGTGTGCGTGCCACAAGTGGGGTTGTTGGCCCTGAAAGCTCTGAAGTCACAGCTACTCTTATCCTGGCAAGTCAGTGGAAGGTTGAGACTGTAATTTTGCACCATCTTGGATATTTTGCTGTAACTGTTTTACGTGTTATTTTCCTGGTTTGTGGTTCAATAAAGTATTTCCACACTGTTTTACCCTCATCCTGCGTTGTCTGAGTAGCGTTATGCCCACGGTGAAAGGGGAGTGGGTATTTGGTGGCATGATCCCTAGTCCATGCGGTTTCGGTTAGCGGACCGGGGCACCTGCTGAACCTTTGTGTCTCCACACCATCTCCATCTCTGCTGAGAGCAGGCGCTGAGGAAGCCTGCAGCACTGCCTGTCACATCGCTGGTCTGACAGAGTGCTGTGCACACTGTCAGACCAGCGATCTGACCCTATACTGTGATGTCCCACCCTGGGACAAAGTAAAAAAGTTAAAAAAATAAAAATCACATGTGTAAAAAAAACTTCCCAAATAAAGAAAAAAAGAAAAAAATATTCCCCAATAAATTCATTTCTTCATGTAAATAAAAAAAACCAAACAATAAAAGTACACATATTTGGTATCGCAGTGTCCATAACGACCCGCCCTATAAAACTGTCCCACTAGTTAACCCCTGTAGTGAACACCTTAAAAAAATAAATAAAAACAAAGCAAAAAACAATGCTTTATCATCATACCACCGAACAAAAAGTGGAATAACACGCGATCAAAAAGACGGATATAAATTAACATGGTACCGCTGAAAACGTCATCTTGTCCCGCAAAAAACAAGCTGCCATACAGCATCATCAGCGGAAAAATAAAAAAGTTATAGCTTGCAGAATAAAGCAATGCAAAAATAATTATTTTTTATATAAAATTGTTTTTATTGTATAAAAGCGCCAAAACATAAAAAAAGATACAAATGAGGTATCGCTGTAATCATACTGATGCGAAGAATAAAAATGCATTATAAATTTTACCATATGCGGAACGGTATAAGCGCACCCCCAAAAGAAATTCATGAATTGCTGATTTTTGTTCATTCTAATCTCCCAAAAATTGTAATACAAAAAGCGATCAAAAAATGTCACAAGCCCAAAAATGGTACCAATAAAAACATCAACTCGTCCTGCAAAAAATAAGACCTCACATGACTCTGCAAAAATTATAGCTCTCAAAATGTGGTGATGCGAAAACTATTTTTTTGCAATAAAAAGCGTCTTTTAGCGTGTGACAGCTGCCAATCATAAAAACCAGATATAAATAGTAAATCAAACCCCCTTTATCACCCCCTTAGTTAGGGAAAAATAATAAAATTAAAAATATGTATTTATTTCCATTTTCCCATTACGGTTAGGGTTAGGGTTGGGGCTAAAGTTAGGGTTAGGGTTGGGGCTAAAGTTAGAATTAGGGTTAGGGTTGGGATTAGGGTTAGGGGTGTGTTGGGGTTAGGGTTGGAGTTAGAATTGGGGGATTTCCATAGTTAAGGCACATCAGGGGCTCTCCAAATGTGACATGGCATCTGATCTCAATTCCAGCCAATTCTGCGTTGAAAAAGTCAAGCAGTGCTCCTTCCCTTCTGAGCTCTGCCATAAGCCCAAACAGTAGTTTACCCCCACATATGGGGTATCAGCGTACTCAGGACAAATTGCAAAATAACTCTTGGGGTCTAATTTCTTCTGTTGCCCTTGGGAAAATAAAAAATTGGGAGCAAAAATATAATTTTTGCGGAAAAAAATTATGATTTTTTATTTTTATGGCTCTACGTTATAAACTTCTGTGAAGCACTTGGGGGTTCAAAGTTCTCCCCACACATCTAGATAAGTTCCTTGGGTGGTCTAGTTTCCAAAATGGGGTCATTTGTGATGGGGTTTCCACTGTTTAGGCACATCAGGGGCTCTCCAAACGCGATATGACACCCGCAGACCATTCCATCAAAGTCTGCAATCCAAAACGTTACTACTTCCCTTCGAGCCCCGACGTGTGCCCATGCAGTAGTTTTCTCCCACATATGGGGTATCAGTGTACTCAGGACAAACTGTACAATAACTTTTGGGGTCCAATTTCATCTGTTACCCTTGTGAAAATAAAATATTGGGGGTGAAAAAATCATTTCTGTAAAAAATGATTTTTTTGTTTTTACGGCTGTACGTTATAAACTTCTGTGAAGCACTTGGGGATTCATAGCACTCACCACACATCTAGATAAGTTCCTTTGGTAGTCTATTTTCCAAAATGGGGTCTTCTCCCACATATAGGGTATGAGCGTACTCGGGATAAATTGGACAACAACTTTTGTGGTCCAATTTTTCCTGTCACCCTTGGGGAAAATAAAAAGTTGGGGACTAAAAGATCATGCTTGTGGAAAAAATATGATTTTTTTATTTTCATACTTGGGCGTTATAAACTTTAGTGAAACACCTGGGGGTTCAAAGTTCTCACCACACATCTAGATAAGTTCCTTGAGGGTTTAGTTTCCAAAATAGTGTCATTTGTGGGGAGTTTCCACTGTTTAGGCACATCATGGGCTCTCCAAACACGACATGGCGTCCAGCTAACTCTGCTTTGAAACAGTCAAACAGTGCTCCTTCCCTTCCGAGCTCTGCCATGCACCCAAACAGTGGTTTACCCCCACATAGAGGGTATCAGTGTAATCAGGACAAATTGCACAATAACTTTTGGGGTCTTGTTACCCTTGGGAAAATAAAAATGGGGGTGAAAAGATCATTTTTGTGGAAAAAATATGATTTTTTAATTTTACGGCTCTACGCTATAAACTTGTGTGAAGTACTTGGGGGTTCAAATTTCTCACCACAGATCTAGATAAGTTCTATAGGGGGTCTAGTTTCCAAAATGGGGACACTTGAGAGGGGTTTCCACTGTTTAGGCACATCAGGGGCTATCCAAATACAACATGGCGTCCAATCTCAATTCCAGCCAATTTTGGTTGGAAAAAGTCAAATGGCGCTCCTTTCATTCCGAGCTCTGCCGTGCGCCCAAACAGTGGTTCCCCCCACATATGGGGTATCAGCGTACTCAGGACAAATTGGACAACAACTTTTGTGGTCCAATTTCTCCTGTTACCCTTGGGAAAATAAAAAATTGGTGACTAAAAGATCATTTTTGTGGGAAAAAAATAGGATTTCTTATTTTCATGCCCGGGCATTATAAACTTGTGTGAAGCACTTGGGGGTTCAAAGTGCTCACCACAGATCTAGATAAGTTCCTTAGGGGGTTTAGTTTCCAAAATGGGGTCACTTGTGGGGGGTTTCCACTGTTTAGGCACATCTGAGGCACTGCAAATAGAACATGACACCCATCAAAGTCTGCATTCCAAAACGTTATTACTTCCTTTCCAAGCCCTGCCGTGCGCCCAAACAGTTTCCCCCCCACATATGGGGTATCAGCGTACTCAGGACAAATTGGAAAAAAACTTTTGGGGTCCAATTTTCTTGGGAAAAATCAAAAATTGAGGACTAAAAAATAATATTTGTGGAAAATTGTTTTTTTTTTCACATCCAGGCGTTATAAACTTTTGTGAAACACTTGGTGGTTCAAAGTGCTCACAACAGATCTAGTTGAGTTCCATAGGGGGTTTAGTTTCCAAAATGGTATCACTTGTTGGGGATTTCCACTGTTTAGGCGCATCAGGGGCTCTCCAGACGCGACATGGTGTCCAATCTCAATTCCAGCCAATTTTGGTTTGAAAAAGTCAAATGGCGCTCCTTCCCTTATGAGCTCTGCCGTGCGCCAAAACAGTGGTTTTCCCCCACATATGGGGTATTGGCGTAGTCAGGAGAAATTGTACAACAACTTTATCTGTCCATTTTCTCCTTTTACCCTTGCTAAATAAAAAAATATTTGTAAATGATCATTTTTTTGACTAAAAAGTTAAATGTTCATTTTTTCCTTCCACGTTGCTTCAGCTCCTGTGAAGCACCTGAAGGGTTAATAAACTTCTTGAATGTGGTTTTGAGTACCTTGAGGGGTGCAGTTTTAAGAATGGTGTCACTTTTGGGTATTTTCTGCCATATAGACCTCTCAATGTGACTTCAAATGTGAGGTGCAGGGATGGTAAGTAGGATGTTTTTCTTGTTTTTTTTTGTTTTTCTGATGGGGCCATGCATACTAGTCTAGGGATGAAGAGTCATGAATACCAGGATATGGATGAGGAGCCATGCGTACCAGGATAGGGATGATGAGCCATGAATGCCCGGATAGGGATGAGGTGGCCATGCCTACCAGGATAGGGATGAGGGGATCATACATACAAGGATAGGGATGAGGAAACATACATACCAGGATGGGGATGAGGAGCCATGCATACCAGGATAGGGATGAGGGGACCATGCATACAAGGATAGGATTGAGGAACCATACATACCAGGATGGAGATGAGGAGCCATGCATACCAGGATAGGGATGAGGTGGCCATGCATACCAGGATAGGGTAGAGGAGCCATGCATACCAGGATAGGGATGAGGAGCCATGCATACAAGGATAGGGATGAGGAGCCATGCATACAAGGATATGGATGAGGAGCCATTCATACCAGTATGGGGATGAGAGGACCATGCATACCAGAATAGGGATGAGATGGCCATGCATATCAGGATAGGGATGAGGAGCCATGCATACCAGGATAGGGATGAGGAGCCATGCATACCAGGATATGGATGAGAGGACTATGCATACCAGGATAGGGTTGAGTAGGCCATGTATACCAGGATAGAGATGAGGGGACCATGCATACCAGGATAGGGATGAGGAGCCATGCATACAAGTATAGGGATGAAGAGCCATGCATACCAGGATAGGGATGAGAGGGATGAGGAACCATGCACACCAGGATAGGGATGAGGAGCCATGCATACCAGGATAGGGATGAGGGGAATGAGGAACCATGCACACCAGGATAGGGATGAGGGGGATGAGGAACCATGCACACCAGGATAGGGATGAGGAGCCATGCATACCAGGATAGGGATGAGGAGCCATGCATACCAGGATGAGGATGAGAGGACCATGCATGCCAGGATAGGGATGAGATGGCCATGCATACCAGGATAGGGTTGAGGAGGCTGCCGCTCTGCAAACAATTCAGAAACATTTTACAGCAAAAATATAGACACGGAACAAAAACGGCCTATTGAATTTTTTGAGACAGTATAGTGGGCATGCTCTTTGGCCTGTGCAGAGGTCATTGTGCAGGGAAGGGGGAAGAGCTGTGTCCATCGCTTATATTGTCAATGGTGTGATCATGTGTTATCTGCCTCCAGCTTTACAGGACAGGCATTGTTTATCATTGTAATCCTGCCTGTGATCATAATGAGATACTGACCAGAAATCATCTTTACAGAATGGGAAATATGAGTCAGTTGTGAGGCTCAGTAGCAACTATGAAAACTTCAAGATTTCAGATTTTCTTTTTTTTTAAATAAAGATAGCGACACAGAAAATGGCAGAAAAAGGGAAGTTTAACAATATGTTTAAAAAATATATATTGATTTAAACAATAGATGGTTTTCTCATGATATATTTTCGCTATTAGCCTATTTATTAAAATACACACCCAATGGCAGCAGGGACCCCATAGCATACCATTGTATTAGCCCTTGATGTATAAATAATTTTCACAATAGTACAATAAAATAAATGATTGTTTCGGGATCTGATTTCATAGTTCTTCAACAAAGGCAATATGAAATGAATCATATGTGCTGCCATTATAGAATACCGACTAATGTAACATTTTTCTACACAGCGCACTGGACAGAGATGTTTCCTCTTCTTTATTTAACAGATTAATACAGCACACATAACTAAAAATGTAGCCTTGCCATAAATGTTGTGGCTAAGAGCCCGATGTCAGACTTAATAAGGAAAAAAAAATCTTACCCATTTACATAAAAGGTGCACGTAGAAGGACTAAGAATTGGTGAATGAGCCCATGTAAACATGTCGGCGATCAACCGAAAAAACTAGCCAAATGCTTTCCTTGCTTGCTGGGTGTGTGCTCCGCTCACTTCCGGTAAAGGCTGGAGTGTGGGATGAGGAAGCCCCCTAGGCCACCTACCTCTGCCTATACTTCTTCTAGCCCTACTTGTCAGTATTTAATATACTGTACTTTTATGCTTCTGTGAATTTTTTCACATTTATTTTAAAGTAAGACATCTCTGTACAGTTTGTTGGTTGCATTTTAGCCCTATATAATAGCTTATCATCTAAAAAGTCACCATTTAATAATTTACCCAGTGTATATGAATATACTACTTCATAAAAGATACATTAAATTTTCCTGATGTTCTCTTAAATCATTAAAGCATAGGAAAGTACCCTGCGGCAAAATGGAACAAGGACATGAGAAAGGAGTGGCAGACAACGCACAGATCATTCATGTGAATTGACGTTTTGAGGAAACCTGTGCAGTTCAAGATATTTTACCTCTTCAATATCTTGTGGATATAGCTAAAAGGAACTAAATATAACACTATATAACTGATATATGCCTAAAGCCAGAAAAATGACAAATTCTGACTGTTCGGGAGGATGCTTGGGTGTAAATCCCACTTGCATGAATATTTGCCATATCCGATGAAACCAGCGGAAAAGCTGCATGCTCACAATGTTGGCTTTGGGGTTATTTGTTATTTGCACTGTGGTATTGTGGATATACAGTCAAGTTTAGTTATTTTAAAATTGGATAAGTCACATACAATTTACAGTGGTGATTAGGAATCACAACAAAACCCAAAAAAGAAATGTGTTGCTAAATGTAGAAAAACCCAAAAACCCAAAGTAGAATTTATGGAAAATTAGGCTTAGTTCAGAAATTATGAGATGTCTGTAATGCTAGCAGTGCGGTAGTCGTACACACATCAACAATGAAATTTATTCAGTATTGAATATGAGAGCCACTTACATGCCTTGGCATGCTATCAATGAGACTATTAATGTTTTTCTGAGGTCCTGCTGTAACAAGGTGGCACGGGGTGGTAGTCGTGGGCAAGTCCACTAAGGCACAGTCAGTCCACACCCCGGCCTCTTGCACACAAATAAACAGTTCAAGTCACAGCCCCAGGTCTCCGTGGGTTACCTCAGACATCTGGCTCCTCTCCATGCTGGAACCACATGTCACACGTTGTAGGGCCCAACAGTGGCAACTTATATTTAATAAAGGTGATAAAGAAAAAGGTACAATTCCTGCGCTGTCCCTATGTCCAGCAAATGCTGCAGCAGAACAGGCAATAACTGCCCGATAGATCCCAGGAGCTGCAATCTCTTTTGGGGGCACTCACTCAGTCCTGGTGCCCGCTGCCCGATAGTCCCCTGACAGCTCTGTTTCCCTCAAGGGGTATGGCCAGCTCCAAGTGGGGGAGCACATCCAGCCACGGGCCAGCCTGCCCGGGCACTGACTTGCAGACAAGGACTTCCTGTCTGCTTGGAGGCTGCTGGGCCAGCCCTAAATTAACCATTTCCTATCCCTAAGCTAACATATATATTACATGGTACAATGGTAACACATTAAACAAGGCAAACACAGCACATACATCAATATACATAGCAAACATTACACTACAACACATAAATGACCACATACCGGGAAGGAGAGAGGGGAGGCAGATGAGGGTCACCACCACCTCCTTACACCCCTAACCCCTAAAACATGGTCGTCCCCGACCATAACGACCTCTGTATGGGTAAAACAATGCATGTAAAGCATCGGGGTAACAAACTTCAGTCAAGCCGAATAAAAGAGTCTCAGTCTCTCGCTCAAAACGGGTCCGCCTGACCCTGGTCCCCTTGCTCCTGGGACCAGTTAAACAGTCATACTGGCCCGATGGCCAACTTATCCTACAGTCTTGACCCGGCTCAGTTCTCGAGTCCTCCTAATCAAGCTCTCCTCCTCCCTTCTTTGACCAGATCATGGGCTAGCAGCAAATGGGTGCACTGTGCTTAACAGGGGGCTAGTCCAAGGTAAAAAAAGGACACAATTCCGGGTTAAGAAAATACAGTCCTTGCAACAGGCACATGCACAGTCAGTTAACCCTCATAGGGTTTTCAGGCCCGTGATCCAGTAAGAGATGAGCAAACGTGCACAAATGAACTTAGAGGAGGGGAAGACAAATGAACACAGTCCTTACTTTGTGACCGTGATGGCCACTCCAGACACCTCAGTCCTTGGGCACCAAGCAGGGCTCACTGCCCTCTCAGGTTCGTGGAACAGTCCTTGGTACTTTTCACAGGTGCAACCGGCACAACTCACATTTTTTCTTAAAGGGGCTGCCATCAGTCAACGCACAGTTGCTGGTTGGTGTAATGGGCCGCATGCAGATCCTGTACTACTATATAGGTGTGGGAGTCTCCACTGCTCCTTCGACTCCGTGTCTCCTCCGACGGAGGTCCCATGGCCCCCAGAGCTTCTGGCTCTGCTGTTGTACCTGCAACCGCTTCACATAGTTCAGGCGCCGCTTCCTCCTGCCTGGCTGCAGGAGCTACGGCCGTCACAACAGGTCGCATGTCACAGCAGGCTGTACACTCCGTTGTTCTTCAGGGGTAGAGATCATTTGTACGGCCACTGCATATGGCCCCCGGGTCCCGATTCTTTTATAAATGCCACCTGGTCACATTCCTGTATGGGACCCTGGCAGCGTACAGATCCGGCATTAACATACACCCGTTCCCGGGTGCCGTCCTCCAGAATAAAAACATAGCCCCTCGAGGGGTTAAAATACCGGATCACTTCCCTGGTCATCTGGCCTGATATGTTTCCTCTGCCGCGGCGCTGTAACTCCAGCACAACATGACGTTCCTGCCACTTCTTTTCCTGGGTGACTCCACAGATCCACCGAGCCTCTGCAGCAGTGGGCACCCGGGGCTCCTCCACATATGCTCCACTGGTGTCAGCTGGAACAGGCGCAGGCCGGGAGGACACAGGCGCCATCGCTACCGGGGATGTAAACAGTCTCTTTAAGCATTCAGTCTCTTTGCGTCTCGCAAGATGCTCCACACAAAACAATCTCTCAGATCAAATTCTCCTTTTCTCTTCAGGAAGCTTCCCTCTCAGCTCTATACTGCTGACACCCGGCCCCACCCCCAGCACACACAGATTCCCTGGGCCCAACGGTTTGCCAACCGGCATAGGACTGATGGTCCTCGGTTTAAAGTGGGGGACTTGGTTTGGTTGTCCTCAAAAAATATCCCTATGAGGGTTGCATCTCCAAAGTTTAAGCCTAGGTTCATTGGACCTTATAAGATCATGGAGATTCTTAATCCTGTTTTCTTCCGTTTGCTTCTTCCAGGGACATTTAAGATCCATAACGTGTTCCACAAGTCCTTATTGAAGAGGTTTGTCGAGCCAGTGGTTCCTATGGCTGCGCCTCCTGACCCTGTTTTGGTTGAGGGCAATCTGGAGTATGTGGTTGAGAAAATATTGGATTCTCGTTTTTCTAGACGGAAACTCCAGTATTTGGTTAAGTGGAGAGGTTATGGTCAGGAGGACAATTCTTGGGTGTTTGCTTCAGACATCCATGCTAGGAGACTGATCCGTGCCTATCACCGAGCTCATCCTAATCGGCCTGGTTGCACAAGTGAGGGTTCGGTGACCCCTCCTCAAGGGGGGGTACTGTTATGAATGTGCTAGAGATGGCTTGTGAGCAGAGGCTCCCTCTGGTGGTTACAGACAGTACTGAACCTTTCAGTGAGGAATGGCAATCTGGGTTCACTGACTGGTCTGATATAAGGGAGGTTCCCTCCCATGATGGTTGCCGGTGATCAATTGTTCTAGTCTCAATTATGGTTCCTGGTTCATTTGGAAGTTTGCTGAGTCTTGCCTGCATCTTCTGCTATCAGATAAGATATTTTCTGCTTTTATTTTTGTGCTTGCTTTTTGCATTGTTCCCTGAACTTCTGTGGAGGTCAGCCAGGTCCCTTCCGGGGGGCTTGTGCTCCTCTCAGTTTATCTGAAGCCACTGTTATTTGTTCATTTTCTTTTTCCTGTTTTTTCAGTGGCTGCGGCTTGGTTTTGTTCACACTGAGATCTGATTTAGTGGGTGGCGAGATCGTGTGATCTCAGTATTTTTGTAATCAGAATTGTTGGATTTTTGTAGGGTTTTCTGGGTTGCAGAAAGTAATCTCTCCTGTCCTATCCTATTTAGTCACCTTGTGGCCCCAGCATTTGCTCATTCTATTTTCTGTCTGTGTTCCTGCTTTCTTCTTGTCTAACCGCCATTACATGTTTGGGGGCTTCCTATTTTCTTTGGGGATCTGCTCCGGGGCAGATAGCTTTCATCTTTCTACCTTTAGGTGTAGTTATCTCTCAGGCTGTGACGAGGCGTCTAGGATCAACGTAGGAACGCTCCACGGCTACCTCTAGTTGTGTGGTTAGTTTAGGAATCTGCAACCCATTAGTTACCAACATCTCAGGTGTTCGGCTGCCCGGCTGTTGTTCCTGTCCTCCTCAGCTACCTAACATAACAGAGGTGAGTGTGGCCGCTGTGGTGTGCGTGTGTAGTGAGTGCGGCCACTGTGGTATGTGTGTGTGTGTAGTGAGTGCGGCCGCTGTGGTGTGTGTGTGGTGAGTGCGGCCACTGTGGTGTGTGTGTGTTTGTGTGTGTGGTGAGTGCAGCTGCTGTGGTGTGTGTGTGGTGAGTGCGGCCACTGTGTCAGTGAAGCTGCTGTAGTGTGTGTGTGTGTGTCAATGATGGGGAGAGGGCCAATGAAGGGAGTGATGGGGAAAGGGCCAGTGATTGGGAGAGGGCCAATGATGGGAGTAAAGGGGAGAGGGCCAGTGATGGGGAGAGGGCCAATGATGGCGATGATGGTGAGAGGACCAATGATGGGAGTGATGGGGAGAGGGCTAATCATGGGAGTGATGGGGACAGGGCCAGTGATGGGGAGAGGGCCAATGATGGGAGTGATGGGGAGAGGGCTGTTGTGAATGGGCTTGAGATGAGTTCTGAGCAGAGGCTCCCTCTGGTGGTTACAAGCGGTACTGGTCTGTTCAGTGAAGATTGTGAGGACTGGGAATCAGGTGTTACTGACTGGTCTTATATAAGGGAGTCACCTTCCCATCAGGGTTGCCGGTGATCAATTGTTCTGGTCTGAATCCTTGATTCCAGTTTCCCTTGTAGCCTGCTGTGTCGTGTCTGCATTTCCTTCTAACAGATAAGACATTTTCTTCTTTTTGTTTCTGTGCTTGATTTTTGCATTTTGTCCTGCACTTCTGTGGGGGCCTTCTGGGTCCCCTCAGGGGCTTTTGCCCTCTCAGTTTAGTTCAGCCACTGATGTTTGTACTTTTGCTTTTTCCAGTTTTTTCAGTGGCTGCTGTTTTGATTTTTTTACACCAGAGAGCTAATTTAGGTGGTAGAGGTCGTGTGATCTCAGGTGTTTTTGAAATTAGTAGAGTTGGTGCTTTCAGGGTTTTTTTGGGATTGCAGTAAGTACCCTTCCTATCCTTTTCTATTTAGTTAGTTTGGGCCCCAACGTTTGCTCATACTATTTTCTGTCTGTGTCAGTATTTCGTCTTGTCTAACCGCCATTACATGTTTGGGGGCTTGCTATTATCTTTGGGGTTCTGCTCCGGGGCAGATAGCTTTCCTATTTCTATCTTTAGGTGTAGTTAGTTTCTCAGGCTGTGACGAGGCGTCTAGGACCAACGTAGGAACGCTCCACGGCTGCCTCTAGTTGTGGTGGTTAGTCAGGGTACTGCAATCTCATAGATTCCAACTGCTCTGGTGTATTGCCTTTTTGCCTGCACTCCTCAGCTACCGAATCATAACAGTGTCACCGGCCCAAAAAATTGAAAATTGTATGGTACTCACAGAAGGGAAAAAATATTGTGAAAAAAAAAAAAAAAGGTTGTCAGAGTTGTCAGAGATATTTTTCTGTTTGTTGCATTTTTTTTTTTTTTCCCTCTGTATCTCTGGGTGCTGGGGAGGATTTTTTTTTTTCTCTCAATGGAGTTTGCACAGTTGTCTGGCCGTGTGGATCAGCTTGCCACTGAGGTTCGGAGTATTGCTATCTATCTTGCTAGGTTGCCTGTTGTGGAACCTAGGATTCCCATGCCAGATTTGTTTTTAGGGGATCGAGCTAAGTTTCAGAATTTCAAAAATAATTGTAAATTGTTTTTTGTCTTAAAATCTAAGTCCTCAGGAAACGCAGCGCAGCAGGTTCAAATTGTCATCTCTCTCCTGCGCGGCGATCCTCAGGATTGGGCTTTTTCCCTGACACCTGGGGATCCTGTTTTGAGTGATGTTGATGCATTTTTTCAGGCTTTGGGGTTATTGTACGATGAGCCTAATGTCACTGATCAAGCTGAAAAAGCCTTGTTGGCATTGAATCAGGGGCTTGATGACGCTGAGTTATACTGTCAGAGATTCCGTAGGTGGGCAGTCCTGACCAAGTGGAATGACGACGCTTTGGCGGCCCTTTTTCGGAAGGGGCTGTCAGATAATGTAAAGGATGTTATGGTGGGATTCCCTGTCCCCTCTGGTCTCAATGATTCTATGTCATTAGCGATTCAAATTGACAGACGTTTGCGTGAGCGGAGAAGTATGCGTGGAATAGTGTTGCCTTGTGAACCAGCTTCTGAATCCATGCAGTGTGATAGAGTGGTGTCTGGGGCACAGCGTCATGAGTTTCGAAAGCGCAATGGGTTATGTTTCTACTGTGGTGATGCCTCTCATGCTATTTCAGTCTGCCCTAAGCGGGGAGGACGTTTTGCACACTCAGTTGTCTTGGGTAGTGTTCAGACTAAGTTTTTACTAACTGTCACTCTGATATGCTTTCTGTCCTCATTTTCTGCTCAGGCTTTCGTTGATTCTGGAGCAGCTATTAACCTGATGGATTATGATTTTGCTAAACGTTGTGGGTTTCCCTTGATACCCCTACAGAAGTCTATTCCCCTTCTGGGGATCGATTCTACCCCTTTGGCTGAGAATAAACCTCAGTTCTCTACTCAGGTTATAATGAGGGTGGAACCTGATCATCAAGAGTGCTGCAAATTTTTGGTTCTGTATAATCTGCATGATATTATCGTACTGGGTTTCCCTTGGTTACAGTCTCATAATCCTGCTTTGGATTGGAAATCTGTGTCTGTAACCAGTTGGGGCTGCCAATGTGTTAATACCAACACTCCTGTTTTTTCTGCCTCCCCCCAGGCTCAGGATGTTCCTGACTTTTTGATTGATTTTTCTGATGTGTTTAGCGAAAGTAAATCTGCATCCTTGCCTCCCATAGGAGCTATGACTGCGCTATTGAATTAGTGCCTGGTAGTAAATTCCCTAAAGGTCGCCTTTTTAACTTGTCTGTACCTGAACATGACGCTATGCAGTCTTATATCAAGGAGTCATTGGAGAAAGGTCATATCAGACCATCCTCTTCATCCTTAGGTGCCGGTTTTTTCTTTGTGGCCAAAAAGGATGGTTCATTAAGGCCGTGTATTGATTATCGTCTTTTGAACAATATTACTGTGAAATATCAATACCGTTACCCTTGATTTCTGACCTGTTTTCCAGGGTGAAAAACGCTACTTGGTTTACCAAGCTTGACCTCAGGGGGGCATATAACCTTATTCGCATTAAGCACGGGGATGAATGGAAGACGGCATTCAATACCCCGGAGGGGCATTTTGAGTACCTTGTGATGCCCTTTGGGCTCACTAATGCTCCTTCTGTCTTCCAGTCCTTCATGAATGACATTTTCAGGGATTTTGTGGATAAATTTCTGATTGTTTATTTGGATGATATCTTGATTTTTTCCAATGACTGGGACTCTCATGTGAAACATGTTCGAACTGTATTCCAGATTTTGAGAGAGAATGCTCTGTATGTGAAGGGATCAAAGTGTCTTTTTGGCGTACAGAGGATCTCATTTCTGGGATTCATTTTGTCCCCATCTGTTATTGAAATGGACCCGGTCAAGGTTCAGGCCATCTGTGATTGGGTCCAACCTACTTCATTAAAGGCTCTTCAAAGATTTTTGGGTTTTGCCAATTTTTATCGTAAATTTATTGGTAATTTCTCGGTTATTGTTAAACCATTAACTGATTTGACCAAAAAGGGTTCTGATGTGGTGAATTGGCCTCCTGAGGCAGTCTCTGCATTTCAGGAACTTAAGCAGAGATTCACTTCTGCTCCTGTTCTACGGCAGCCTGATGTTTCTCTGCCATTTCAGGTGGAGGTTGATGCCTCTGAAATTGGGCAGGTGCCGTTTTGTCCCAAAAAGATCCAGAGACCTCTAAAGTAACCCTTGTGCCTTTTTCTCTCGAAAATTTTCTCCTACTGAACGTAATTATGACGTGGGTAATTGGGAGTTATTGGCCATGAAGTGGGCTTTTGAAGAGTGGAGACATTGGCTGGAGGGAGCCAAACATCGGGTGGTGGTCCTTACGGACCATAAGAATCTGGTTTATCTGGAATCTGCCAAGCGACTCAATCCTAGACAGGCCAGGTGGGCCTTGTTTTTCACACGTTTTAATTTTGTGGTTTCCTTTCTTCCTGGCACTAAGAATGTTAAGGCGGATGCTCTCTCGAGGAGTTTCCTTGCGGACTCTCCTGAGTTATCTGATCCTTCTGTTATTTTGAAAGAGGGTGTAGTTCTTTCCGCCATCTCACCCAATTTGAGACTTGCTCTGGAGGGGTGTCAGGAGGATAGGCCCGAGCGCTGCCCTGTTGGAAAATTGTTTGTCCCGGACCAGTGGAAAAAGAGTGTGATGTCTGAGATTCATTGTTCCGCGTTGGCTGGGCATCCCGGAATTTTTGGTACCAGAGACTTGGTTAGTCGGTCCTTTTGGTGGCCTACCTTGTCTCGTGATGTCAGGGAATTTGTGCAGTCCTGCGGGACTTGCTCTCGCTCCAAGCCTTGCTCTCGCTCTGGTGGTTTGTTGATGCCATTGCCTGTGCCCAAGAGGCCATGGACCATATCTCTATGGATTTCATTTCCGACCTTCCTGTTTCTTAGAGAATGACCGCCATCTGGGTGATTTGTGATAGGTTTTCCAAGATGATACATCTTGTGCCATTGCCTAAGTTGCCTTCCTCCTCTGAATTGGTGCCTTTGTTCCTTCAGCACGTGGTTCGTTTACACGGCATTCCTGAGAACATTGTGTCTGACAGAGGAGTCAGTTTGTTTCAGATTTTGGAGGACCTTTTGTTCTAAACTGGGTGTTCAATTGTCTTTCTCCTCGGCGTTTTTATCCTCAGACCAATGGTCAAACTGAGAGAACAAACCAGACATTGGAGACTTATCTAAGATGCTTTGTGTCTGCTGATCAGGATGACTGGGTTTCTTTTTTGCCTTTGCTGAGTTTGCTCTTAATAATAGGGCTAGCTCTGCCACTTTGATGTCTCCATTTTTTCTGTAATTCTGGGTTTCACCCTCGATTTTCTTCGGGACAGACGGAGGCTTCTGTCTGTCCGGGTGTTGACTCTGTTGTGGAGCGTATGCAACAGATTTGGGACCAGGTAGTGGAGAGGTTGTCCCTCTCTCAAGAGAGGGCCCAGCGGTTTGCTAACCGGCATAGGACTGATGGTCCTCGGTTTAAAGTAGGGGACTTGGTCTGGTTGTCCTCAAAAAATATTCCTATGAGAGTAGCATCTCCTAAATTTAAGCCTAGGTTCATTGGACCTTATAAGA
>JARQOD010000004.1:182058952-182079927 GCA_033576555.1 Oophaga sylvatica | reverse complement strand
ATTAACCTGATGGATTTTGACTTTGCCAAACGTGGGTTTCCCATGATACCCTGCGGAAGTATATTCCTTTACTGGGCATTGATTCTACCCCTATGCCGGAGAATAAACCCAGTTTTCTACTCAGGTGATAATGAGGGTTGAACCAGATCATCAGGAGAGTTGCAAATTTCTGGTGTTGCATAATCTGCATGACATTATTGTACTGGGTTTCCCTTGGTTACAGACTCATAATCCTGTTTTGGATTGGAAATCTGTGTCTGTGACCAGATGGGGCTGCCAATGTGTTAATACTGACACTCCTGTTTTTTCTGCCTCTTCCCAGGCTCAGGATGTCCCTGACTTTTTGACTGATTTTTCTGATGTGTTTAATGAGAGTAAGTCTGCATCCTTACCTCCTCACAGGAGCTATGATTGAGCTATTGAGTTAGTGCCTTGTGGTAAATTTCCTAAAGGTCGCCTTTTTAATTTATCTGTACCTGAACAAGATGCTATGCGATCTTATATCAAGGAGTCTTTGGAGAAGGGACATATCAGACCGTCCTCTTCACCCTTGGGCGCCGTTTTTTTCTTTGTGGCCAAAAAGAATGGTTCATTGAGGCCGTGTATTGACTATCGCCTCATGAATAAAATCACTGTTAAATATCAATATCCGTTACCCTTGATTTCTGACCTATTTTCCAGAGTGAAAAGTGCTAGTTGGTTTACCAAGCTTGACCTCAGGGGGGCGTATAACCTTATTCGCATTAAGCACGGCGATGAATGGAAGACGGTGTTTATTACCCCAGAGGGGCATTTTGAGTGCCTAGTGATGCGTTTTGGGCTTACTAATGCCCCTTCCGTCTTCCAATCCTTCATGAATGATATTTTCAGGGATTTTGTGGATAAATTTCTGATCGTTTATTTGGATGATATCTTGATTTTTTCCAACGACTGGGACTCTCATGTGAAACATGTTCGGACTGTGTTCCAGATTTTGAGAGAAAATGCACTGTATGTGAAGGGATCAAAGTGTCTTTTTGGCGTACAGAAGGTCTCATTTCTGGGATTCATTTTGTCTCCATCTGTTATTGAATTGGACCCGGTCAAGGTTCAGGCAATCTGTGATTGGGTTCAACCTACTACATTGAAGGCTCTTCAGAGATTTTTGGGTTTTGCCAATTTTTATGTAAATTTATTGGTAATTTCTCCGGTATTGTTAAACCATTGACTGATTTGACCAAAAAGGGTTCCGATGTGGTGAATTGGCCTCCTGAGGCAGTTTCTGCGTTTCAGGAACTTAAGCAGAGATTCATTTCTGCTCCTGTTCTATGGCAGCCTGATGTTTCTCTGCCGTTTCAGGTGGAGGTTGATGCTTCTGAGATTGAGGCAGGTGCCGTTTTGTCCCAAAGGGATCCAGAGACCTCTAAGAGTAACCCTTGTACCTTCTTCTCTCTGGGCCTTTGAAGAGTGGAGACATTGGCTGGAAGGAGCCAAACATCAGGTGGTGGTCCTCACGGACCATAAGAACCTGGTTTATCTCGAATCAGCCAAGCGATTTAATCCTAGACAGGCCAGGTGGGCCTTGTTTTTCACATGTTTTAATTTTGTGGTTTCTTTTCTTCCGGGCACTAAGAATGTTAAGGCGGATGCCCTCTCGAGGAGTTTCTTTGCCGATTCTCCTGAGTTATCTGATTCTGCTGTTATTTTGAAAGAGGGTGTAGTTCTTTCCGCCATCTCGCCCAATTTGAGACTGGCTCTGGAGGGGTGTCGGGAGGATAAACCTGAACTCTGCCCTGTTGGGAAATTGTTTGTCCCAGACCAGTGGAAGAAGAGTGTGATGTCTGAGATTCATTGTTCCGCGTTGGCTGGTCATCCCGGTATTTTTGGTACCAGAGACTTGGTGAGTCAGTCCTTTTGGTGGCCTACTTTGTTTCGTGACGTTAGGGACTTTGTGCAGTCCTGTGGGACTTGTTCTCGTTCCAAGCCTTGCTCTCGCTCTAGTGGTTTGTTAATGCCATTACCTGTACCCAAGAGGCCATGGACCCATATTTCTATGGATTTTATTTCCGACCTCCCTGTCTCTCAGAGAATGACCGTTATCTGGGTAATCTGAGATAGGTTTTCCAAGATGATACATCTTGTGCCATTACCTAAGTTGCCTTCCTCCTCCGAATTGGTGCCTTTGTTCTTTCAGCAGTTGGTTTGGTTACATAGCATTCCGGAGAACATTGTGTCTGACAGAGGAGTCCAGTTTGTTTCCAGATTTTGGAGGACATTTTGTTGTAAACTTGGTGTTCAGTTATCTTTCTCCTCTGCATTTCACCCTCAGACCAATGGACAAACCGAGAGAACAAACCAGACCTTGGAGACTTATTTGAGATGTTTTGTGTCTGCTGATCAAGATGACTGGGTCTCTTTTTTGCCTTTGGCTGAGTTTGTTCTTAATAATAGGGCTCTGCCACCTTGATGTCTCCATTTTTCTGCAATTCCGGGTTTCACCCTCGATTTTCTTCAGGACAGGTGGAGGCTTCTGTCTGTCCGGGGGTTGACTCTATTGTGGAACGAATGCAGCAGATTTGGGACCAGGTAGTGGAGAGGTTGTCTCTCTCTCAAGAGAAGGCCCAGCGGTTTGCCAACCGGCATAGGACTGATGGTCCTCGTTCTAAAGTGGGGGACTTGGTTTGGTTGTCCTCAAGAAATATCCCTATGAAGGTTGCATCTCCAAAATTTAAGCCAAGGTTCATTGGACCTTATAAGATCACGGAAATTCTTAATCCGGTTTCCTTCCGTTTGCTTCTTCCAGGGACATTTAAGATCCATAACGTGTTCCACAAGTCCTTATTGAAGAGGTTTGTCGAGCCATTGGTTCCTATGGCTGCGCCTCCCAACCCTGTTTTGGTTGAGGGCAATTTGGAGTATGTGGTTGAGAAAATATTGGATTCTTGTTTTGCTAGACGGAAACTCCAGTATTTGGTTAAGTGGAGAGGTTATGGTCAGAAGAACAATTCTTGGGTGTTTACTTTGAACATCCATGCTAGGAGGCTGATCCGTGCCTATCATCGAGCTCATCCTCATCGGCCTGGTTGCGCAGGTGAGGGTTCGGTGACCCTCCTCAAGGAGGGGGTTCTGTTGTGAAGGCGACTTCAGAGCTGGGGCTCCCTCCGTGGTTGCTGAGGGTAATGAACCAATTGCTGAATGGCTTTCAGCTGGGTCTGAATGGTCTGATATAAGTGACCTGTACTCCCATCAGCCTTGCCGGTAATCAATTGTTCTTCCAGGTCTTGGTTGGAGCTCAGCTTGCATTCCTGCTTTCATTCAGATAAGTGACTTGCTGTTTTTTTTCCCTCTGGTTGAATTTTCCTTGCTGGTTCGCTGCCTTGCAGTAGACTTCAGCCTGGTCCCCTTTTGGGGCCTGGCGCTGCATTTGTGCTCAGTTTGTGTTTGCACTTTTGCTCTGTTCCTGTGTCACTTTTTATTTGCTGAATTGCTGTGTGTTACACCAGAGATCTGATTTAGGTGGTAGAGATCGTGTGATCTCAGGTTTTTTGTTAATCAGAAGTGTTGGTATTTTTGTCACGGTTTTTTTGGTTGCAGTCAGAATTCTTTCCTATACTTTTCTATCTAGAGAGTATTGGGCCCCAGCGTTTGCTCATTCTATTTTCTGTCTGTGTTCGTATTTTCTTCTTGTCTAACCGCCATTACATGTTTGGGGGCTTCCTATTTCTTTGGGGTTCTGCTACGGGGCAGTTAGCTTTCATCTTTCTGCCTTTAGGTGTAGCTATCTCTCCGGCTGTGACGAGGCGTCTAGGATCACTGTAGGTACGCTCCACGGCTACTTCTAGTGTTGCGGGTAGTTTGGGGTCCTGCAACCCAATAGTTTCCAGCCTCTCTGGTGTATTGCTACTTTGGCTATTTTTGCTATTTCTCATCAGCTACCAAAACATAACACTTAACCCTAATTGTAACCCTAACCCTAATTGTAACACTAACCCTAATTGTAACCATAACCCTAATTCCAACCCTAACCCTAATTATAACCCTAACCATAAGGCTAGGTTCATATTGCGTTTTACCAGCCCATTCAACACATAGCATTGACGGGCTGGTAACGTTATAGCATAACGCGATCGCGTTATGCTATACCCGCTGGCGCAGAGGAATCAGCAGATGATTCATCTGCGCTAGCGGTGACGGAGCCCAGACGCTGCAGGCTGCGTCCGAGGCTCCGTCACTGAATACCGACACGTCGCAAACGCATGCCGCTTTACGGCATGCGTCGCAGTGCGCCCTCAAATGGGGGTGAATGGCAGCGTTAATGGACTGCGTTACACCGCATTATACCGCGGTGTAACGCAGTCTGTCTAACGGACTGCTATAACGCAGTATGAACCCAGCCTAACCCTAACCCTAATTGTAATCCTAACCCTAATTTTAACCCTAACCCTAATTATAACCCTAATTAAATAATTTAAATAAATAAAATTTCTTTATTTTATTATGTTCCTAACTAAGTGGGTGATAAAGGGGGGTTATGTACTGTTTTTTTTATTTTGATCACTGTGATAGTTTATCACAGTGATCAAAATGTATTTTTAGAGAATGAATGAATCATTCTTTTTTTTAATCTACCGCCAGCCAGATTCGGCGGGCGCACTGCGCATGCGCCTGCCATTTTTTTTTACAGGCTGGAGACGCTGGAGGATCGGAGGACAGGAGGCGCTGCAGGAGCACAGCGGGGACATTGGGAACACCTGCAGGTATTTGGCGATCGCAAAAGAGTGGTGACTGCGGGGGAACCTTATTATGTTCTCTGGGGTCTCGGCTACCCCAGGCAGCCGAGACCCCGGAGAAAATCGCCCAACCCCCCCCCCCGCACTTCGCGGCAGGCGCACTGCGCATGCGCCCGCCATTTTCTCTGCATTGTAGCATGGCACCGGGGGACACAGGAGGGCCCCAAGACCACCAGGGGCCACAAAGGGGGGACCGGGGACCCTATTTCTCTCTCCTCTGATGTCTGAACACATCAGAGGAGAGAGAAATTAAATGGCACAGCATTTTTATTTTTTTTTGCTGCGATCGTCGTTATAGGGTTAATAACGGCGATCGCAACACCGGGGACGGTAAAAACCGATCCGTCTCATGTTCTCTGGGGTCTCGGCTAACCCGGTAGCCGAGACCCCGGAGAAAATCCGACTGTGGAGGGCGCTATTCACTTTTTCCACAGCGCCGTTAATTAACGGCTCTGTGGTTTAAGTACACTTAATGACCGCCGTTAAAAGGCGTCTTTAAGGGGTTAAGGAGGGTTTTAAAATTCCCCCACAACAACATTAAGTTCCATTTTCATAAAAAAAAAATTAGGGTCGACATTGTTGTACCCACTGGTTGGAAAAAAATTAAAGAGCGGTACAGCAAATGGCGGGCCCTTTTCAATGCAACCTCCCCTCCACCCGTGGAGGATTTGATTGTATCACCATTGGGAGTGTTGCCTTAAATAGAGCCAAATAAAATTTTGCCTTATTCACCACCTTTCGTACCCAAAATGATTGTCGGTTAATGATCTAATTGACCCAGAATTGTGTTCGGTGGCATACACATCATTTGATGAGGGTGTTAAATGGGTACAACGTTATGGGCCTGGGACACTATTGGCTAAAACAGGCATTGAGTCGACTTTTACCTGTTCATCAGAGAGTATACGTTTATTGGATTGTTATAGGGAGGGGTGTTTTTATCTGGATAGGTGTTTGCTGATGGGATGTGCAATTTCATATTCACTTTTTGAAGTGTTTAGTTCCTTTCTGGAATGGGTGGAGATTGATGTTTCATACATTCAGTCCGTCATTAATTATTTGGAAGATTTTTTGTGTATAGGTTCGCCTGAGTCAGTAGTTTGTAATAATCTATTAGGAACCATGTTTTGAAGAACTTGGCGGGGAGCAAGATCCCAAAAAGGCATTACTAGGGCAAGGGTGAAACTGGATAAAGCTTTTTCAGGTTTTTGTAGCATGTAATGGAGGGGTCAGTGTACGCATCATGACTTGGAGATGGGAATTTTTGGAGAAGCGATGGGGTGCAACTGCAATTGGAATTGACTTGTGGGCATTTTCCATTCTGGAACGGATGGAGCGTGCTATTGAATTGATTGGGGGAGCACGCATTTGAGGTTTCAGAGTGCGTTTGCAGTGGTGGTGGTGGAATTTTGTTATGAGGGGGGGATTTACATGGATGTTCCCTTCAGGATGGGATTATGGTCGGATAATCTGGCACTTAGTGGGGCTCTGAACCGGGTGTACCTTGGGAGCCGGTGGTGGTGTTCTTTTACCACTGATGGTGGTGTGGTGCCCACAAGCTGGGGATATGGCTGAGGGTAAAATAATTCTATCGTAAAATGCTTTGTTTTACATGTGCCTTATCTTGTAGCCCCAAGGATCTCCCCAATTTTTTCAGTAATTTAAATTTGGTTATTATTGTTGTTTGTTAAAAAATGGTCGCTGTCGCCAATTAGGTCTAAAAGGAAATTCTCCTGTGTATTATTATGATTATTAACAGAGGTATGGGGGCTGGGAAAAATGAATAACGGGATTTTTTCAATGAACGAATTGGAACATACCCTGTCAAGCGCAAATCTCTGCCACAACCAAACAGTTCTTTTTATTATTGTAACCAAGTGTGGCGCCCCTGAGGGTTCAGTCGCCACAGAGGTATTGCATCTCATCCAGAGGTGTGATACCCCATTCTCAGGTAAGGGGGGAGCACCACCCAGGACTCTAACACCTGCACCCAACACAGACTATAGCAGCCGGGCACCCAGGACGTACCCTACGGGAGGATGGTCTCATCCCAGGCTGGGTAGTAAGGAGTGTATGGGTGGGTGGAGCTAGTAAGCAGGAGGGGGAGTGAAGCTTGAGGAAGCAAAGAACAGAGTTTAGAGGGATGTGAGGAGGAAGTGGAAAGAGACAGACGTATGGTGAAGCAGCTCCCTGTCAGGAGGAGCTGCAGAGGAAAGGAGTCTAGAGACAGACTCAGAGGGGACCTTGAGCTGGGAAGAGCTTGGTCCCAGATGTGGAAAGTGAAGGAGAGAGAAACAGAAGGCACTCGGCCCCTTAGCCTAGTGGAGAACTTTATGACTTAGTTAGCAAGCCGACTGCTGTGGTAACTTTAGGGATCACAGACAACAACCACATTCATCTTCACCGGAGAGGTAGCTATATAGAATCAAGGAAACGCAGAGATAAGACGTTATCCGACAGGATTCGCAGCCGCTGATCTGGGACATTGTTTGTGAAGGTGCTGGAAAGGTAGAAGGCGGGAAAATCAGCACAGTGAGACGGCCAGTGAAAGGAACACATATATAGAAAGGAGTCCTGGAAAGGTGTTTCCCAAACTACCTGGGAGTTTGCTGAGCCCCTCATCTGCAGGACATGGTACCAAGCTGGCATCTGAACTGTGAGTAAAGCCTTGGAAACTGCATCTGACTGTGTCCTCTCAAGTTCTTCCCGCGGCGCACACTCCACTCTTCTACATCTCTCAGCACCATTACCATCTATTACATTTTCCTGCCCTGGGATAACATAGCCTCACCTGTGGGAGGCTTTACCAACTCTGCTGCATCTCACCATCTGTCCCAGAGGATCTGCACCACAGCGCCGGTCACTTCTGACCAGAAACCACAGGTGGCGTCACGATTACTATACTACAAACTCTATCATCCCCTGTAAATATCCCACTTTTATTGGACGCCCAGGGCCACGGACCGGGTCACTGCTGCAGTGACACATCCCTTTAAGACACCGGCCCGATACCGAGTACCCCACTGCCCTGACGGGCGATCCACAAGCACTGATTGATGGAAGATAAACCGCTGTTCATGAAAAAAACCCTTAATCATCAATGCTGATTGATATGTGAAAAAATTATAGAAAAAAAATGAGACATGTACGACTCTGTGTTTTCACACAACCTAGGCTGAGACATAAAACCGTATTCTCTACATAACATTGCAGCTTTGTGGACAATTATTTAATCGAATAAAACAGCTTCTTTTTTTGATTACACTAATTGTGTTGCAGTTTATAAGATAAAACAGCTAAAGCTCCCAGAGGACAATATTGTGACGGTGGGTAGGAGTGCTGGCACTTCTTTGTGTTTTCTGACCTATGTTTGCTTTCATCTCATTCACAGTAGGACGCTAAATGACTGCATTGTGCTTGGAAAGGGAAATTCCTGATGCTACAAGATGCTCGGAATCGAGTCCCAGCGCACTGCCGCCCCCTCCCTATCTGGACTGGGAAGGGGGGTCCTTTCATGTGCAGCTCAGTGGGAGCGACAGGACTAAAACCTCTGTGTAAATAGCCTTAAAAGAATTCTTGATCCCTTTTAATGGCTAACTGAAAAAAAATGGCGGGTTGCAAGCTTTTCCGTCTTACTACTGATGAGAAATTAGCATAGCGGTGTCTGAGAAGGTCAAAACGTGCGACACGTAGGGTGAATCAGGAGCGATGCTGTGGTAGCGGGACGCAAATTAGTAGAGGACTGTGTGTATGTGACACCTCCCGCCTGCTGCATTTTAGCAGAGCGCACTGATCCGCCAGGAGCTCCTCTCTTGGCTCACAGCCATCCTCGGCATAAAGACGCATTGAGATCTCAGTGCACATGCGTGTTTCCCTGCCGCCTCCATTCTGCCATTTCTCATCCCTGTGCCCGCCTTTCTGTGTGGTTCCCCCGCAGTCTGAGGAGAGTTGCTGCCCTCATTACATCATTTAGGCAGCGTAGCCAGCCCGAAACTCCTTATTGCCGTCACTCTCTAGGTAGCACGCTGCCAGGACTCCCCGTGCTGACTGTGAGCTGCAGAGGAGGAGACGATGTGCTACGAGACGGAGCAGGGGTGATGGCGAACGCTGCCGAGGGGATACGACGGCGGGAAAGCTTTCATTCAGCTTCAGCTCTTGCAGCGGAATTGAACAAGAATTGATTACTATCTATGGAAATGTACATGTACTAATCACACACACATGAATACAGGAGATAAATCAATAAAGGTGTCACTGTGGGAAACTATATAAAAAAAACGGTAGTTGTTAAACCTATAAAAAACAGAAAAGAAAAAATTGCCGAATAAGAAACTGAATGAATAAGAAACCAACTTCAGCCTCGTTAGGTCTTATGCTTTTGGTTACTATATTAGACCCATGCTATCTTAAGGGCAATGTTCAATAAAATGAGTTTAGAAAAACGATGAAGGCAAAACTACAATCCGCATGCTGAAAAATGAGACAGATGGTGCTATATTTGTACAGATGTAGCAGAGCTGAGTTAGTGTTCTGGCATGATTATACTATAACTAGTACAGTGATGGTGAACCTTTCTGAGACCGAGTGCCCAAACTGCAACCTAAAACTCAATTATTTATGACGAAGTGCCAACACGTGCCAAATGCCACATCATGATCCCCTTCATGTAGAAATGTGCCCCATCATGATCCCCTTCATGCAGAAATATGCCCCATCATGATCCCCTTCTTGTAGTAATATGCCCCATCATGATCCCCTTCATGTAGAAATGCCCCATTATGATCCCCTTCATGCAGAAATATGCCCCATCATGATCCCCTTCATGTAGAAATGCCCCATTATGATTCCCTTCATGCAGAAATATGCCCCATCATGATCCCCTTCATGCAGAAATATGCCCCATCATGATCCCCTTCATGTAGAAATGCCCCATCATGATCCCCTTCATGTAGAAATATGCCCCATCATGATCCCCTTCATGTAGAAATGCCCCATTATGATCCCCTTCATGCAGAAATATGCCCCATCATGATCCCCTTCATGCAGAAATATGCCCCATCATGATCCCCTTCATGTAGAAATGCCCATCATGATCCCCTTCATGCAGAAATATGCCCCATCATGATCCCCTTCATGCAGAAATATGCTCCATCATGATCCCCTTCATGCAGAAATATTCCCCATCATGATCCCCTTCATGCAGAAATATGCCCCATCATGATCCCCTTCATGCAGAAATATTCCCCATCATGATCCCCTTCATGTAGAAATATTCCCCATCATGATCCCCTTCATGCAGAAATATGCCCCATCATGATCTCCTTCATGCAGAAATATGCCCCATCATGATCTCCTTCATGCAGAAATATTCCCCATCATGATCCCCTTCATGCAGAAATATTCCCCATCATGATCCCCTTCATGCAGAAATATGCCCCATCATGATCTCCTTCATGCAGAAATATGCCCCATCATGATCCTCTTCATGCAGAAATATGCCCTATCATGATCCCCTTCATGCAGAAATATGTCCCATCATGATCCCCTTCTTGTAGTAATATGCCCCATCATGATCCCCTTCTTGTAGTAATATGCCCCATCATGATCCCCTTCATGTAGAAATGCCCCATTATGATCCCCTTCATGCAGAAATATGCCCCATCATGATCCCCTTCATGCAGAAATATGCCCCATCATGATCCCCTTCATGCAGAAATATGCCCCATCATGGTCCCCTTCATGTAGAAATTGCCCATTCCACCATCTCCATCATTTGCTCCTCCCCATCACCCCATCATTGCCCTCTCCCCCACCACCATCGTTGCCCTCTCCCCATCACTCCCATCATTGGCCCTCTCCCCATCACTCCCATCATTGGTCATCTCCCCATCACTGGCCCTCTGTTATGATTCGGTAGCTGAGGAGTGCAGGCAAAAAGGCAATACACCAGAGCAGTTGGAATCTATGAGATTGCAGTACCCTGACTAACCACCACAACTAGAGGCAGCCGTGGAGCGTTCCTACGTTGGTCCTAGACGCCTCGTCACAGCCTGAGAAACTAACTACACCTAAAGATAGAAATAGGAAAGCTATCTGCCCCGGAGCAGAACCCCAAAGATAATAGCAAGCCCCCAAACATGTAATGGCGGTTAGACAAGACGAAATACTGACACAGACAGAAAATAGTATGAGCAAACGTTGGGGCCCAAACTAACTAAATAGAAAAGGATAGGAAGGGTACTTACTGCAATCCCAAAAAAAAAACCTGAAAGCACCAACTCTACTAATTTCAAAAACACCTGAGATCACACAACCTCTACCACCTAAATTAGCTCTCTGGTGTAACAAAATCAAAACAGCAGCCACTGAAAAAACTGGAAAAAGCAAAAGTACAAACATCAGTGGCTGAACTAAACTGAGAGGGCAAAAGCCCCCTGAGGGGACCCAGAAGGCCCCCACAGAAGTGCAGGACAAAATGCAAAAATCAAGCACAGAAACAAAAAGAAGAAAATGTCTTATCTGTTAGAAGGAAATGCAGACACGACACAGCAGGCTACAAGGGAAACTGGAATCAAGGATTCAGACCAGAACAATTGATCACCGGCAACCCTGATGGGAAGGTGACTCCCTTATATAAGACCAGTCAGTAACACCTGATTCCCAGTCCTCACAATCTTCACTGAACAGACCAGTACCGCTTGTAACCACCAGAGGGAGCCTCTGCTCAGAACTCATCTCAAGCCCATTCACAACAGTACCCCCCTTGAGGAGGGGTCACCGAACCCTCATTTGAGCAACCAGGTCGGTCAGGATGAGTTCTATGATACGCACGGATGAGTCTCCTAGCATGGATGTCCGAAGCAAACACCCAAGAATTGTCTTCCTGACCATAACCTCTCCACTTAACCAAATACTGGAGTTTCCGTCTAGAAAAACAAGAATCTAATATTTTCTCAACCACATACTCCAGATTGCCCTCAACCAAAACAGGGTCAGGAGGCACAGCAGCAGGAACCACTGGCTCAACAAACCTCTTCAACAAGGACTTGTGGAACACGTTATGGATCTTAAATGTCCCTGGAAGAAGCAAACGAAAAGAAACAGGATTAAGAATCTCCATGATCTTATAAGGTCCAATGAACCTAGGCTTAAATTTAGGAGATGCTACTCTCATAGGAATATTTTTTGAGGACAACCAGACCAAGTCCCCTACTTTAAACCGAGGACCATCAGTCCTATGCCGGTTAGCAAACCGCTGGGCCCTCTCTTGAGAGAGGGACAACCTCTCCACTACCTGGTCCCAAATCTGTTGCATACGCTCCACAACAGAGTCAACACCCGGACAGACAGAAGCCTCCGTCTGTCCCGAAGAAAATCGAGGGTGAAACCCAGAATTACAGAAAAATGGAGACATCAAAGTGGCAGAGCTAGCCCTATTATTAAGAGCAAACTCAGCCAAAGGCAAAAAAGAAACCCAGTCATCCTGATCAGCAGACACAAAGCATCTTAGATAAGTCTCCAATGTCTGGTTTGTTCTCTCAGTTTGACCATTGGTCTGAGGATGAAACGCCGAGGAGAAAGACAATTGAACACCCAGTTTAGAACAAAAGGTCCTCCAAAATCTGGAAACAAACTGGACTCCTCTGTCAGACACAATGTTCTCAGGAATGCCGTGTAAACGAACCACGTGCTGAAGGAACAAAGGCACCAATTCAGAGGAGGAAGGCAACTTAGGCAATGGCACAAGATGTATCATCTTGGAAAACCTATCACAAATCACCCAGATGGCGGTCATTCTCTAAGAAACAGGAAGGTCGGAAATGAAATCCATAGAGATATGGGTCCATGGCCTCTTGGGCACAGGCAATGGCATCAACAAACCACCAGAGCGAGAGCAAGGCTTGGAGCGAGAGCAAGTCCCGCAGGACTGCACAAATTCCCTGACATCACGAGACAAGGTAGGCCACCAAAAGGACCGACTAACCAAGTCTCTGGTACCAAAAATTCCGGGATGCCCAGCCAACGCGGAACAATGAATCTCAGACATCACACTCTTTTTCCACTGGTCCGGGACAAACAATTTTCCAACAGGGCAGCGCTCGGGCCTATCCTCCTGACACCCCTCCAGAGCAAGTCTCAAATTGGGTGAGATGGCGGAAAGAACTACACCCTCTTTCAAAATAACAGAAGGATCAGATAACTCAGGAGAGTCCGCAAGGAAACTCCTCGAGAGAGCATCCGCCTTAACATTCTTAGTGCCAGGAAGAAAGGAAACCACAAAATTAAAACGTGTGAAAAACAAGGCCCACCTGGCCTGTCTAGGATTGAGTCGCTTGGCAGATTCCAGATAAACCAGATTCTTATGGTCCGTAAGGACCACCACCCGATGTTTGGCTCCCTCCAGCCAATGTCTCCACTCTTCAAAAGCCCACTTCATGGCCAATAACTCCCAATTACCCACGTCATAATTACGTTCAGTAGGAGAAAATTTTCGAGAGAAAAAGGCACAAGGGTTACTTTTAGAGGTCTCTGGATCTTTTTGGGACAAAACGGCACCTGCCCCAATTTCAGAGGCATCAACCTCCACCTGAAATGGCAGAGAAACATCAGGCTGCCGTAGAACAGGAGCAGAAGTGAATCTCTGCTTAAGTTCCTGAAATGCAGAGACTGCCTCAGGAGGCCAATTCACCACATCAGAACCCTTTTTGGTCAAATCAGTTAATGGTTTAACAATAACCGAGAAATTACCAATAAATTTACGATAAAAATTGGCAAAACCCAAAAATCTTTGAAGAGCCTTTAATGAAGTAGGTTGGACCCAATCACAGATGGCCTGAACCTTGACCGGGTCCATTTCAATAACAGATGGGGACAAAATGAATCCCAGAAATGAGATCCTCTGTACGCCAAAAAGACACTTTGATCCCTTCACATACAGAGCATTCTCTCTCAAAATCTGGAATACAGTTCGAACATGTTTCACATGAGAGTCCCAGTCATTGGAAAAAATCAAGATATCATCCAAATAAACAATCAGAAATTTATCCACAAAATCCCTGAAAATGTCATTCATGAAGGACTGGAAGACAGAAGGAGCATTAGTGAGCCCAAAGGGCATCACAAGGTACTCAAAATGCCCCTCCGGGGTATTGAATGCCGTCTTCCATTCATCCCCGTGCTTAATGCGAATAAGGTTATATGCCCCCCTGAGGTCAAGCTTGGTAAACCAAGTAGCGTTTTTCACCCTGGAAAACAGGTCAGAAATCAAGGGTAACGGGTATTGATATTTCACAGTAATATTGTTCAAAAGACGATAATCAATACACGGCCTTAATGAACCATCCTTTTTGGCCACAAAGAAAAAACCGGCACCTAAGGATGAAGAGGATGGTCTGATATGACCTTCTCCAATGACTCCTTGATATAAGACTGCATAGCGTCATGTTCAGGTACAGACAAGTTAAAAAGGCGACCTTTAGGGAATTTACTACCAGGCACTAATTCAATAGCGCAGTCATAGCTCCTATGGGGAGGCAAGGATGCAGATTTACTTTCGCTAAACACATCAGAAAAATCAATCAAAAAGTCAGGAACATCCTGAGCCTGGGGGGAGGCAGAAAAAACAGGAGTGTTGGTATTAACACATTGGCAGCCCCAACTGGTTACAGACACAGATTTCCAATCCAAAGCAGGATTATGAGACTGTAACCAAGGGAAACCCAGTACGATAATATCATGCAGATTATACAGAACCAAAAATTTGCAGCACTCTTGATGATCAGGTTCCACCCTCATTATAACCTGAGTAGAGAACTGAGGTTTATTCTCAGCCAAAGGGGTAGAATCGATCCCCAGAAGGGGAATAGACTTCTGTAGGGGTATCAAGGGAAACCCACAACGTTTAGCAAAATCATAATCCATCAGGTTAATAGCTGCTCCAGAATCAACGAAAGCCTGAGCAGAAAATGAGGACAGAAAGCATATCAGAGTGACAGTTAGTAAAAACTTAGTCTGAACACTACCCAAGACAACTGAGTGTGCAAAACGTCCTCCCCGCTTAGGGCAGACTGAAATAGCATGAGAGGCATCACCACAGTAGAAACATAACCCATTGCGCTTTCGAAACTCATGACGCTGTGCCCCAGACACCACTCTATCACACTGCATGGATTCAGAAGCTGGTTCACAAGGCAACACTATTCCACGCATACTTCTCCGCTCACGCAAACGTCTGTCAATTTGAATCGCTAATGACATAGAATCATTGAGACCAGAGGGGACAGGGAATCCCACCATAACATCCTTTACATTATCTGACAGCCCCTTCCGAAAAAGGGCCGCCAAAGCGTCGTCATTCCACTTGGTCAGGACTGCCCACCTACGGAATCTCTGACAGTATAACTCAGCGTCATCAAGCCCCTGATTCAATGCCAACAAGGCTTTTTCAGCTTGATCAGTGACATTAGGCTCATCGTACAATAACCCCAAAGCCTGAAAAAATGCATCAACATCACTCAAAACAGGATCCCCAGGTGTCAGGGAAAAAGCCCAATCCTGAGGATCGCCGCGCAGGAGAGAGATGACAATTTGAACCTGCTGCGCTGCGTTTCCTGAGGACTTAGATTTTAAGACAAAAAACAATTTACAATTATTTTTGAAATTCTGAAACTTAGCTCGATCCCCTAAAAACAAATCTGGCATGGGAATCCTAGGTTCCACAACAGGCAACCTAGCAAGATAGATAGCAATACTCCGAACCTCAGTGGCAAGCTGATCCACACGGCCAGACAACTGTGCAAACTCCATTGAGAGAAAAAAAAAAATCCTCCCCAGCACCCAGAGATACAGAGGGAAAAAAAAAAAAAATGCAACAAACAGAAAAATATCTCTGACAACTCTGACAACCTTTTTTTTTTTTTTTCACAATATATTTTTCCCTTCTGTGAGTACCATACAATTTTCAATTTTTTGGGCCGGTGACACTGTTATGATTCGGTAGCTGAGGAGTGCAGGCAAAAAGGCAATACACCAGAGCAGTTGGAATCTATGAGATTGCAGTACCCTGACTAACCACCACAACTAGAGGCAGCCGTGGAGCGTTCCTACGTTGGTCCTAGACGCCTCGTCACAGCCTGAGAAACTAACTACACCTAAAGATAGAAATAGGAAAGCTATCTGCCCCGGAGCAGAACCCCAAAGATAATAGCAAGCCCCCAAACATGTAATGGCGGTTAGACAAGACGAAATACTGACACAGACAGAAAATAGTATGAGCAAACGTTGGGGCCCAAACTAACTAAATAGAAAAGGATAGGAAGGGTACTTACTGCAATCCCAAAAAAACCCTGAAAGCACCAACTCTACTAATTTCAAAAACACCTGAGATCACACGACCTCTACCACCTAAATTAGCTCTCTGGTGTAAAAAAATCAAAACAGCAGCCACTGAAAAAACTGGAAAAAGCAAAAGTACAAACATCAGTGGCTGAACTAAACTGAGAGGGCAAAAGCCCCCTGAGGGGACCCAGAAGGCCCCCACAGAAGTGCAGGACAAAATGCAAAAATCAAGCACAGAAACAAAAAGAAGAAAATGTCTTATCTGTTAGAAGGAAATGCAGACACGACACAGCAGGCTACAAGGGAAACTGGAATCAAGGATTCAGACCAGAACAATTGATCACCGGCAACCCTGATGGGAAGGTGACTCCCTTATATAAGACCAGTCAGTAACACCTGATTCCCAGTCCTCACAATCTTCACTGAACAGACCAGTACCGCTTGTAACCACCAGAGGGAGCCTCTGCTCAGAACTCATCTCAAGCCCATTCACAACAGCCCTCTCCCCATCACTCCCATCATTGGCCCTCTCCCCATCACTGGCCCTGTCCCCATCACTCCCATGATTAGCCCTCTCCCCATCACTCCCATCATTGGTCCTCTCACCATCATCGCCATCATTGGCCCTCTCCCCATCACTGGCCCTCTCCCCTTTACTCCCATCATTGGCCCTCTCCCAATCACTGGCCCTTTCCCCATCACTCCCTTCATTGGCCCTCTCCCCATCATTGACACACACACACACACTACAGCAGCTTCACTGACACAGTGGCCGCACTCACCACACACACACCACAGCAGCTGCACTCACCACACACACAAACACACACACACACACAGTGGCCGCACTCACCACACACACACCACAGCGGCCGCACTCACTACACACACACACATACCACAGTGGCCGCACTCACTACACACGCACACCACAGCGGCCACACTCACCTCTGTTATGTTAGGTAGCTGAGGAGGACAGGAACAACAGCCGGGCAGCCGAACACCTGAGATGTTGGTAACTAATGGGTTGCAGATTCCTAAACTAACCACACAACTAGAGGTAGCCGTGGAGCGTTCCTACGTTGATCCTAGACGCCTCGTCACAGCCTGAGAGATAACTACACCTAAAGGTAGAAAGATGAAAGCTATCTGCCCCGGAGCAGATCCCCAAAGAAAATAGGAAGCCCCCAAACATGTAATGGCGGTTAGACAAGAAGAAAGCAGGAACACAGACAGAAAATAGAATGAGCAAATGCTGGGCCACAAGGTGACTAAATAGGATAGGACAGGAGAGATTACTTTCTGCAACCCAGAAAACCCTACAAAAATCCAACAATTCTGATTACAAAAATACTGAGATCACACGATCTCGCCACCCACTAAATCAGATCTCAGTGTGAACAAAACCAAGCCGCAGCCACTGAAAAAACAGGAAAAAGAAAATGAACAAATAACAGTGGCTTCAGATAAACTGAGAGGAGCACAAGCCCCCCGGAAGGGACCTGGCTGACCTCCACAGAAGTTCAGGGAACAATGCAAAAAGCAAGCACAAAAATAAAAGCAGAAAATATCTTATCTGATAGCAGAAGATGCAGGCAAGACTCAGCAAACTTCCAAATGAACCAGGAACCATAATTGAGACTAGAACAATTGATCACCGGCAACCATCATGGGAGGGAACCTCCCTTATATCAGACCAGTCAGTGAACCCAGATTGCCATTCCTCACTGAAAGGTTCAGTACTGTCTGTAACCACCAGAGGGAGCCTCTGCTCACAAGCCATCTCTAGCACATTCATAACAGTACCCCCCTTGAGGAGGGGTCACCGAACCCTCACTTGTGCAACCAGGCCGATTAGGATGAGCTCGGTGATAGGCACGGATCAGTCTCCTAGCATGGATGTCTGAAGCAAACACCCAAGAATTGTCCTCCTGACCATAACCTCTCCACTTAACCAAATACTGGAGTTTCCGTCTAGAAAAACGAGAATCCAATATTTTCTCAACCACATACTCCAGATTGCCCTCAACCAAAACAGGGTCAGGAGGCGCAGCCATAGGAACCACTGGCTCGACAAACCTCTTCAATAAGGACTTGTGGAACACGTTATGGATCTTAAATGTCCCTGGAAGAAGCAAACGGAAGAAAACAGGATTAAGAATCTCCATGATCTTATAAGGTCCAATGAACCTAGGCTTAAACTTTGGAGATGCAACCCTCATAGGGATATTTTTTGAGGACAACCAAACCAAGTCCCCCACTTTAAACCGAGGACCATCAGTCCTATGCCGGTTGGCAAACCGTTGGGCCCAGGGAATCTGTGTGTGCTGGGGGTGGGGCCGGGTGTCAGCAGTATAGAGCTGAGAGGGAAGCTTCCTGAAGAGAAAAGGAGAATTTGATCTGAGAGATTGTTTTGTGTGGAGCATCTTGCGAGACGCAAAGAGACTGAATGCTTAAAGAGACTGTTTACATCCCCGGTAGCGATGGCGCCTGTGTCCTCCCGGCCTGCGCCTGTTCCAGCTGACACCAGTGGAGCATATGTGGAGGAGCCCCGGGTGCCCACTGCTGCAGAGGCTCGGTGGATCTGTGGAGTCACCCAGGAAAAGAAGTGGCAGGAACGTCATGTTGTGCTGGAGTTACAGCGCCGCGGCAGAGGAAACATATCAGGCCAGATGACCAGGGAAGTGATCCGGTATTTTAACCCCTCGAGGGGCTATGGTTTTTATTCTGGAGGACGGCACCCGGGAACGGGTGTATGTTAATGCCGGATCTGTACGCTGCCAGGGTCCCATACAGGAATGTGACCAGGTGGCATTTATAAAAGAATCGGGACCCGGGGGCCATATGCAGTGGCCGTACAAATGATCTCTACCCCTGAAGAACAACGGGAGTGTACAGCCTGCTGTGACATGCGACCTGTTGTGACGGCCGTAGCTCCTGCAGCCAGGCAGGAGGAAGCGGCGCCTGAACTATGTGAAGCGGTTGCAGGTACAACAGCAGAGCCAGAAGCTCTGGGGGCCATGGGACCTCCGTCGGAGGAGACACGGAGTCGAAGGAGCAGTGGAGACTCCCACACCTATATAGTAGTACAGGATCTGCATGCGGCCCATTACACCAACCAGCAACTGTGCGTTGACTGATGGCAGCCCCTTTAAGAAAAAATGTGAGTTGTGCCGGTTGCACCTGTGAAAAGTACCAAGGACTGTTCCACGAACCTGAGAGGGCAGTGAGCCCTGCTTGGTGCCCAAGGACTGAGGTGTCTGGAGTGGCCATCACGGTCACAAAGTAAGGACTGTGTTCATTTGTCTTCCCCTCCTCTAAGTTCATTTGTGCACGTTTGCTCATCTCTTACTGGATCACGGGCCTGAAAACCCTATGAGGGTTAACTGACTGTGCATGTGCCTGTTGCAAGGACTGTATTTTCTTAACCCGGAATTGTGTCCTTTTTTTACCTTGGACTAGCCCCCTGTTAAGCACAGTGCACCATTGCGCTAGCCCCTGTCTGGAAAAAAGGGAGGAGGAGAGCTTGATTAGGAGGACTCGAGAAAATGAGCCCGGGGCAAGATGTAGGATAAGTTGGGGCCCTCGGGCCCGTATACTGTTTAAACTGGCCCAGGAGCAAGGGGGCCCGGGTAGGCGGCCCGTTTGAGCGAAGACTGAACTCTTTTTTGGTTGACTGAAGTTTGTTACCCGACTTTACATTTGTTTTTACCATACAGAGGGCGTTTTGGTCGGGACACCCCTTTTTTAGGGGGGGGGTGTAAGGGGGTGGGGGTGACCCCCATCCCGCCTCCCCTCCTCCTTCCGGTATGTGGCATTTATGTGTTGTAGTGTAATGTTTGCATGTAATTGATGTATGTGCTGTGTTGCCTTGTTTAAGGTTCCCTTTTGTACCAGTAATATATTGTTCTTGGGGATAGGAAAGGTTTAATTTTGGGCTGGGGCCCCAGCTCCCAAACAGACAGGGAAATCCTTGTCTGCAAGCAGTGCCCGGGGAGGGGTGGCCCCTGGTGGATGTCTCCCCCCCTTGGGGTGGGCCCAACCCCGAGGGGAAAAAGAGCGTCAGGGGATATGGGCAGCGGGCACCAGGATGATGAGTGCCCCCAAAAGAATTGCGCTCCCGGGATCTATGGGGGTTATTGCCTGTTTGCTGCAGCATTTGCGGACAAGGGACACGAGGAATTGTACCTTTTTCTTTATCACCTTTAAAAAATTTGTTTCCATGTTGGGCCAAAAACGGTGACATGGGTTCCAGCAGGAGAGGAGCCAGATGGTCCCCGAGGTAACCCCCGGAGACCTGGGGGTGGACTTGAATGTTTATTTGTGTGCAAAGGCCGGGGGGGGACGACTGGCCCTTTGTGGACTTCACGACTACCACCCCGTCCACCTTGACGCAGGGCCTCAGAAAAACATTTTAGCTCTTGTAGCACCCCAAGGGATGTAAGTGCTCTCTATTAATACTGAAAAAATTTCATTGTTGGGGTGTACGACTACCGCACTGCTACATTACAGACATCTCATAAATTTCTGAACTAAGCCTAATTTTCCATAAATTTTCTTTGGGTTTTTGGGGGTTTTTTTACATTTTGCAACACATTTTTTTTTTTGGGTTTTGTTGTGTTCCTAATCCCACTGTAATTGTATGGACTTATCCAATTTTAAAATAACAAAAAATTGATGTATATCACAAAAACCACAGGCAAAAAACAAATAACCCCAAAAACCAACATGTGAGCAGACTTTTCCCCTGTTTCATCGGAATGGGAAATATTCATGCAATGGGGTTTACACCCAAGCATCTCCCGAACAGTAGAATTTCATTTTTCTGGGTTTAGGCATATATCAGTTATAATGTTTAAATTTTTTTTT
>JARQOD010000004.1:182034754-182058852 GCA_033576555.1 Oophaga sylvatica | reverse complement strand
CTTCTGTGAGTACCATACCAATTTTCATTTTTTGGGGCCGGTGGATACTGTTATGATTGGTAGGCTGAGGAGTGCAGGTAAAAAAGGCAATACACCAGAGCAGTTGGAATCTATGGATTGCAGTACCTGACTAACCACCACAACTAGGGCAGCGTGGAGGTTCCTACGTTGGTCCTAGACGCCTCGTCACAGCCTGGAGAAACTAACTATACCTAAAGATAGAAATAGGAAAGCATATCTGCCCCGGAGCAGAACCCAAAGATAATAGAAAGCCCCCAAACAAGTAATGGCGGTTAGACAAGATGAAATACTGACACGAAGAAAATAGTATGAGCAAACGCTGGGCCCAAACTAACTAAATAGAAAAGGATAGGAAGGACACTTACTGCAATCCCAGAAAACCCTAAAAAAGCACCAACTCTACTAATTTCAAAATCACCTGAGATCACACGACCTCTTCCACCTAAATTAGTTCTCTGGTTGTAACAAAATCAAAACAGCAGCCACTGAAAAAACTGGAAAAAGCAAAAGTACAAACATCAGTGGCTGAACTAAAACTGAGAGGGAAAAAAGCCCCCGGAGGGGACCCTGAAGGCCCCCACAGAAGTGCAGGACAAAATGCAAAAATATGCACAAAAACAAAAAGAAGAAAATGTCTTATCTGTTAGCATGAGATGCAGACACGACAAAGCAGGCTACAAGGGAAACAGGAATGAAGGATTCAGACCATAACATTGATCACCGGCAACCCTGATGGGAAGGTGACTCCCTTATTTAAGACCGTCAGTAACACCCGATTTCCCAGTCCTCACATCTTCACTGGACAGACCAGCACCGCTTGTAACCACCAGAGGGAGCCTCTGCTCAGAACTCATCTCAAACCCATTCACAACAGCACTCCTGGTCTCCTGCCCCGGAGAAGAGAAGTGCCGTGGCAACGCTCCTCCCGTCAGGTAAGTATGTGATATGAACACAACAATGAAAATAGCCTCACCAGATCTTGAAAGATGAACAGTGCACTAGCAGATGCAGCTGGCTCCCACAGATAAAGGCTGGCGCAGCACAGGTGCCCTCCACTGATGAGGACAGCCACCCTATCACAAAAAAGTGATACTTTGAAGTATGTGAGTATGCGCCGGAGATCGCGGCATGCATCCAATAACGCATACCGCGATCTCCGGCGCCATACAGAGTACTCACCGCTCTGGATGCCTCACTCTGTCTGGAGCCAGACTGCGCAGGCGTGTCGCGCTTGCGCAGTCTATAAAGGCTTTAGACAGAGTGACGCTTGCAGCGTTATATTATAGATGATGGCTCCACAACTGTAATTCCCCATGTATAGTATGATGGCCCCACATATAATCCCCCATATATATATTATGGCTCCACACCTGCAATTCCCCATATATAGTATGATGGCCCCACGGCTGTAATCCCTCACATATAGCATGAGGGCCCCACATATAATCCCCTTATATAGTATGATGGCTCAACACATGTAATCCCCATATATAGTATGATGGCCCCACATTAATCCCCCCATATATAGTATGATGGCCAAACACATAATCACTCCTTATATAGTATAATGGCCCACACCTGTAATCCGCTTATATAGTATGAGGGCCCCCCACACATGTAATCCCCCATATACATTATAAATGATGGTCCCACACCTGTAATCCCTCATATATAGTATGATGGCTCCACACCTGTAATCCCTCATATATAGCGTATTTTTGGACTATAAGATCCACCGACCATAAGATGCACCACAAATTTTCAGAAGGAAAATAGGGAAAAAAATTAATGTGTCAAATGGGGGTCAGTCAGTGCAAAGGTGCGGGGGCTCTGCCGACATTTCCTGAAAGCCCGGAGCCCCCACACATTTAATTGCTGCGAGCGGTGGCCTCCGGGAAATTCCCATCCCAGCTGGTGCGGCAGTATCAGCGGTGCTCTATGGTGCGGGGGCTATGCCGGCATTTTGTTGAAGCCTGATGGCCCGCCACATCCATTGCTGCGATGTGGTGGCCTCCGGGAAAATGGCCACCGGGAGCGGCGCATGCTCAGATTGAGAACTCGGCAATGAGATCTCGTCTTCCGCTACTTGGTTGTGGCATTCAGTATATGCTGTTCCTGCTTGCATTTTGTATCCTGCCACTATGTGTTGGACAGTTTCTATGGTTTCTTTACATAGTCTGCACCTTGGGTCTTGTCTTGTGCGGCGGTGGATTCCTGCTTCTATGGATCTGGTACTTAGTGCTTGCTCTTGTGCCGCTATGATTAGTGCCTCTGTGCTGTCTCAGAGTCCAGCTTTCTCCAGCCATTGGTAGGATTTCTCCATATCAACCACGGACCAGCAAAAAAAAAAACAGCACTTTAACTCATACCGCAATTTATGATGCACAGATAAAGGAAGAGAAATATAGGTATAGCACAATGCTGAAGATTTCACTTACTTCTTACACAACCTGAGTGAGATCTATAGCTCAGAAACTGGACAGTATAGTCCTCCATACAGTATTATGGGCACCACATAGTGCTCCATACAGAATAATAGCCTCATATAATGCTCCATGCAGTATAATGAGACCCATATAATGCTCCATACAGTATAATGAAACCCATATAATGCTCCATACAGTATAATGAGCCATATATAATGCTCCATAGTGTATGATGAGCCCCATGGAGACACAGCCCATGGGCAGAAGTGGTGCTGTGCCTCCTTCCTTGCAGGCTTATACTGTACAGCAAAGTTTCTGGCCATTTCCTATTAGAGAACACTCCAACTATGCAACAGCTGTCAATTAGTATAAAGCAGTACAAGACTATTTAACTTAATTATTTTATGAAAATATGACCAATTGATCCAGAATCCACATGTGAAACATGACTTATACTGTTCTTCTTCAGTGGTCTTGAATGAAAAAAACTTTTTTTTTTTTTTAAATCCTCAACCTTCCTTAGCAACCACTTGGCAACATGTAATGGAATGGTGATATAGTTTAATCACAGAAACACACTGTACTCTTCGAGCAAAAAAAAAAAAAATCAGAAAGTGGAAATTGCATTTTTTTCTTGTAGATTAAGTCTTAATATCTTTATCTTACATCGTAATATTATTTTCTATTTGGTTTATACTGTGTATTTTTATTATATTCAACCGCAAATATACAAAATGGTCTATTGTTACTTCTGTTCACTCATGTTGTCAAATAACTACGTTTTTGCTGGAATATTGAAAAAAATGCATTTGTATTATTAATAATAGCAAAAAGAAACTAGTTTGGGCCTATTTTTTAAAAAATGTGGGTTAAAGCACTACTCCAACGTTTATTTTATTTAACAATGGAGTGGTGTTTCAAATGCAAGTCCCCTGCCCGTCCGATACGCACCTTCTGGCATTTTAGACCTCAAACACTTGCATTGAGAGCTTGTGACGTAGCTTCTAACATCTGCTACTCAGAAATTATTGTGACAAGATGGCATCATGGACCAGAGCGGTGCTAAAAAGCGGTGAAGACGCTGGAGGGCGAGTACGTGATCGGTGGCAGAGGACTTACGCGCCACTCCAGCGCTGGAGTTGTGCCTTAACACAGAAGGGGGTAGAACTAATCCAATGCATCAGAATTCGGAATCAATTTGTTAGAAATGCATGCAAGTATTGCACCGGATTTGTTATGTGTTGCAGGCAGTTGGGGTACGTACACACGATTTCTTTTAAACTTGGGCGAACCCTAAAGTTTTTAAAACAGAAGCTCTTCAGAAAATGTTGACATTTGCTACTTCATTTTTAAGACGCTACATAAGATGGCAAACGTCAGCCGTCTGTTTTTTTGAGCTGTCCATAGACATAGTTTGTGGTGTCTTCCAACCAGAAAAAATGGGCAGGGCGCTTCTTATCACCGCTTTGCGTCTTTTGAAACCTGAAGTGGTTAAAAGATTATCAAAACACTGAACATATGCGCAGCAAGTTTTTTTAACATAGAAATACAGATGTTCAATCGTTTGAGGGGTTTTTAGGGCGATTTTTCATGGGTGTTTCGGAGCATAGCAGCTTGAAAAGGACATCATGTGCATCATGAGTTACAAGTCAGTGTTTAAAAAATGGGCAGTTTTTGAGAAAATATGGCATAACATAGTTGAAAGGGGCATGACTTAAGATGGGCCAATACTCAACAAAATATTAGGATAAAGTAAGCCAATAGTCTCCAACCTGTGGCTGAAGGTTGTCTGTCAACTTTGTGCATTAGTACCAGGTCTAGCAAACAGATATGGAGAGTGGGTCTCCAGATGGTGACTTTTGTGAGTTTCACCACATAGAAGAGCAGATCTAGATGGGTATATACTGGTCTTGGGGGTTAGAGATAAATTAAGTATGTTAAGCTGAAGATAGGAAGAGGAGGGTGCTTGAAGCTGGAGGTGATGGTGTGGCGGGAATGCTTGATGCAAGAATACCAAATGGCGGTAAGGTGGGAGTCCCTGGATGTAGATATACTGCCTCAGTCTGGTTTCTATGGGAAAACTTTGGCTATTATAACAGTAATGGGAGCTCTGGGTGTCATCACTGTTAGGGGGGGCGAGAGCTGGATGTCACTACACAGGGGAGGCTGGAAGTGACTCAGAACCCTCTCTCAGAGCAGTATGTGACGCTCAAGCAGACTTGGACTGGCCCACAGGAGAACAGGAAATCCTCCAGTGTGCCCATGTGCAAGAGTGGGCAACCACCCTCATATATGAGCAGCACTGGGCACACTATACTTGGAATCACTATGTACAGACAAAGGCAGCATCTTATACATACAACAATCTACCTCGTTTATTGTTATATAAATTGAGGATAATGTCACATTTGCATGTAGCTGAAAAGTGGGTTTGGTTACTGGTGGGTCCTTGGCTCCCCAGTCCGACACTGCTCTCAAGGTCAGAAATGTTGGGGAACACTGAGGTAAGCTAACCAAAGAGTGGTGTTAAGGAAAAGTGTCTAGCAATGCGTGCCAAATTTGCCACACACCTTGTGCCACTGTGAAATTTGGCACATCATCTGTCTGCCTAATGTAGTTTTGAACCATCTAAATTTAAGACATTAATACATGACTATTGTTTTTAGCATTGAGAACTGAAAATGGCCATGTCATTCTGTATAGAGCATATGCAGTTTTCTGCTTCTTTAGTGGGTCTCATGGCTCAATACATATTTTCTTTAGGCCAAGGCAGAAACAGGTTTTTACATTAGTATATGCTCCTATTTTGAATGCTAAATGAAAGGAACTAAATAAAACATATCCCATCACTTCCCCTTAGGTTATGTATGCAGAGGCAAAGAAGCACCTGCTACTTTTCCCCGTGATCACTTAAAGTTGCTATGGCAGCCCACAAGACTGATAACTCTGTGGACGCATTATCGGTATGGATGGTGCCAACTTCAACAGCTGGACAGACAGAAATTGCAATCAAATACATATGAAGTCCATAATCTCAAATCACATCTTAATGAAAAAACTTGTATCCACAGTTTTACACTATAATCTCTATCATCTTTACATTGTATAGCAGATTTTCTTAAAATGAAATAACTACAACTTATATCGGGAAAAATCTAATTTATACAATATATTTTTGGCAAATGTTGAGCCTTTAAGCTTTGCAGTATTGGACTTACCCTCAACACATGTAGCTTTCTCCAAGCAGCTGACTGAGGATGTGAAAATTAAGATTTATCATTTGTCATAAAAGTGCAGATGAGTAGAATGCAGGGGTGGGGACTCTTTCTGTGAAGGGCCATTTGTCAGTTATATTCGGTCAAACATTTCATTAAACAGACTGTCAGCACAGAATGCTCGGTGCATGATGGCGGGGACAAACATTTATATACTGTACACCTTCGCACCTGCTTGTTTTCCCTCTTTCTTTTTTGAATGACAGCTCTGGCTTGTAACCTGAGAAGGGCGGAGCGATGGAAGTACAGTCATGGCCAAAAGTTTTGAGAATGACACAAATATTATATTTTCACATGATCTGCTGCCCTCTGGTTTTTATGTGTGTTTGACAGATGTTTTTATCACAGACAGAAATATAATAATTGCAAACATATGAGTAACAAAAGCTTATATTGACAGTTAGAATGAGTTAATGCAGCAAGTCAATATTTGCAGTGTTGACTTTCTTCTTCAGGACCTCTGCAATTCTCCCTGGCATGCTCTCAATCAACTTCTGGACCAAATCTGACTGATAGCAGTCCATTCTTGCACAATCAATGCTTTCATTTTGTCAGAATTTTTAGGTTTTTGTTTGTCCACCCGTCTCTTGATGATTGACCACAAGTTCTCAATGGGATTAAGATCTGGGGAGTTTCCAGGCCATGGACCCAAAATCTCTATGTTTTGTTCCCTGAGCCATTTAGTTATCACCTTTGCTTTATGACAAGGTGCTCCATCATGCTGGAAAAGGCATTGTTGATCGCCAAACTGCTCTTGGAGGGTTGGGAGAAGTTGCTCTTGGAGGACATTCTGGTACCATTCTTTATTCATGGCTGTGTTTTTAGGCAAGACTGTGAGAGAGCCGATTCCCTTGGCTGAGAAGCAACCCCAAACATGAATGGTTTCAGGATGCTTAACAGTTGGCATGAGACAAGACTGGTGGTAGCGCTCACCTTGTCTTCTCCAAATGAGGCGTTTTCCTGATGTCCCAAACAATCGAAGAGGGGATTTATCAGAGAAAATAACTTTACCCCAGTCCTCTGCAGTCCACTGCCTGTACCTTTTGCAGAATATCAGTCTGTCCATTATGTTTTTTTCTGGAGAGAAGTGGCTTCTTTGCTGCCCTCCTTGAGACCAGGCCTTGCTCCAAGAGTCTCCGCCTCACAGTGCATGCAGATGCACTCACACCTGCCTGCTGCCATTCCTGAGCAAGCTCTGCACTGCTGGTAGCCCGATCCCGCAGCTGAAATACTTTTAAGAGACGGTCCTGGCGCTTGCTGGTCTTTCTTGGGCGCCCTGAAGCCTTTTTGGCAACAATGGAACCTCTCTCCTTGAAGTTCTTGATAATGCGATAGATTGTTGACTGAGGTGCAATCTTTCTAACTGCGATACTCTTCCCTGTTAGGCCATTTTTGTGCATTGCAATGATGACTGCACGTGTTTCTTTAGAGATAACCATGGTTAACAGAAGAGAAACAATGATGCCAAGCACCAGCCTCCTTTTAAAGTGTCCAGTGGTGTCATTCTTACTTAATCATGACAGATTGATCTCCAGCCATGTCCTCATCAACACCCACACCTGTGTTAATGGAGCAATCACTGAAAAGAGGTTAGCTGGTTCTTTTAAGGCAGGGCTGCAATGATGTTGAAATGTGTTTTGGGGGATAAAGTTCATTTTCTAGCCAAATATTGACTTTGCAAGTAATTGCTGTTAAGTTGATCACTCTTTATAACATTCTGGAGTATATGCAAATTGCCATTAGAAAAAGTGAAGCAGTAGACTTTGTAAAAATTAATATTTGTGTCATTCTCAAAACTTTTGGCCATGACTGTAGATGGATAGGTTAAATTAAATGCTTGGCAACGCCACAATGCACTAAACAACTGTACTTGGTTTGAAAAGCCATTCTGAGCTGAGTGTCCTTTTAACTCACCACTAATAAGATAGCTGAAACTGCTTCTTTATAGTGAGGTGTGTTGTTAGGTGGTATGGATGATGTTGCTACTCGCAACTGCTTTTCCAGGTTTGCATCAGTCAATCTGGAGCGCAGTCGACTCTTTGTAACGACAAGTTTTGCTGAGAACTCCTCGCAGCAGTAAGTTGTTCCAAACACAGATGCATATTACACTACCTGTCGCCTCAAAGTGGGAAATCCATCACTGCTCACATCACGTTTATAAAACTCAAGCATTGGTACGTCTAATGTATACATACGAAACACAAACTGCTGTATATACTTCACATAGGATACACTGACTGCAGTACACATCACATAGAAGACACTGAGACTGTTGTATATAATTTATTTTCTATAGCACCAACATATTCTGTAGCACTTTACATTTTTGAGGGGACTTGTACATACAATAAAGACATTACAGAGTAACAACAATCGCATCAATCCAACAGATGCTAAGAGGAGCGCGGGCCCTGCTTGAAAGCTTACAATCTATGGAGGAACCAGGGAGACACGAAAGGTAGATGGTAAAAATTGCTTGTATTGTACTGTCCAGCCATCAATATAATAAATAGGGTAGTCACATAACACGGCATGAACCGGTCACCAGGCAGTATCAGTATAAGTACAGACACAGAGGACTATTAAGTGCATGGAAGGTGTGAACAGATGCTATGAGGGTCCTGATTTCGAAGAAAATTTTGTATGAGCAAAACATGGATAGTTAGACAAGTGAGGTGAGGCAATAAACCAGTCTAAAGAAATGTGTTTTAAGGCCACGCTTAAAACTGTAGATATTGGGAATTATTTGAATTGACCTGGGTAGTGCATTCTAGAGAAATGGCACGAGAAGTCTTGGAGACATGATAGGAGACTGATGTATACACACATCACATAGGAGACACTGAGACTGCTGTACACATCACATAGTAGAAGACACTGAGACTGCTGTATATACATCAAATAGGACACACTGCAACTGATATATATACACACACACATATCACATAGGAGACTGAGGCTGCTGTATATACATCACATGGGAGACACTGGGGCTGGTATACATACAGCAAGTAAGAGGCAGTGTGGTTGACGTACATACATTTCACAGGAGCAGGACAGGAGCGCAGAGTGTGCCAAAGAAAATTCTGATGCAGAAACTAGCCAGAGGCCAAACGTAATCCAGTATTTTGTGCATCGGTGTGTTGAAACAATAAACGCTGCATGCACGTGCCTGCACGCTGTGGAAAATTAAAGGGCTGGTGGTCCAAGCACTGAGTCCCATCATAAAGCTGTCTGATGGACAAAGCAAATGACCACCCTTGGTATAAAAAGACATCTAAATGGTGTTTTTTGGAGTTTGGTTATAGTAACAACTAGAATCTTTCTTCCTTTCATTTTGAGAAAAAAAATCCTTGAAAAAAAAAAAAAAAATTACTTGTGAGCTTACTTGAATAGTGACTGTAGGAAAGCAGCAGAAGCATAAGAAGTAATCATGGGGTCCATTGTAACACTAGCAGACGTTATACAGTAATAGGTCACTATCACAACAGCACCACCTTTATTGCAGGGCAACTTCACAATACAGAAATAATACACAATTATGACACAAAGAGATAATTCACACAGTGATGTAATTTTTTTTTTTCTGTGTGACATCTATAGTCATCTCAAAAACTGGACATGGAGCACGCATATAAAGAAATGGAGGCCAGTACCAGTGGCATAACTTGAAGCTCATTGTTGAGTGCAAAATCGCCAACAAGGTCCCAAAATATCAGGGTTGTCACAACTCGTCAGAATACTTGGGGCCAGGAGCTCCTTCCCTGTCCCTAACGCTAGGGACCCCCTAGCTATCCCTACTCCCCGGGACCACTTACCTTACGGAACTCCTGAACTGAATCAGCCTTATATCTGTCCCCCTCCCAGGGAAGTGGAAAGTAATAGTGCATGTATATACACAAACCAGACTAACAAGGGAAAACGTACAGGGATAAATGAAAATACCAAAACATACAAATACAGTGGGGGAAATAAGTATTTGATCCCTTGCTGATTTTTAAGTTTACCCACTCACAAAGACATGAATAGTCTATAATTTTAAGGGTAGGTTAATTTTAACATTGAGATACACTGTGTATATATATATATATATATATATATATATATATATATATTTTCATAGCCCCACCCAATCACTAAGCATCTTTCATTTCCCAACCATTGTCAGCCCCCCAGAAAGGAGCAGAGAGTACATGACAGAAATTAATCACCCCCTCCTCTATTACTGCCAGGCTCTATTGTTATCGGCAGAGAAAATCGCATCATCAGCGGCCACACACAGAGCCGCACTGCCAGGTTACATAACAGCACATCTCCAGGAACTCCCTACTCAGCACCATCTAGCTCGGGACTATGGGATGGAGGATCCGTGATGGGTATATAGGCACGGGACTATGGGATGGAGGGTCTGTGATGGATATATGAGCACGGGACTATGGGATGGAGGATATGTACGATGGGTATATGGGAACTGGACTATGGGATGGAGGATGTGTGATGGGTATATGGGCACTGGACTATGGGATGGAGGATAATAATTATAATTTGAAATAACTAACCACAGTTAGTTACTAAGCCCTGGCAACGCTGGGCTCCTCAGCTAGTCAAAAATAAAACCCAGAAAGTCACATTGTATAAATTATATACATTTATTTGCATTTTGCAGTGGGAAATAAGTATTTGATCCCTCTGGCAAACAAGACCTAATACTTGGTGGCAAAACCCTTCTTGGCAAGCACAGCAGTCAGACATTTTTTGTAGTTGATAATGAGGTTGCACACATGTCAGGAGGAAATTTGGTCCACTGCTCTTTGGAGATCATCTCTAAATCAAAGATTTTGAGGCTGTCGCTTGGCAACTCGGAGCTTCAACTCCCTCTAAGTTTTCTATGGGATCAAGGTCTGGAGACTGGCTAGGCCACACCATGACCTTAACCCCTCTCTGCCGTCAGACGTACTATTCCGTCCATGTGACCTGGGACTTAATTCCCAAGGATGGAATAGTACATCATAGGCGATCGGCCGCGTGTCAGCTGATTCTCACAGCCGACACTCGGCAGGAGCGATCACAGACCACTTAAGTATTTTATGTGACATCTCTGTGATTTAAGGGCATGAAAATTCAAAGTTGGAAAATTGCAAAATTTTCACCAAATTTCCGTTTTGTTTTTTTTCACAAATAAACGCAAGTCATATCAAAGAAATTTTACCACTATCAAAAGTACAATATGTCTCAAGAAAAGTGTCAGAATCAACAGGATCCATGGAAGCATTCCAGAGTTATTACCTCATAAAGGGACAGTGGTCAGAATTGTAAAAATTGGCCTGGTCATTAATATGCAAACCACCCTTGGGGGTAAAGGGGTTAATGTGCTTCTCTTTGAGCCACTTTGATGCCTTGGCTGTATGTTTTGGGTCATTGTCTTGCTTGAAGACTCAGCCACGACCCATTTTTAATGTCCTGGCGGAGGGAAGGAGGTTGTCACTCAGAATTTTACGTTACATGGCTCCATCCATTCTCCCACTGATGCGGTGAAGTAGTCCTGTGCCCTTAGCAGACAAACACCCCCAAAACATAACGTTTCCACCTCCATGCTTGACAGTAGGAACGGTATTCTTGTATTCTTTGGGTCATAGGCATTTCTCTTCTTCCAAACACTGAGTTGAGTTAATGCCAAAGACCTCAATTTATGTCTCTTCTGACCACAGCACCTTTTCCCAATCACTCACAGAATCATCCAGGTGTTCACTGGCAAACTTCAGATGGGCCTTGCACATGTGCCTTCTTGAGCAAGGGGACCTTGTGGGCACTGCAGGATTTTAAAACCTTTACGGCGTAATGTGTTACCAAAGGTTTTCTTGGTGAGTGTGGTCCCAGCTGCCTTGAAATCATTAACAAGTTCACCCCATGTAGTTTTAGGCTGATTATTATTATTTATTTATATAGCACCATTGATTCCATGGTGCTGTACATGAGAAGGGGTTACATACAAATTACAGATATCACTTACAGTAAACAAACTAACAATCACAGACTGGTACAGAGGGGAGAGGACCCTGCCCTTTCGGGCTTACATTCTACAGGATGGGGGACGGAGACAGCAGGTTGGGGGATTGCAGAAGTTCCGGTGTTGGTTGAGGCGATATCTCCGGTAGTGGTGAGGAGGCAGCGGGGTCATTGCAGGCTGTAGGCTTTCCTGAAGAGATGGGTTTTCAGGTCACGTCTGAAGGATCCGAGAGTGGTTGATAGTCGGACGTGTTGGGGCAAAGAATTCCAGAGGATGGGGGATATTCGGGAGAAGTCTTGGAGGTGGTTGGGTGAGGAGCAAATAAGTGTGGAGGAGAGAAGGAGGTCTTGGGAGGACAAGAGATTACGTGAGGGAAGGTTTCGGGAGATTAGTTCAGAGACATATGGGGGAGACAGGTTATAGATGGCCTTGTAGGTCAGTATTAGTAATTTGAATTGGATTCGCTGAGGGAATGGGAGCCAGTGAAGAGATTTGCAGAGGGGAGATGCGGAGGAGTAGCGAGGAGAGAGATGAATTAGTCGGGCAGCAGAATTAAGGATGGACTGGAGAGGTGCGAGGGTGTTAGCAGGGAGGCCAGAGAAAAGGATGTTGCAGTAGTCGAGGCGGGAGATGATGAGGGCATGCACAAGCATTTTAGTAGATTGAGGGTTGAGGATGGGATGGATTCTGGAAATATTTTTGAGCTGGAGGCGACAGGAGGTAGAAAGAGCTTGGATGTGTGGTTTGAAGGACAGGGATGAGTCAAGGGTTACTCCGAGGCAGCGGACCTCCGGTACGGGGGAAAGCTTGGTGTTGTCAATTGTTATTCTCTCACCTTCCTCATGATCAAGGATACCCACAAGGTGAGATTTTGCATGGTGACCCAGATCGATGTTGATTGACAGTCATTTTGTATTTCTTCCATTTTCTTAGTATTGCACCAACAGTTGTATCCTTCTCACCCAGCGTCTTACTTATGGTTTTGTAGCCTATTCCAGCTTTGTGCAGGTCTATGATCTTGTCCCTGACATCCTTATAAAGCTTTTTGGTCGTGCCCATGTTGTAGAGGTTAGAGTCTGACTGATTAATTGAGTAGATAGGAGTCTTTTATAAAGGTGACTATGTAAGACAGCGGTCTTTAATGCAGGTAACGAGTTGATTAGGAGCGTCTAACTGGTCTGTAGGAGCCAGAACGCTTAATGGTTGGTAGGTGATCAAATATTTATTTCCCACTGCAAAATGCAAATAAATTTATAAAATTTAGACAGTGTGATTTTCTGGATTATATTTTTGATATTCAATGTCTCAATGTTAAAATTAACCTACCCTTAAAATTATAGACTGTTCATGTCTTTGTCAATGGGCAAACTTACAAAATCAGCAAGGGATCAAATACTTATTTCCCCCAATGTGTGCACTCACAGACATCTGAGGCCTCTTTCACACATCCGTTGTGCGCCTGACGGCGCCCCCGGCATTTTGCCGCAGCGCCGCATCCGGCATCCAGTATGAAAACCGGATGCGCCGCATCCGGTTTTTTTGCAGGATCCGACCTGAACTTTTGAACCCACAAAAAGAGGGTTTCTGATGCCCGGAGACACTGGAAAATGTAGTAGTAGTAGTAGTAGTAGTAGTAGTAGTAGTAGTAGTAGTAGTAGTAGTAGACCTCGATTTCCAGAATCCGGATCAGACTTTTGCCGGATTGCACAAAAGTCTGATTCGGTTCCATTGAATTCTATTGTTTGCGGCTGCCTAATGCGCCGCTTCAGGCACATCAGGCAGCTCTGGCAAAAAATAAAAACGTTACATGCTGCGTTGTGTCCGGCCGCCGGAATGTACATTTCCGCCGGATCCGGACAAAAACACATACAACGCACTGACATGCGGCGCCATCCGGCGCTAATGAAAGTCAATGCAAAAAAAAAAAACGCATCCGGCATCACATTTCGCCAGATGCGGTTGGACAAAAAAATGCCGGAGGGCGCCGTCAGGCGCACAACGGATGTGTGAAAGAGGCCTAAGAGGAACACCAGGGAGAAAAGGAAGGCAAACCAAATAAGAGAGGATGAGGATTTGCACACAGCCGAAACACCAAGCAACGGTCACAGATCAACACTCCAAACGCTTTTAACAATCGACTCCTCCACTCCACACCAGGCAGTGCCAGTATATGACCAAGGCCGGTGTCACACTTACATGTGTGACACCAGCCTAACACTGGCAATCTAAATTGTCAGAGGAAAGTATATATAGGAGAGGGGAGTGGCCGATCCTGAACAGCTGAAATCATCCAAGCAGGAAAGCTTCAGAGACTAAGCTGAACAGTTTAACCCCTGCACTGCTAACAGAAACCTGCACCGTTTAATATGAAGGAGAAGTGCTTCTAATCAATGCACCAGTACATGAAATGATCAGATGCTGCTGTCTTCTGGCCCCTCTGTCTCAGTAAACCGATGATAATATACCGTGACAGTACCCCCCTTCTAAGAGGTACCTCCGGAACCTCAGGGCCGGGTCCATCGGTATGCCATGTAAAAGGACCAGATCAACCTGACCATATGAAAACCAGATGCTGGATGCATTCGCTCTTGAGGACTGTAACACTTCCAGTGTACCAGATCCTAAAGAGACCGACGAACCAAGCAAGAAGACACAATCTTGATTATCTGAAACTCCAAAAACCCATCAACAATGACCGGAGATGGAAGTGGTGGTGATAGTTCAGAGGACGCAACATTTTTTGAGCAGAAACCGGTGAAACGCATTATGAAACATAAAAATAGGTGGCAAAGCAAGACGGAATGCTACAGGATTGACCGCGGCCACAAACTTATAAGGACCGAAGAACCTGGGACCTAGTTTCTAATAAGGGACCTTTAATTTAATGTTTCTGGAGGACAACCACACCAAATCACCAATACACAAGTCTGGACCCGCCAAATGTCTCTGATCAGCCATACTCATATTTGAACCCCATCTTCTTCAAATTAAGACCCACCTTGCCACACATACGTAAAAGATGATGAAAATTGTTCCTCTTCAGGTATTCCCGAGGAATGATTTTTATTAAGAGGGCTGAACTGAGGATGAAAACCTATAGGTCTCGAAGCACAGGGACTTACCAATAGACTCATGACAAGGAATGTTCACCGCAAATTCAGCTGGAGGTAAGTAACCCAATCCTCCTGATTCTCAAACATAAAACACCCAAGATAAGTCTCAAGATTATGGTTAACGCATTCAGTTTGCCCATTAGGCTGGGGTCACACATGCGAGAAACTCGCACGATTCTCGTGCGAGTCTCTCGCATGAACACCCAGGCACTGCCGCCAGCACTCGGACTGGAGCGTGCAGCTGCATAAAATTACATGCAGCCGCACGCTCCGGTCTGAGTGCCGGGTGTTCATGTGAGAGACTACCACCAAAATAAATGTATTACTTGCAGATATGAGTAAAACAGTTATGAAACCTACTGACAAATGAGTCCAAGGTCAACTGAGAATTGCCAATGGTTAGATTGACCCAGACGGAGAAATATGAGGGGTCTTAGAATGCGCACACACACTACAGACAGCTACATACTCACGAACATCTTGATGCACCCCAGACCACCAAGAACTTCGGGTTTACTACCAGGGCGTCCGGTCAAAACTGAATCATGATGTTTACTAATAACTTTAAGGCTTCTATAACCTCTTTCTCAAGGTCAGAACTTATAGCAGCAATAGAACTACCCCTTTCTGTAGCATAGGAACTGGTTCACAATTATCTCCACCCCCAGGAAAACAACAGGATAAGGCATCCACCTTAACAGTCTTATTCCCTGGCCTATACATCACAAAAAAGCTGAATCTGGTGAAGAACAAAGAACACCTTGCCTGTCTAGGCATTAGATGCCTAGCAGATTCTAAAGATAAAAGATGCTCATGATCATTGATTACCATGAAAGGATGAACGGCCTCTTTCAAAAAATGATGCCATCTTCAAAAGCCGACTTAATGGCCAAGAGTTCCCTATTACCAATGTCAGTTTTTCTCAGCAGACGATGGTTTCTTAGAAAAATATGCACACGGACGCCATTTACTAGGAGATGTACACTGCAATAATACAGCCTCCGCCCCCACTTCATATGCATCAACTTCTACAATAAATGGCTGAGTGACGTCAGGATGTATAAGGATTGGCGCAGCTGCAAAACATCTTTTCAAGGTGTCAAAAGCCGGACCACTTGGAAAAGTCCATCCCTTTCCTGGTCATATCAGTCAGGGGTTTGGCCACTACCGAAAAGTTTTGGACAAACTTTCGGTAGTAGTTGTTGAAACCAAACACTTTTAGAAGACTTTTAGGTCCTCAGGATGATCCCAATCCAGTACCGTCTGGACTTTCGTTGGATTCATGCGAAAACCAGTGGACGATAAAAAATAACCCAGAAAAGGAATCTCCTGAACCGAGAACATGCATTTCTCTGGTTTGACAAATTATTGTCCCATAGTATCTAAAGGACCACCCTGACATGTACCTAATGTAACTCGAGGTCAGGCGAATAATCAAAACATCAAGGTAGATCAAAACAAACCTACCTGTCAGGTGACTAAAAAGGTCATTAAAAAGTGTTGAAAGACAGGGGGAGCAATACTCAAACCAAGTGACATAACAAGGTTTTCATACTGTCCCTCAGGCGTACTGAAGGCTGTCTTCCACTCATTCCCCTTCTTGATGCGAATGAGATTAGAAGTCCCCCTGATATCTAGTTCAGAAAACCGTTTGGCTCCCACAATATGATTAAAGAGGTCCGGGATAAGAGGGGAGGCTATGGATTAGATGGGGTTAGTTAAAGTCTAGGCAAGTGCGTAACCCCGAATTTTTTCTTTACAAAGAAAAATTCTGCAGTAAGAAGGTCTGATATGATCCTTTGCCAGGCTTTCTGCATATAGTCCTTCATGGCCTGCCTCTCTGGACCAGAGATATTGTATAACCTGCTCTTTGGTAGCTTGACCCCAGGAATCAGATTAACGGGGCAATCATAAAGATGATGTGGAGAAAGTTCTTGACACCATTGTTCCGTAAACACATCCCCGGAATCAGACAGGTTTTCAGGCAGAGATTGGGTACCCACCCTGGCTAGCTGGGTGCCCAAGCAGGGTTCTTGGCAAGACTCGCTCCATTTCACCACCTTCCAAGTCTGCCAGTCTACCACAGGGTTGTGCAGCATAAGCTACGGTAATCCAAGAACCAAAGGTGAGGGTAAGCCCTCTAGCATATAACAGTCAATAAATTCAGAGTGCATGGCCCCTACCTGTAAATCCAACATACAAATGACTGGAGTAAAATACTCCTTGGACAATAGCGATAATGGGTATTGATCTAGATAATATTTGTAGTTTGAGGCCACAAGCCTGGATGAACTTAGCGTTGATCAAATTAAACCCCGTCCTACTGTTCAGAAAGACAGAAATGACTACCTTATATTTTTCAAGATGGATCTCGGCTGGTAGAAAAAAATTTTAGATCTATCAACGGAGTAAATAAGTACACTCTGGTTGCCAACTTCCCCTCAACTAAGGCTCCTTAGTTTTTCGGTGGCTGTTTATGGTGGGATATGGAAGGACAAGCACCAACAAAATTGCAGGGTCATTTGACTTCATGTCGGTGAACCACCTCCGAAACTCTGAGCAATACTCCTCCGCCGGCCGATCTCCCTGCCGAAACTGACATAGCGTTCTCGGCCAGGGAGACGAGGTCAGGGTCATCGTATATGTGACCCAAAGCCTGAAAAAATTCCTCAACCTTCCAAAGCAACTGAGAGTCCCTGAAGGAGCAAAGTTACGATCCCCATCCGTTGTTCCTCAATTCTAGAGGAGTGGGAAAGTAACTTAAAGTATAGCTTACAGGCCTCCCTGAACATACCAAATATGTGTCTCCCCCAGAGTACCTATCAAAGCGCGCTCGATCTTGTGCTCCACCCGGGGCTACCTGGGAGTAGCGGTCCCCAAGCCAGCCATGCTTGAGTGTTGTTTAACAACAGAACGAAGTCCTCCCACCTTCCAGCTGAGCTGCTGCAGTTGCCTAGCCAGAGAAGTATTAGGGTCCATGATGGATGAAAAAACAGTATGGGTTAGTGTTAATGTCACAACTCTGTTGTCTGAATACCCGGGGCTCGCCTGCTTACCTGTCCCTAATGCTAGGGGCGCTCTAGCTATCCCTGCTCTTCGGATTCCTTCTGATAGTGAAAACACTGGAGCCACGTACCTTGCTGAACTCCTGAATCAGCCCTATATCTGCTCCCCTCCCTCCCTCAGGGAAGTGGGGAGTAATTGTGTATGTATATACACAAACCAGACTAACAAGGGAGTACAGGGATAAATGAAAATACCAAACATACAAATATGCACTCACAGACAGAGGAACACAGGGGATAAAAGGAAGGTAAACCAAATAAGAGAGGATGAGGATTTGCACACAGCCGAAACACCCATCACAGGTCAACACTCCAAATGTCTCTACCAACAATCGACACCTCCACTCCACACCAGGCAGTATAAGATTAACACTGGCAATCCAGATTGCCAGAAGAGAGTATATATAGTAGAGGGGAGAGGCCAATACTGAACAGCTGAGATCATCCAAGCAGGAAAGCTTCAGAGACTCTAAACTGAATAGTTTAACCCCTGCACTGCTAACAGAAACCGGCACCGTTTAATATGAAGAAGTGCTTCTAATCAATGCAGGAGTGCATGAAATCAGATGCTGCGGTCTTCTGGCTCCTTTGTCAGAGTAAATCCGTGACAACAGGTCTTTGCTAGTATTGGTCTTCTCTAATGTGCCAAATTGCCCCCTAGACTCTAGGAACTGAGCGCAGCTCTAAACCCTGCACTAACTATAGCTATGGCCCTGGCTTTGTCCACAACATGGAAGCTTCTAATGCGAATGAGGCTTTTTCAATTTGAAGACTGTGAAAAAGGAAGCTTCATCCACGTCAATCAGGAAAAGAGAAGTTGTATGACCGATAACACAAGACACTTCCAAACTAATTATACCTCTAGTGACATTTCAGGCCTCATTTCCATAGAATACAAGATATTTAAAATATTCTTTTTGTAAGGTATGCTGCACTAATGGCAAGAAACAGACATTAAGGGAATGTGCACACTATGCTTTTTTCAGGCAGATTCCACCTGAAAAAGCACTTAAAAATGCTAGAAAGAATGAACATATGCATTGAAATGTCAAAAAAATTTGCAGAGCATGTTTCTTCTTTTTGATTTTTTTCCTTTCTAACAGCTTCAGGCTTTGAAGTGACTTTACCATTCTTTAGGCAGCTTCCAAACCAAGCCATTCAGTAGGTTACACATGCAGTTAAAAAGGAAAAAAAAAAAAAAGACACACCAAAAACTAGCAAAAAGGTGCAAAAAAGATGATCTAGGATAAAAACCTTTGCTGTTTTCCTGAAGCAAATTCTGCTTCAAAAACTAAGCGGGTAAAACTAAGCGGGTACTTGGTGTCTAAAAGACGTCAAGTGCACATACCCTAAAAAGAGTTTTCAGGGGGCGGAGCCTGGACGTGCATGGAGAAGGAGGCTTGAGCCACAGCTCCTCTCCACACTGTATCCTGCCTAAGCGTCTATCTGCTTTCTAACTGCTGGTGATGGGCAAATCTGACAAGATTAATACTGGGTGCACCCCCAGGAAACACTAAGACCCCAAAAACACAGCGGGGACTGGAGGCTTTCCTGCTGAAAGGCTCAGCTACCTCAGGCTCCCAGCTACCAGACATGGCGTCGGTTCCCGCCACTGACACAGATTGTGAAGGTGACTCCACTGATGATGGGAGAGCCCTGAAGAACCGTTCATCAGGTTCAGAACAACTGACGATGCGTAACTTAAAGAAGCTGCTCGTTCAGACACATGCTCCGATCCGTGCAGATTTGCAAGATATAAAGCAGGAATTACTTAAGATGGGTAACAGAGTGGAAGCCCTGGAAACTGGCCATGCGGCCGTCCTGCATTACAGCCATGTCTCTAAGACTAAGCTACAGTCACAGCATCGACATTTGAATACTGCAATCCTCCAGCTGGAGGACTTGGAGAACCGAAACAGACGATCTAATCTACGTCTGAAAGGCTTACCTGAGTCTGTGCAGCGTGAAGACCTGGAATCCACTGCCAAAGTTCTCTTTTCCTCCCTGCTTGGCACTGAACGGGGGCAGAATATTGAAGTAGAACGGATCCATCGCGCCCTGAAACCACGGCCGGCTGAGGGTAATCCTCCCAGGGATGTAGTATGTGGACTCCTACTCTATGTGGATACCGCCGCAGTCCTGTCTGCTGCACGGGAGAAGGGCTCCCAACTCTGGGTGAATATACCGTGGACTTTTACCCTGATCTATCGCCGGCGACACTAGCAAAGAGGCGTCTGGTTAAACCTCTTTTGGATCATCTTAGGACCCACAACCTGCCTTACAGATGGCAGTTCCCCTTTGGGATTCTGGTGCTTAAAGGAACTCTTAAAGTCTCAATTCGCCATCCTGATGATCTGGCACAGGCTTGGACTAAGCTTGACATCCCTCCAGTAAAAGTTCTGTCCTGGCTGCCGATTCCTGATGAAGAGGACCTGCCACAGTTGCCTGCCGTGGACATTTGGAGCACCCCAAAAGGAAGAATAAGTCTGCAAGAAGTCGGCGACGGGACACCGCTGAAATAGAGTGAGGTTGCCGGCATTATTTCCGTCTGCTGTGCTGCTCTTTATTTGGTGAGCCTCACTCACAATGAGCCCATCGACCCGGACACTCAGGGAGGGGAGTTTTTCTTTTAGGTCCCTCTTATTCTCCGGCGGCAGGCGAGGACCCTCTGCATCAGCCTGAAGTTGGCTGCTTGCTGCTTCTCCTGACTGGGGCTGCAGGGCTCCTCAAAGTCTATTTGCCTTGCTCACAGTGGCCCGGTGAGTGACACACATTCATTGCTGTTCTTCCTATCTATGCCATGGACTTTATCCTCCTGCTAGTACTGCTGCTTACCAGTGGTTGTTACTGTTATTTTTCTTTTGGGGTTTGCTGTTTAACTGAGTGCGCAATATGTGTTTTACAGTTTAGGGGTTAACTATTCACTGTTGTTTACTGCTGTCACAGTGTTATGGTTCATTACCGTGTGCCTATTGCTACACCTAATTTGCATGCGCATAACGCGAGCAACATTTACACGCGCATAACGTGAACCACGTGTTCATTTGCGCGCGGGACCATTTGCTATCTTTGGCGCGCCACAGCCCACAGTTCACATTTTCTTGTTTGTTACTTGTTTGAGCACATTCATAGATACTGAGGGTCCTACTATTGCTATTTGCGCGTGAACTGATCACATTTTAACCAGCCGCTTGAACTGGTTTAGAGTGACTAATGACTGCACATGCACATTGATTCCCCTGTATTTCAGTTGCATTTATGCGCGAGTCCCCTTCCTCTCCGTGACGTGATCTCCCTAATTAGGTTGCATCTCCAGACGGCGCCCCCTCCCCGTGTTACAGTGCCTTGGTTGGTGCTCTTGGCCAGTTCTGTTAGATTACTGGACGGCCTCGCGCACCTCCCCTCCCTCCCTCCCCTCCTCCCTTCTCGCGCAGGCGCTCCCTGTGGAGACGGGAGGAAGATGAACTGCCTTCAGTTACAAGTGTTGGCTGGGGTCCATCTTTCCTTTGTTTGCTAACATAGCTTGTCTGTTTGCCTGTCTCAGCACCCCCTGCTTCAGGCAGACGGTGCGGTGCGACTAGGTTCTTATGGGTGGTTTTTCTTTTTATACCGCCCCCGGTTTGACTAGGCTGATGCCCATTGCCTGCATCAGACCTATCCAGACACTCCTCAGGCATGTTCAGTGGAGATGCCTCGGGCTCTGGATATTTTTTCAGGGCTTGCGGGCTCCCCATTCTGGCATCCCATCTTTGAGGAGCTCCTTTTTTCAATTCAGAGTTCTTTTGGTTACTCCTCTTTCTCTTCACCCTTCCCTATTCTTCCTTCATACTTTCCTTCCTCACTGAGCCACCAGTTTGTTTTTTCGGATCTGTTTCACCAGTTTTGCTCAGTAACCGGCCGTTCTGATGGCGTCTAGAGATAAGGTGACATTTTTGTACCTTCAACGTCAAGGGCCTAAACGTTGCACAGAAGCGTTCCCAGGTCTTTCGCTTATTACAAAAAGAGAAACCTGATGTGGTTCTCCTTCAGGAAACGCACTTCAAGGAACAAGCGATCCCAACCTCAACTAGATTCCGGTACACCTCCCTGCATCATAGCTGTAATGGTTCCCACGCTTCAGGGAGTAAGCATTGGCTTTAAAAGAGGATTACCTTTTCAAGGTGATTGCACACCAATGGATAGCGAGGGTAGGTTTTTGTTTCTGAAGGTGGCGCTGGGTGCGATGAAATTAACGATTGCTAACATTTATGCCCCCAATGTAGATCAGGCCTTGTGGCTTCCTCAAGTACTCACCTACCTGTCTGCTTTTGCTGAGGGTACTGTGGTCCTTGGGGGCGACATCAATGTCTCGCTGAAACCCTCTGCTGGACACATCCCACCAGCGTACTTCGGTGTCGTACCCCAAATTGGCCAAAATCAAACGTCCATAGCTGATGCTTCCCTGGTAGACACTTGGCGTGTCGTGCACCCAGCCAAGAGAGATTATACATTTTATTCGGCAGTGCATGGCTCCTATCACCGCATAGAGTTTTCTTGCTTTCATGGCATTCACTACCTTTCATCTCGGAAACCCGTATTGGCTGTATCTCGGTATCTGATCACGCCCCAGTTTACCTGACCCTTTCCCTACCCCGGAGCTGGGCTGCAGCTTCAACTGGCGTTTAAATACGTCGCTATTAGATGACAAGATTACGGTAACTAATCTGGCCGCGAAGCTACGTACCTTTTTTAGTGAGAATGATAATGCCGATATGCCATTGCCAACATTAATGGAGGCACATAAGGCCTTTATCCGAGGCGAATTCATAGCCTTGGGCTCCTATATGAAGAAGAAAAGATTCCAGGAACTTGGTACCCTCCTACAGCGCATCATTTCCCTGGAGCGGACCCATAAGGAAACGAGAGCCAGGCAGACGCTGAATGAATTGATAGAAGCACGGACTGCTCTCCGAAGCTTTCTTAATATTAAAATCGCGAAATCAATGCTGTACACCAAGCAGAAATTCTATGCATACGGTGACAAAGGGGGACGTATGATGTCATCTTATACGAAAATGACGCAGGATAATTGTACCATCCAGGGGTGAAGAATGATTCTGGGGCTCTGGTCCTCACTGCACAACAGATTGTGAACAATTTAGTTTGTTCTACGAGAAATTGTATAATTTAACCCCTGACAGAGATTCAGTACAATCAGCTGCTCATGATACTGCGGTCCAATCCTTCCTCGACTCCTTAACGTTACCGACGTTATCTGCTTCGGACAAGTTGTCTCTAACCGCGCCATTCTCCAGCGGGGAAATTTTGAACGCCATTAAGTCGACTCCCACCGGGAAATGTCCAGGCCCTGATGGACTCCCCATTCTATATTATAAGAAGTTTAGCGAGATTTTGGTCCCCTATCTGGAGAAATGGTGCAATGCCCTAGCTTGTGGGTCAGAGCTTCCTTTACAGGCCCTGATGGCTCACATCTCGGTCATACCGAAACCGGGGAAAGACCCTACAGCCTGCGGAAGCAATAGGCCCATATCACTGCTTAATGCAGATTTAAAGATTTGGGCAAAACTATTGGCGAATCGATTGCAGGCCCTCCGCCCCAACCTAATTCATCGCGACCAGGCGGGGTTTGTCCAGGTCGTGAAGGCAAGTTCAATGTCCATAGAGTGCTTAGTTTATCGTACTATGCGAGACGCCGATCACTTCCGTTGGTGATGCTGGGTACGGACGCAGAGAATGAGCGTTGATTGGGCCTTCATGCGCGCGGTTCTTCTCAAGTTTGGCTTTCCACCAAGTTTCGTCTCTGCGATTTTTTCGCTATACTCGAAACCCTCGGCTGCGGTTAAAGTCAACGGGACCTTCTCGCGGTCGTTCAGGATCGCCAACGGAACAAGGCAGGGTTGCCCCCTCTCCCCGTCGTTGTTTGTCCTCTGTATAGAAACCCTATTGCAATCTGTCCGTCAGGATCTACAAACGCATGGTATGTGGCAGGTGGCCGACATCACCTCATCGCGGCCTATGCCGACGATTTATTGTTTTTTCTATCCGATCCTCTTACAACATTTCCCCTGCTCCTCGATAAATTTGCCTTATTTGGCTCAATATCCAATTTTAAAATTAATTTCGCTAAATCGGAAGCAGTGAACGTCACCCTACTGGGACAAAGGTAAGAGAACTACGGGATCTCTTCCCTT
>JARQOD010000004.1:181999360-182034654 GCA_033576555.1 Oophaga sylvatica | reverse complement strand
GTCTCATAATCCTGTTTTGGATTGGAAATCTGTGTCTGTAACCAGTTGGGGCTGCCAATGTGTTAATGCCAACACTCCTGTTTTTTCTGCCTCTTCCCAGGCTCAAGATGTTCCTGACTTTTTGACTGATTTTTCTGATGTGTTTAGCGAAAGTAAATCTGCATCCTTGCCCCCCCATAGGAGCTATGACTGCGCTATTGAATTAGTGCCTGTAGTAAATTCCCTAAAGGTCGCCTTTTTAACTTGTCTGTACCTGAACATGACGCTATGCGGTCTTATATCAAGGAGTCATTGGAGAAGGGTCATATCAGACCATCCTCTTCACCCTTGGGTGCCGGTTTTTTCTTTGTGGCCAAAAAGGATGGTTCATTAAGGCCGTTATTGATTATCGTCTCTTGAACAATATCACTGTGAAATATCAATATCCGTTACCCTTGATTTCTGACCTGTTTTCCAGGGTGAAAAGTGCTACTTGGTTTACCAAGCTTGACCTCAGGGGGGCGTATAACCTTATTCGCATTAAGCACGGGGATGAATGGAAGACGGCGTTTAATACCCCAGAGGGGCATTTTGAGTACCTAGTGATGCCCTTTGGGCTCACTAATGCTCCTTCCGTCTTCCAGTCCTTCATGAATGACATTTTCAGGGATTTTGTGGATAAATTTCTGATTGTTTATTTGGATGATATCTTGATTTTTTCCAATTGACTGGACTCTCATGTGAAACATGTTCGGACTGTGTTCCAGATTTTGAGAGAGAATGCTCTGTATGTGAAGGGATCAAAGTGTCTTTTTGGCGTACAGAGGATCTCATTTCTGGGATTCATTTTGTCTCCATCTGTTATTGAAATGGACCCGGTAAGGTTCAGGCCATCTGTGATTGGGTCCAACCTACTTCATTAAAGGCTCTTCAGAGATTCTTGGGTTTTGCCAATTTTTATCGTAAATTTATTGGTAATTTCTCTGTTATTGTTAAACCATTGACTGATTTGACCAAAAAGGGTTCTGATGTGGTGAATTGGCCTCCTGAGGCAGTCTCTGCGTTTCAGGAACTTAAGCAGAGATTCACTTCTGCTCCTGTTCTACGGCAGCCTGATGTTTCTCTGCCATTTCAGGTGGAGGTTGATGCCTCTGAAATTGGGGCAGGTGCCGTTTTGTCCCAAAGAGATCCTGAGACCTCTAAAAGTAACCCTTGTGCTTTTTTCTCTCGAAAATTTTCTCCAACTGAACGTAATTATGACTGGGTAATCGGGAGTTATTGGCCATGAAGTGGGCTTTTGAAGAGTGGAGACATTGGCTGGAGGGAGCCAAACATCAGGTGGTGGTCCTCACGGACCATAAGAATCTGGTTTATCTGGAATCAGCCAAGCGACTTAATCCTAGACAGGCCAGGTGGGCCTTGTTTTTCACACGTTTTAATTTTGTGGTTTCCTTTCTTCCTGGCACTAAGAATGTTAAGGCGGATGCCCTCTCGAGGAGTTTCCTTGCGGACTCTCCTGAGTTATCTGATCCTGCTGTTATTTTGAAAGAGGGTGTAGTTCTTTCCGCCATCTCGCCCAATTTGAGACTGGCTCTGGAAGGGTGTCAGGAGGATAAACCGAGCGCTGCCCTGTTGGGAAATTGTTTGTCCCAGACCAGTGGAAGAAGAGTGTGATGTCTGAGATTCATTGTTCGCGTTGGCCGGTCATCCCGGAATTTTTGGTACCAGAGACTTGGTGAGTCGGTCCTTTTGGTGGCCTACTTTGTCTCGTGACGTCAGGGAGTTTGTGCAGTCCTGTGGGACTTCTCTCGCTCCAAGCCTTGCTCTCGCTCTAGTGGTTTGTTGATGCCATTGCCTGTGCCCAAGAGACCATGGACCCATATCTCTATGGATTTTATTTCCGACCTCCCTGTTTTCAGAGAATGACCGTTATCTGGGTGATTTGTGATAGGTTTTCCAAGATGATACATCTTGTGCCATTACCTAAGTTGCCTTCCTCCTCCGAATTGGTGCCTTTGTTCCTTCAGCACGTGGTTCGGTTACACGGCATTCCTGAGAACATTGTGTCTGACAGAGGAGTCCAGTTTGTTTCCAGATTTTGGAGGACTTTTTGTTCTAAACTTGGTGTTCAATTGTCTTTCTCCTCTGCTTTTCATCCTCAGACCAATGGACAAACTGAGAGAACAAACCAGACATTGGAGACTTATCTGAGATGCTTTTGTTTTGCTGATCAAGATGACTGGGTCTCTTTTTTGCCTTTGGCTGAGTTTGCTCTTAATAATAGGGCAAGCTCTGCACTTTGATGTCTCCATTTTTCTGCAATTTTGGGTTTCACCCTCGATTTTCTTCGGGACAGACGGAGGCTTCTGTCTGTCCAGGTGTTGACTCTGTTGTGGAGCGTATGCAGCAGATTTGGGACCAGGTAGTGGAGAGGTTGTCCCTCTCTCAGGAGAAGGCCCAGCGGTTTGCCAACCGGCATAGGACTGATGGTCCTCGGTTTAAGTGGGGGACTTGGTCTGGTTGTCCTCAAGAAATATCCCTATGAGAGTTGCATCTCCTAAGTTTAAGCCTAGGTTCATTGGACCTTATAAGATCATGGAGATTCTTAATCCTGTTTCCTTTCGTTTACTTCTTCCAGGGACATTTAAGATCCATAACGTGTTCCACAAGTCCTTATTGAAGAGGTTTGTCGAGCCAGTGGTTCCTATGGCTGCGCCTCCTGACCCTGTTTTGGTTGAGGGCAATCTGGAGTATGTGGTTGAGAAAATATTGGATTCTCGTTTTTCTAGACGGAAACTCCAGTATTTGGTTAAGTGGAGAGGTTATGGTCAGGAGGACAATTCTTGGGTGTTTGCTTCGACATGCATGCTAGGAGACTGATCCGTGCGTATCACAGAGCTCATCCTGACCGACCTGGTTGCACAAATGAGGGTTCGGTGACCCCTCCTCAAGGGGGGGGTACTGTTGTGAATGTTTTAGAAATGAATTCTGAGCAGAAGCTCCCTCTGGTGGTTCAAACAGTACTGAACCATTCAATGAGGATTGGCAATCAGGAATATGACTGGCTGGATATAAGGGAGGTTCCCTCCCATCATGGTTGCCGGTGATCAATTGTTCTTGTCTCAACGTTGTTTCCTGGTTCACTTGGAAGCTTGCTGAGTCTTGCCTCTTCTCCTGCTCTCAGATAAGATATTTTCTGTTTTTTGTTTTTGTGCTTACCATTTGCATATTTCTCTGCATTTCTGTAAGTTAGCCAGGTTCCCCTCCCCTGGGGGCTTGGGCTCCTCTCAGTTCCTCTGGAGCCACTGTTATTTGTTCATTTGCCTTTTCCAGTTTTTTCAGTGGCTGCGGCTTAGTTTTGTTACACCAGAGAACTATTTAGGTGGTAGAGGTCGTGTGATCTCAGGTGTTTTTGCAATTAGTAGCGTTGGCTTTTTTTAGGGTTTTTTTGGATTGCAGTAAGTATCCTTCCTATCCTTTTCTGTCTAGGCAGATTGGGCCCCAACGTTTGCTCATACTATTTTCTGTCTGTGTCTGTATTTCCTCTTGTCTAACCGCCATTACATGTTTGGGGGCTTCCTATGTTCTTTGGGGATCTGCTCCGGGCAGATAGCTTTCCTCTTTCTATCTTTAGGTGTAGTTAACCTCTCAGGCTTTGACGAGGCGTCTAGGACCAACGTAGGAACGCTCCACGGCTGCCTTTAGTTGTGGTGGTTAGTCAGGGTACTGCAATCCAGTAGATTCCAACCTCTCTGGTGTATTGCCGTTTTTGCCTGCTCTCCTGTTATGAACTGCTACAAGCACTAAGGAAAGATGGGAACTCTGTCCCTACAATAAAACTGAGCTTGATCCCTACGATGTAACGGGGAACCTGATCCTGCGACCAGACCCGCTAAAGTCCTCAGCTAGTCTGAACGAAGACCTATAGTTGCGAGGGAGGAATCCCTACAAGATCTAGGGACTGGGAGAAAAGGTGGACACCTCCTAACAGAAATTGTAGCAGGAAAAATTAAACAGAAAACAAATTACTACGAGATCCTAAGATTAAGCAAAACTGACAGAGTAAGGCACCTAAGCACCCGGCTAGCTTAAGAGTAGATAATACAATGAAGTCCAGCAAAGCCAGAAGGGCGGAGCCAGACTAAATAGGGAAAAAAGGTCATGTGACCAGCAAACTGAAACAAAATCTAACAAGAGGGTTCTAACAGTACCCTCCCTTCTAAGAGGATCCTCCGGATCCCCTAGGACTTAGGCTTATCCGGAAACCTCTTGTGAAACGCTCTGACAAGTCTAGACGCAGAAACATCATCCTCCCTCACCCATGAGTTATCCTCGGGTCCATAACCCTTCCAGGCGACGAGATACTGCAAACTCCCTCTATACCGTCTAGAATTTAGGATGCGGGAAATCTCATATTGCCCGTCCTCCACCACCAGGGGAACAGTGGCCGAGACGTCTCCATCTGAGACCTCAGCTTTTTTCAAGAGAGAAACATGAAACACCGGATTAATCTTCCAGGAGGTGGGAAGCTCCAACTTAACAGCAGATTGGTTAATAACCTGAAGCACCTTAAAGGGCCCTACAAACTTGGGACCCAATTTCTTAGACGGAATCCTCAAGCGCAGATTCTTAGAGGACAACCAGACCATGTCACCAATAGCAAACAAAACCTCTTGTCGTTTTCTATCAAAATACTCTTTGGATCTTTTGTTAGCCTCCTGAAGATTACCACGCACATCAGTCCAAACTCTCTGCAACACACCAGAAAAATTCTCCTCTTCAGGTACAGCCGATCCCAACTTGGAAAATGACCCAAAAGACGGATGTCTCCCAGTACAACAAAAAAAAGGCGAACAACCAGCAGAAGCGGATGTATGATTGTTAAGAGCAAACTCAGCAAGTGGCAGAAACTCAGACCACCCCTCTTGATTATCAGTCACAAAACAACGCAAGAACTGCTCAACATCCTGGTTTTTCCTTTCTGTCTGGCCATTAGACTCAGGATGATATCCGGATGAAAACGACAAATGAACTCCCAACCTGTCACAAAAGGCGCGCCAAAAACGAGCCACAAACTGAGGTCCCCTATCAGAAACAATGTCAGTAGGAACACCATGTAGTCTGACTATTTCCTTGACAAAGGCCTTAGCGGAGTCTTAGCGCAGGGCAATTTGATGAAAGGAACCAAGTGACACATCTTGCTAAAACGGTCCACGACCACCCAGATGACAGTGAAACCCTCAGAGGGGGGAAGGTCAGTAATAAAGTCCATAGCCAAATGTGTCCAAGGTGCACTAGGGACCTCCAGAGGGCAAAGCAACCCTGCAGCATGAGTATGAGAAGACTTAGATCTAGCACACACAGTGCATTGACGCACCCACTTAATGACTTCCTTCTGCCATCCAGGCCACCAAAAGCTGCGACCCACAAGTCTCTTGGTCTCAGAGATTCCAGGATGACCTGCCAACCGAGAGTCATGACATTCAACAAACAAATCTCTCCTCAGGGTACCAGGCACAAACAACCTCCCATGCGGCGTGTTAGATGGGCATTCTCCTGTGCTTTAAGAATCTCATCTTCCAACACGGAGTCCAAAACCGCAATAACAACCCCCTCTTGCAAAATGTTTTCCTCCTCCTCAGTACCCACCATAGGAGAAAAGCTGCGAGACAAAACATCAGCTTTAACATTTTTAGTACCTGGGATGTAAGTAACGGTAAAATTAAAGCGTGAGAAAAACAGTGCCCACCTAGCCTGACGGGCATTCAAGCGTTTGGCAGCATCAAGGTAGATCAGATTTTTATGATCGGTGAAGACTTGAACGGGAAATTCCGCTCCCTCCAAAAAATGACGCCAGTGTTCAAATGCGAGTTTAATTGCCAACAATTCCCGATTACCGATTTCATAATTTAGTTCAGACTCAGAAAATTTCTTTGAAAAAAAAGCACAGGGATGTACTCCATCCGTCTTTTCCTGAGACAACACCGCGCCGACCCCCACAGAAGAAGCATCAACCTCAACCAAAAATGGTTTAGTCACATCAGGCTGCGTAAGGATGGGAGCAGAGCTGAACCTCTCCTTTAGCAACACAAAAGCCTCAATGGCCTCAGTAGTCCACTGAACCGCATCAGCACCTTTCCTGGTGAGATCGGTCAGAGGTTTGGCAATCACAGAAAAATTTTTTATGAATTTTCTATAATAATTGGCGAACCCCAAAAACCTCTGTATTGATTTCACACCAATAGGTCTAGGCCAATCCTGCACAGCTTGCACTTTCACAGGGTCCATCTCAAAACCTTCACTGGAGACAATGTAGCCCAAAAAACTAAGTCTCTGTACAGCGAACTCACATTTTTCTAGTTTGGCAAAAAGTGAATTATCACTCAGTAACTGTAATACTTCACGCACACTCCTCCAATGAGACTCCAAATCCGGTGAATAAATCAAAATGTCACCCAAATACACAACCACACTTCTGCCGATCAAAGGTCTAAGGATGTCATTAATAAGATTCTGAAAAAATGCCGGAGCACTGGAAAGTCCAAAGGGCATGACCAGATTCTCAAAATGACCCAGTGGAGTGTTAAACGCAGTCTTCCATTCATCCCCCTCCTTCATGCGCAACAAATTGTATGCCCCTCGAAGATCAATTTTCGAGAACCACTTGGCCCCCACTAACTGATTAAACAAATCAGGAATCAATGGCAGTGGGTAAGGATTGCGTACAGTAATCTTATTAATCTCACGAAAGTCTAGACAAGGCCGTAAACCGCCGTCCTTTTTTTTAACAAAAAAAAATCCAACCGCCACAGGAGATTTGGAAGGCCTAATGTGACCGGCGGCCAAGCTTGTCTGTATGTATTCCTCCAAAGCCTTTCTCTCAGGAATAGTCAAATTAAATAAACGACTTTTAGGAAGAGTTGCTCCAGGGACAAATTCAATCGCACAATCATAATCTCTATGAGGAAGCAATACCTGCGATTCCTTATCAGAAAAAACTTTCCAAAAATCCTGAATAGGTACAGGTAACTCCCCCTTAACTACAGCAGCAATACGCCCGTTACAACACTTGTCATAACACTTAGGACTCCAGGACTTAATTTCATTGGTAGACCAATCCAGTACCGGATTGTGCAATTTTAACCAGGGTAACCCCAAAATCACCGGTGAGGGCAAATTATTCAAAACTACCAAATCCAAATTCTCTTGATGAACACCATTAATAGTAAGAGGAAATTCACAGATATGGTGAGTAACATTTTTCAAGGGAGAGCCATCCACAGACACCACATTAATAGGAGAAGACAGAAGTTTGGGTTTTAATTTTAGTTTTTCCAAAAATTTCCCATCAATCACATTGAGAGTTGAACCACAATCCACAAATACCCGAAACTCCATTAATTCCTCCTCAACACCAGTGGTAGCAGAAAGAAAGACACCTTTATTGTTTAAACAAGCTATGCGGGCGACACTGACCTCATTTTTTTTTTCTCTTTATTCATTCGAAGCGCACAGTTCTTAATGAAATGCTCAAATTTACTACAGTAGAAACACAAAACTTGAGCAAATCTGCGTTCTTTTTCCCGAGAGTGAGGTGCCATTGCTCCAATTTCCATCGGCTCTGCAATGTCAGTACATTCCTTCTCCAAACCTGGAGCTGACAAAGCAGACTTACTCTCATTAACCCTTGCACGCAGTCTCCTATCCACCCGTATGGCCAATTGCATAGCCTCTTGCAAGTTACCAGGTATAGGATAAGCAATCAGCAAATCTTTAACCCTTTCACTTAATCCTGCAAGAAATAAACTTTTCAAAGCTGAATGTTCCAGCCCACCTGAGTGGACCACCTACGGAAGTGAGTACAATATTTTTCCACATTACCCGATCCCTGTCTCAAACGTCTCAACTCTATCTCAGCTGATGAAACACGATCCGGATCGTCATACAACAACCCCAAAGCAGAAAAAAAACCATCCACTGATCCAAAGCATGGATCACTAGGCTGCAGAGAAAAGGCCCAGTCCTGAGGTTCTTTGCGCAAAAGTGACATTATGAACCCTATGCGCTGTGATTCATCACCAGAGGATCTGGGTCTCAAACGAAAATACAACAAGCAAGCATTTTTAAAAAAAAAAAAATCTTGTTGTTCACCAAAAAATAAATCAGGCAAACGTACCTTTGACTCCACGAAATGTGCTCCAGAACAACTACTCACGTGTTGCTGGATTTCAGCCACCTCCAGAGAGAGACCCTGTAGGCGTTCAGCCAAATCCCGAACCGACACCATGATGAAAACAGAAAATCTTTACTTAGAGATTTTTTTATTTTTTTTTTTTTATTTCTTGGCTGGACTTACTGTTATGAACTGCTACAAGCACTAAGGAAAGATGGGAACTCTGTCCCTACAATAAAACTGAGCTTGATCCCTACGATGTAACGGGGAACCTGATCCTGCGACCAGACCCGCTAAAGTCCTCAGCTAGTCTGAACGAAGACCTATAGTTGCGAGGAGGAATCCCTACAAGATCTAGGACTGGGAGAAAAGGTGGACACCTCCTAACAGAAATTGTAGCAGGAAAAATTAAACAGAAAACAAATTACTTCCAGATCCTAATAGATTAAGCAAAACTGACAGAGTAAAGGGTATGCCACACTAAACAATATCGCTAACGGGATCGCTAAAAACGTCACTATTTAGCGATCCCGTTAGCGATATTGTTCAGTGCGGCAGCTTCAGCGACGAGCTTCCTGCTGTGATCTCGCTCGTCGCTGGAATCGCTCCGGACCCTATTTTCTCGTCGGCGCTCCGCTGGGTAAGTATCTAATCGCTGTGTGCACCTTTTCTTAGCGATTTAGCGGTACTTTTGTACCGCTAAAGTCGTTAAGAAGATCGCTAACGGCGATAGCGTCGTTAACTATATCGCTAAATGCGGCAGCATTTAGCGATATAGAAACAATCCCGCTAGCGATCTCATTAGTATGCAACGCTAACGAGATCGCTAGCGGGATGTTTAGTGTGGCAGTACCTTAAGGCACCTAAGCACCCGGCTAGCTTAAGAGTAGATAATACAATGAAGTCCAGCAAAGCCAGAAGGGCGGAGCCAGACTAAATAGGGAAAAAAGGTCATGTGACCAGCAAACTGAAACAAAATCTAACAAGAGGGTTCTAACATCTCCTCAGCTACCAAAACATAACAGAGGGCAACTTGATAAAGCAAAGAAGGCTCTTTTGGATCTACCTAGGAATGAGTTGGCGGAGGAGCCCAGGGGGAATCCTGGATTGTCTGCAATGGGAGTTAGAGGGCCTTGGGGATCAATTAGTGGGCCCTTAAGATTGGTCAAGTATAGAATTATAAGAGTGTGACCAACACTAAATGACAATGGGACATCCCTGTGTCGTGCAATAGGTGGCCAAATCCACGGTAGGGAATGGGGATGGAATAGGAGAAAATGTCCTGGGCAATAATGTCCCAAAGCTTAGAGTGTGAGCATTGTGCTAAATTAAGGATTCGAGAATGGGCTTCTGCCAGGTAGTATCTACGGCAGTCAGACGTCTTTAGGCCTTTTTAACATATTGGCTCTGATCCTAGAACAACCCAAGGACCACACAAAGCAGGTGAGAATGCACTGAATCTTATTCCAAAAAGAGGAGGGGATATGTATTCAGATGGCCTGGAAAAGGTATAGCAGCCTAGAAAGGATTGTCATTTTGATTATGTTAATCCTACCAAACAAAAAGAACTCGGTACGGTTCCATGAAATAAGTTCCCCTTCCAGTCTGGATAAGAATGGTTGAAAATTCATATTGAATAGCTTAGAAAGGTCCGAAGAAATACAAATGCCTAAGTAATTGATGGCTTCGTCTGTGGGCCATCGAAAGGGGAAATGACTTTTCAAGGATTTAATTGTCTGTGGAATAATGAGATGTTGTCAGTGTTTATTGTAAAATTGGACCATTTCGCAAACTGCGACAATTCCACCAGTAGTGTCGGGAGTGATATAAGTGGGTTAGAGAGATAGAGCAAATGGTCATCTGCAAATACAGGACATTTGTTTTCCTGACCTATATTCACAATACCACGAATGTCGGGTTGGTCCAAATGGCGCCCATAAGGCTCTTCATAACCAACAACTATAGAAGAAGCGATAGTGGACAACCCTGATGAGTGCCATTATTAATTAAGAATGGGTCAGAGGACCTACTGGGGGGGGGGAGGGCGAAGCTGGGCCTGATACCTCATTATAATATGTGAATTTTTTTTATCAGTTGTTTTGGGTGATGTTATATATTTAGGTCTATAATAGAAATGTTTTATATAAGAATAGAATTTTGTCTTCCACAGGAAGTTAAGATCACACGATTTTGATTGTAAGGTGTAATGAATGTGAATTACTGGACAGCATGGTGCTAGATTGTTAGCTATACTGAAATGATGTATGCTTGTTACCCATAGGTTATTATGTTTGTATGTGGTTCTTTATGTGAAGGTTGCTAATGATGTTTGTAACAAAACTAAATGATAAAAAATGGTTTCAATAAAATGATTTGATTTGAAAAAAAAAATAATGGGTCAGAGAGAGAACCATTAATTTTAAGTCTTGCGGAGGTGGATTGATACAGAACACATATTTTAGAGTTGGGCCTAAGACTATATGGTCTAAACTTTGGCCGAGAGTGTGCCATGAGACCCTGTCAAAAGCACGGAATGGCGGTGATGTATGTGACATGCATACTCCTAAAGGCAGAAGACATCTAGTATGCTCTGCCTCGCTCCATAGAAGTATATGGAGCGAGGGTATGGCCTTCTAGTGGGCTTGGTCGTCCAGTGGGCACAGCTGTCTAGTGGGTCCAGCCTCGCTCCATACACTTGTATGTGCCAACTAGAAGGTTTCTTCTTGCCTGGGAGTATGCATATCGCATATATCACCGCCATTCCCGGCTCATCCTCACAGTGGAAAGTGCATGCGCTGGGGGGGCATTCAAAAATCTGCAGTCACACAGAGTGGCTGCAGACTTTTCATTTTAGACCAGACAACTCCTTTAAGGTAACTAACTGGGTAGGGAACGACTTATATGTGGATTTCTTTAATTATATGAGAAGGTTATTGGGGGGGGTGAAAGGTGCTTCCAGATCTTTTATTACTTCGTTAGGCAATTTCTTAAACCGGGAGGGTAAAAGGGTTAGGAGGGCTAGATTTGAATTTGTCAGGGAGAGGTTGTATAGTTTGGAATATTAGGATCTGAGAGCATTGGCAATCTCAGAGGTGGTATATACCTGACAGCCATTAGAATTTTTGATGCCAGGGATACAGTTTTGTGCAAGTTTCACCTTTAAATCTCGTGCCAGCATTCATCCAGACTTATCACGGTATTCATAAAATTTGCTACAGCCTATTTGTAGGTATCCGTTATAAGAGGTCTCCAATAAATGTTTGACCTCCCATATAGCCTGAAGGAGATCTCTAAGAGTTGATGTAGACAGAGCATGTTTATGTAACTGCTCAAGTTTAGTGACGTTTTGAAGAGCATCTTTGAGGGTTTGGGATCTTTTCTTTTTGATTCTGTTGCTATGTTTAATGAAACCACCTCGCAGAACACATTTTAAGATTTCCCATTTAATTGGAAGTGAAGTATCATCAGCAGAATGGTCCAAAATAAAGTTGGCTATGATCGATTGGATGCTCACAGAATCCAAGAGTAAAGAATTGTTGAGACGCGAGGACCAAACAGTTTTTCTAAGAGAGGAAATTTTGAGAGAACAAAACACTGGTGCATGGTCGAACCAAAGAATGCTTCGTATGCTGGTAGAAACCAGCCAGGGTAAAGCACTGTGCTGGAGCATAATGTAGTTCTGGTGACTATACGAGTCTTATGGGGTAGAGTAAAAACTGTAGTCTCTATCTAAGGGATTCAGTAATCTCCAAGTTTCGAATAACTGTAGGTGAGAGAAAGGTTTATTAATATGTTTGATGACTATGTAGGAGAGTTGGATTTGTGTTTGAAGTTATCCTAAGTCAGATCTAGGGTGGTGTTTAATTCACCACATAAAACCAGGGTACCCTTAACCAAAAGAATAGAAGAACCAATTAAGTTGTATAAGAAGGCTTGATCTTGATTAGGGGAGTAGGCATTAATGATTGTGAGGATTTAGCCTTCCATAGAGAGGGTTAGAATTATGTATCTAGTGTTTGGGTCAATAGTACCGTTGATTACTTGATGTGACAGAAATCTATGGATCGCTATTGTTACTCCTTTTGATCTTGAAATGGGATTATTGGCCATGTGCCTATTTGTGTAATATTTGTTTTTAATCGTTTGGGATCAGTTAGTTTTAAAATGTGTTTCCTCAAAGCAAATGAGGTATACCTTACAATACAGGAAGTAGTGAAAGATCTGAGACTGTTTTTCAGGGGTGTTGAGCCCCTTCTTGTTGAAGAACACTTTGTTTAGATATGACATTTTTATTAGGAGATTTTTCACCTTGATGAAGAAAGTCTGATCACATACTGAAGGCCGAAAGGAGGAGGTTAACAAAAAGAGAAAACCGATATAAAAACAAAACAAAATCAGTAGGGTAGCTACTGCAGCATAAGCTAAGGAGAAGCACCTGTAACGCAAGAGCTTGCACGTCTCAAGAAAATGCGACAGGGGCTCCCAACCTATTGGGGTGGAAGTCATAACATAAGAACAGCTTCTAAAAATAAGAGAGAACATGGATTAACACAGGCAATCACATAAAAATGGATAGCAATGCACCACCAATGAAGAAGGTAATAACAAATTGTCTTAGACAAGGTACATAACTTGCATGTTTATTAAGGACGTGCATGGCTATAAAAGAAGGGCAACATCTTTATGAAAACAATGATGTAATAATAATAATAATATAATAATAATCTTTATTTATATAGCGCCAACATATTCCGCAGCGCTTTACAGTTTAACAGTTTCAAAACACAAGTCATAGGTAACAACGTTAACAATACAATAATTAAAGCAAAATAAGCCGACCCTGCTCGTGAGAGCTTACAATCTACAATGAGGTGGGGGAGATACAAAGTACAGGTGTGTATATACAATAGTGCATTTACAATGATGGTCCAGCCATCTTGAGGGAGTGAGGCATGGATGGAGATAGTGAATGGGCTACACATACACACTTAAACATAGAACGACTTTGGTTAGTGAATATGATAGGCCACTCTGAACAAATGTGTTTTGAGGGAGCGCCTGAAACCATGCAAATTGTGGATAGTCCTAATTTCTTGGGGTAGAGCATTCCAGAGGATTGGCGCAGCGCGGGAGAAGTCTTGGAGTCGGGAGTGGGAGGTACGGATTAGTGCAGAGGTTAGTCGAAAGTCGTTTGCAGAGCGCAGCAGTCGGTTAGGCCGATAGATAGAAATGAGGGAGGAGATGTAGGGGGGTGCTGCACTGTGGAGAGCTTTGTGGGTGAGAACCAGTACTTTGAATTGGATCCTATAATGAATGGGCAGCCAGTGTAAGGACTGGCGAAGAGCGGACGAGTCCGAGTACCGATTAGCCAGATGGATGACCCTGGCTGCTGCATTAAGGATGGACTGGAGAGGGGATAGTCAAGTAATGGGGAGGCCAAGTAATAGAGCGTTGCAGTAGTCCAGGCGGGAGTGGATCAATGCTACAGTGAGGGTTTTTGTTGTTTCCATGGTGAGAAAAGGGCGGATTCTAGAGATGTTCTTTAGGTGTAGACGGCAAGAGCGGGCAAGAGATTGTATATGGGAGGTGAAGGAGAGATTGGTGTCAAACATAACACCCAGACAGCGAGCCTACTGCCGGGGTGTTATTATGGTGCCGCCCACGGAGAGGGAAATGTCAGATTTAGGGAGGTTAGTAGACGGCGGGAGCAGAAGGAGTTCAGTCTTGGAGAGGTTAAGTTTCAGATAGAGAGCGGACATGATGTTGGAGACTGCGGACAGACAGTCGGTGGTGTTCTGTAGAACAGCGGGGGTAAGGTCGGGGGATGACGTGTATAGTTGTGTGTCATCGGCATAAAGATGGTACTGAAAGCCAAATCTGCTGATGGTCTGTCCAATTGGGGCCGTGTAGAGAGAGAAGAGAAGGGGGCCAAGGACTGAGCCCTGGGGTACACCGACAGTGAGAGGAAGAGGAGATGACGTGGAGCCAGAGAACGAAACACTGAAGGAGCGGTCAGAAAGATAGGAGGAGAACCAGGAGAGAACAGTGTCCTTAATACCTAGTGACTGGAGCCTAGACAGTAGGAGACAGTGGTCAACAGTGTCGAAAGCTGCAGAAAGGTCGAGTAGAATGAGCAGAGAGTCGTCGCCGTTACGTTTTGCTGTAAGAAGGTCATTGGTCACTTTGATGAGTGCAGTTTCAGTCGAATGTAGGGGGCGGAAGCCGGACTGTGAAGGGTCTAGGAGGGAGTGAGTGGAGAGGTAACGGGTAAGGCGGGAGTAGACTAGGCGCTCCAAAAGTTTAGAGATGAAGGGGAGATTGGAGACCGGTCTGTAGTTGTTTGTGCAGGAAGGGTCAAGAGTGGGTTTCTTTAGTAATGGAGTAATGATGGAGTGTTTGAAGGAGGATGGGAAAATGCCAGAGGAGAGTGAGAGATTAAAGATTGTAGTTAGGTGAGTTGTGACAACTGGAGAGAGAGACTGGAGGAGATGTGAGGGGATGGGGTCGGTAGTGCATGTAGTCGGACGAGAGGAAGAGGAGTCTGGAGACTTCTTCTTCTGTGATGGGATCAAATGTGGAAAGTGAGCCAAGGGAAATGCAGGGTGGGATGGGAGTCACAGCACTTGGTGGTTGAGAGCAGATTTCCTGACGGATAGTATCTATTTTTTCTATAAAGTGGGAGGCCAGGTCGTCAGCACAAATGTCTGTGATAGGGGCTTGTGCTTTTGGCCTGAGGAGGGAGTGAAAAGTGTCAAAAAGTTTCTTGGGGTTGTTGGCTAGTGAGGAGATCAGTGTGGTGAAGTAGGTCTGTTTGGCGAGGTGAAGGGCAGCATTATAAGTTCTTAACATGAATTTAAAGTGGATGAAGTCTTCTGGTGTGCGGGTTTTTCTCCAGAGGCGTTCAGCACTCCTAGAGCATCGCTGAAGAAGTCGAGTTTGCAATGTGAGCCAGGGCTGTTTTACTGTGTGTTTGGAGGTTCTGAGGGTGAGCGGTGCTACTTGGTCAAGGGTGCTTTTAAGAATGTCATTGTAGTGATGAACAGCCAGATCAGGACAGGAAAAAGAGGAGATTGGGGACAGCGATGAGTGTAGGGAGTCTGAAAGTGTCTGAGGGTTAATGGCTTGTAGATTTCTGAATGTGTGGTAGGTAGGAGTGCGCTGGGGTGGTGGAGGATTTGTGAGCGTGAAGGAGAGAATGTTGTGGTCAGAGAGTGGAAGCGGTGAGTTATTTAGGTGGGAGATTGAACAGAGGCGGACAAAGACCAGGTCAAGGGTGTTGCCATCCTTGTGTGTCTCAGAGGTTGAAAGCTGTGAGAGGCCTAGAGAAGTGGTTAGTGATAGAAGCTGAGATGCAGATGTGGAAGTAGGGCTGTTAATGGGGATGTTGAAGTCTCCAAGGATAAGGGTTGGTAGTTCTGAGGACATGAAGTGCGGCAGCCAGGCTGAGAAGTGGTCAAGGAACTGGGTGGGTGAGCCTGGGGGCCGATATATGACCGCTACTCTGAGGGAGAGGGGATGGAAGAGCCTGATGGTGTGGACCTCAAAAGAAGGGAATGAGAGTGATGGAATTGGGGGGATGACCTGGAAAGTGCATTGTGGGGACAGGAGTGTGGCGCTTCCCACGGCTGTGGGGCGCCAGGACATGGCATAGCTTGCCTAGCTAGCCAATGCTCCCACGCCGCCAGTCCACGACGACGTGAGGCATGGGTCCCAGATGATAAGAGAATGTGGACCCACTGGACCACGGAGGGAGACCCGGGCCTGCCCGGACTAGGGAAGGGCAGCGACCGGGATCCGTGGCAGCTGAGCATGTGGGCAAGGTGGCGACCTGCAGGACTAGACAACACCGCACAACTTCAGGTAAGAAGAAACAAAAGTTTACTTAAAGAAACACAGTACATAAACAGAACATAAGACCGGGCTCCCAATTCCGCACATCAGAGAAGGGTACACGACTCAGAATCACTGACGAGTGTTGGGAGGACATCACGGGTAGATGCAGTCCAGGGTTATCTGGCACGGGCATACTTAGACGGCCTCTCTCTCAGGCCTTAGGCGTAGCACAGGCTCAGCAGGAGAACATCAGACACCGACCTCAGACAGACTTCAGACGATGGCGGGGTCATCACGGGTTGATGAAGTCCAGGATCATCTGGCACGGGCATACTAGTATGGCCTCACTCTCAGGCCTCGGGCGTAGCACAGGCTCAGCAGGAGAACATCAGACACCGGCCCAGGACGAACGTCAGACGATGGCGGGGTCATCACGGGTTGATGAAGTCCAGGGTCATCTGGCACGGGCATACTAGGACGGCCTCTCTCTCAGGCCTCAGGCGTAGCACAGGCTCAGCAGGAGAACATCAGACACCGACCCAGGACAGACGTCATCACAGGGTAGACCAAGGAGGAACCGGCAGGACATCGGAACATCAGGAACACGGACTGGATCTCAGGGACACAGGAACACGGACAGGAAATCAGGAACACGGATTGGATCTCAGGGAGTCAGGAACACAGACAGGAACACGGACTGGAACCTCAGGAACACGGATTGGGTCACAGGGAGTCAGGAACACGGACTGGAAGATCAGGAACACGGATTGGGTCTCAGGGACACGGACTGGAACACAGGCATCAGACTCCGGACATCTGGTACCGATCAGCGGGCTCCGGACATCAGGTAGAGATGGATAGGATCCGGACATCTGGAAGTGGTCATCGGATATCAGGCAGTGGTCATCAGGGAGGACACGGACATCTGGCAGCGACCTGAAAAGGAACCCCAGCGGTCTGGTGCAAGCCCCGCCAGGCTCAACGGGAGCTGGCCGGGGATTTGCACAGAGGCTGAGTACATAGTAACAGAAACTCAGCACACACCGGACTCCTCCCTCCAAGATGAACTCAGGTTATATAGCAAGGATTCACAGTCACTGGCACAGGGTTCTGGACAGGCAGGTTTGTCACAGCAAGTGACCAAGGAAGTCTCGGGGGTGTAATGGTAGACAGGGTCCGAAGGAGGTTGTAATGGTAAGTAACCGAGGCAGTCTCTGGACAGGCAGGTTGTCACGGCAAGTGACCAAGGCAGTCTCTGGGACAGGCAGGTTGTCACGGCAAGTGACCAGGCAGTATCTGGACAGGCAGGTTGTCACGGCAAGTGACCAGGCAGTCTCCGGGCAGGCAGGTTGTCACGGCAAGTGACCAGGCAGTCTCTGGGCAGGCAGGTTGTCACGGCAAGTGACCAGGCAGTCTCTGGGCAGGCAGGTTGTCACGGCAAGTGACCAGGCAGTCTCTGGGCAGGCAGGTTGTCACGGCAAGTGACCAGGCAGTCTCTGGGCAGGCAGGTATATACGACCTGATATGGTGGAGCCTCCAGGTAGGCTGCAGTCGGATGGCAGATGATCGCTCCCAGGTGAGCAGGCAAGAGCCGGGGATCTCTGCAGATGATGTCCGAACTTCCGGATGGAGCTGCAGTCGGATGGCAGATGATCGCTCCCAGGTGAGCAGGCAAGAGCCGGGGACCTCTGCAGATGATGTCCGAACTTCTGGATGGAACTGCAGACGGATGGCAGACAGGCAAGCCGAGAGGTAACAGGCAGGTAACTGGAATCAGGAGCTGATGGCTGAAACAGAGTTAGACTGCACAGGAACAACATTCAGGTACAGGATGCGATCCAGGATCAGGGATTCAGGTAATTAGACACAGCAGGAACAGGCCTGGATATACAGCCTCCAGGAACAGCGATCTGAGTAATCAGCCCCCAGCATAGGCGGAAACACAAGACACAGTTCAGACATTCAGGTACAGGGTTAGATCCGGGATCAGGGGTTCAGGTAATTAGACACAACAGGAACAGGCCTGGATATACAGCCTCCAGGAACGGCGATCTGGGTAATCAGCCCCCAGCATAGGCGGAAACACAAGACACAGTTCAGACATTCAGGTACCGGGTTAGATCCAGGATCAGGGAACAAGACACAGCAGGAACAGGGAATCAGCTCTCCAGAGCTGATCAACTTCAGAGCAGGAGCTGAACACACAACCACATACGGCTAGGTTCAGGGATTCAGTGTGGATTCAATGTGAAGCTCTGGCAATGCCCACTAGGGCTGGGGAACTTTATATATGAGCTGCTTCACAGCGATAGGCTGGAGCAGTAATTCTAGTAAACACCCAATCCACATAAAAGCAGGACAGGTGTGGGCCGCGCCCCCTATGCAGAGCCAGACAGCACAACACAGAGGGAACCCAACAATGGCTGCTGCCAAACACGTAGTAAGTCATGCACCACTGCAGAGGACTTTGCAAGCTACGGACGGCCTTCACAGCAAGTCAGGAACCGCACATGCGGGCGGTCATGCAAAGCAGCGGAGCCACTCACGCAAGTACGGGTACGCAGCAGAGCCGGGAACTGAGCAGCATCCATATAGGTAACAGACAACAGTATCCCAGCTGGTTAGGGGGAAAGGAGCAAAAGGGTTAATGCAAAAAACATGCAGAGTAACGCTGGAAAACAAAGTACAGAATACCAGCGTTACAAGGAGTATGCCAACTCCACCACCATGTCTGTTTGTGGGTCTCGGGGAATGGGAGAACTGTAAACCACCATAGGAAATGGCAGCAGGGGAGACATGTCAGAATCCTGAATCCAGGTTTCAGTGAGGGCCAACAGATTAAGAGAGTGGTTCAGAAGTAGTTGTGCAGGAAGGATAGCTTGTTGCATGCAGACCGTGGATTCCAGAGGGCACAATTGAAAGAAGGAGATGAGGGAGTGCAAGTAATATTAATAAGATTATTATGGTTTCGGTATGAGGTAGGGTAGGGATTGAGGTTGGGGGATGGTGGACCAGGGTTGGGGGAGATGTCCCCTGAAATCAGTAGGAGTAGGAAGATAAAGAGCAGGTAGTTGTTGGAATTGTAAGTAGGTTTTTTCTGTGATGTGTTTGGGCAAGATGGGCTGAGGTTTTTCAGGAAGGTGAGGAGTGCATGGGAGCTGTACATGGGAGAGGGAAGGATAGAGGGGCTGATGTGTATGAGTCGTGATGGAGGGGGGATGGGACGGTGAATGTGGATGGCAAGGGAACACAGGAGGAAATAGATAAAGTACATAATGAAAAATAAGGCAAAGTGTGGGGTACCTGATTCCTGCCCTGATTAACTGCCATGAATAACTGCCGTTTTCAAGATGCTTTTCTTCTGTGATGCTTTAACTGCCGTTTTCAAGATGCTTTTCTTCTGTGATGCTTTAACTGCCGTTTTCAAGATGCTTTTCTTCTGTGATGCTTTAACTGCCGTTTTCAAGATGCTTTTCTTCTGTGATGCTTAACTTCTGGGATGCATGCGCCCCCACAATGCATGCGCCCCTTAGACTACTCCTAAATATATAGTCCACACTACATGGTCAGGAAAGTGGGATTGTGGGAGCTGCTTTGGGATAATTTGCCAGCTGGGGCCAGCACACCAGGGGGTGGTTAGATCATCAAAGGCACTAGACCTGGCAACATCTATATGTTATAGCACTTTCCACCTGATAGCATCTACAGAGGCCCCAGTCACAGGAATACACAGCAGTAAGTATTAAGCACAGTGCAAAAAATGGATTATACTAAAGTTTTACCAGGCACATTAAACTATGTTGCAAGATGGTACAGCAGTGGTTGGCAGCAATCAGAAGTATGGAGTGCATACTATTGCTATATATTTCCACATGCAAGACAGAAGGGGCTTGTGTCATTCAGCTGCTTGCTGACAATGAATGGAGTGCATACATGTAGAGAGGATCAATTCAGAGGATGAATGATTTGGTTACCATTGCTATATATTTCCACATGCAAGACAGAAGGGGCTTGTGTCATTCAGCTGCTTGCTGACAATGAATGGAGTGCATACATGCAGAGAGGATCAATTCAGAGGATGAATGATTTGGTTACCATTGCTATATATTTCCACATGCAAGACAGAAGGGGCTTGTGTCATTCAGCTGCTTGCTGACAATGAATGGAGTGCATACATGCAGAGAGGATCAATTCAGAGGATGAATGATTTGGTTACCTTGTGCATGCTCGCTGCTTCCTCCCCTCTCAACATGATGTATATAAAGTTGACAAGAATTATTTAAGACAACTGGGACTGAAGTCAGTCTTGGTCCAAATGCCCATGGGACTTGCGTTGGGCTTTCCTTTGGCTACTATGGCGGGTCTCACGTGGGTGTAGACCTTTTTGGCTCAGAGCAACAAATGGTGTGGTAGATACTCTTGGTCTTTTGCTGGAGTCTGTAGAGCTGAGATGTTTAACCATCCAGGCAGGCAGGTGGATCTTGGGTAAATCCATGTCTTGCAGAAATGGTGGAAGATCCTCTGGAAAGCAGAAAGTGAATGTACAAGCCCCTCTTTGCACATTCAATGAGAAAGGGAACCCCCTCACGCCCCCAGTGAAAGGGGATTCCTTTTGTCTTCATAATGTCCAGGACAGGTTTGAGGGCTGTCCTCTGATCTAAGGTTTGACGAGAGAGCTCTGGCATGATGCATATCGGGATGTTGAATGTAATAAGTTGTTTTTCCCCGCCGCTTGCAAGATTGAGTTCTTAAGGGTATAGAAGAGAATGCAACATATTATGTCTCTAGGATGAGAGTCATCTGGGTTGACATGGTGTAATGGTCTATGGGCTCTGTGAAGCTCGATGCACTGGGAGACACAGAGGAGATCATTAAAAAGGTTGTTTAAAACGGAGGAGATGTTGACAGGGGAAATGGATTCTGGGAGCCCCAAACATGTAGGTTTTTGCATCTGTTCTTGTTCTACAGGTTTTCCACATTTTGATGGAGCAAGAAGAGCTGTGCCATTTGCAATCGAACCGTGTTCTGCAGGGTTTGAATGGCAGAGAGGTGTCAGTGTCTTGAGATTGTGATAAGTTGTCATCTCTAGTTGAGATGAGGAAAGGTCAGTGCCAAAGAGGACAAATTCTTGTTAACACTATGAGACACTTGAGTAGCAAGAGCTAAGATGTAATTTCTAGTGGGTATAGACAGCAGGAGAGTGTGAAGGTTTGTTAGAGAGGCTGGTCTATTCTCGTACACAAATGGTGCAGGTCCATGGACAGTAGGGCGAAGATCTCCCTGGATCTGTTGATTTTGGAATATAGGGTAATAAAGCAGTTAGTGTTTTGATTGAGCAGCATTTCCATCTGCCATGGATGGAATTAAGTCCTATGTGACAGGGGCCGAGGGCCTAGACAGGAATATGGATGGGTTCAGATTATCCCGTGGATGGCCTGACTGGGGCGAGTCAAATGTTGTCTGACACCTTGAAGTGTAATGAAGAGAAGAGGTGCTCCAGGAGGATCCAGTGGACCATGTTAATGAGACATTGGACCCTGGGGGTACGGCCAAGAGAGACTTGCAATGGGGGTCCCTCCAACTTGAAGAGTCTGATATATTTGTGGAGAACCTTTCCCTTTCTTTGAGTCTCAATGACAGATCCTTTGTTAGGTCGTTAGGTCCTCAATTGGTATGGAGGATGAAGGACGCTGAGGAGTGATGTCCCCTTTAAGATTTTGAGAGGGGAAATTAGCTCACCAGGCTGGAAATGGTTGAGATGTGATTGATCTACCTCCTGAGGTGTATCAGAGCAGGTGAGGAGCCCTTCAGGGTCCTGCATGAAAAAGAGGAATCCGATGATCACTTCAGTAGTGGCCAAATTGTGTCTTCTCCATTATGGAGACTGTGGGTGATACTGAAGCGGGAGAGAGCAACAGTCCCTTCAATGAGGCAGCCGGCCGATCACTGATCCTGGCGGGTGGCAAAGGCGAAATTGAGAGAGCTTACATGGCCTGAGACTGTAGGGGGCAAGTCCGAATGCCAAAGTCAGACGAATCTGCAACTTCTGACAGAGACTTCTAGAGGAGCAGATTCTCATACTGTTTTGGGGAGTTTGGTGCCTGAACTACCCCATCGCCGGGTTATGCCCATCCCTGCAATGGCGGGCCTTAATTTGGCTTCTGGAGGCACAGGTAGACCTCGATTTCCCCAAAGGAGATGCCGCTCTTATTTTTCTGCCCACTTTTCCCATATAGAAAGGGAGATTGCCAGTGTTATAGCTACAGATGATGGAGGAGCTTAGAAGCGTGCATCCTCACTTAGCCTTGGCTAGCCACGCCCCCATCTGAACAATTTTTTCTACGGTTCTGTGAACCTATCCTTACAGCTCTTATGGGATCGTAAAGTCTTAGAGCTTGCTCATATGAGCGTTATAACACGGCCATGTGCTCTCCGATGTTTTATCGCATAGCACTCGGACCAATGTTATACTAACGGGCAGTGCAGACCTGCGATTTATTGAGAAACATCAGACTTCACTCAGATGCCATATGAGTGCAGTCCGACCTCCGCAGACTCAGACAATAGAGAAGATAAAGAAATTAAGTTCTCTATCTTCTCCTCACCTGTGCCTCTATTTTATCATGCGAGAGAATCTGATCGCACTCAGATGACACTTGGCTCAAACTCTGACAGCGTTTGAGTCAAGTGTCATTAGTGTGATTTGACCAGATTTTCTCACAAGAGAGAATATGCGACTGGCTGACCTCAGTTTTAGTCAATATACAGTTTACATTGTAAAAAAAAAAGTGTTATGTTTTTTTCCCCCTATATTAAAATATATGTATTTATCTTCCCATTAGGATTTAATCAAGGGCCCAGAACAACATGAAGAGAGAAAAACAGACACTTGTGTCCATCCGCAGCCTTTCACAATTGATGTGCAGATTGGTAACAGGCCGCTAGTCAGAAAAGCTGATGTCCAGGCTTCTGACAGAATATATACACAGTTAACTGAAATTCAGAAATACCCTCCACTGTACAATGATTTTGCATCAGAAGTAAGTAGTCTAGTTCTGAAGAGATCTGTCATACGTGATATACAGTGGGGAAGAAAAGTATTTAGTCAGCCACCAACTGTGCAAATTCTCCCACTTAAAAAGATAAGAGAGGTATGTAATTGACATCATAGGTAGACCACAACTATGAGAGCCAAAATGAGAAAGCAAATCCAGAAAATCACCTTGTCTGATTTGATAAGATTTATTTTGCAAATTCTGGTGGAAAATAAGTATTTGGTCACCTAAAAACATGCAAGATTTCTGGCTCTCACAGACCTGTAACTTTTCCTTTAAGAGGCTCCTCTGTCCTCCACTCATTACCTGTAGTAATGGCACCTGTTTGAAGTTGTTATCAGTATAAAAGACATCTGTCCACAACCTCAGTCACACTCCAAACTCCACTATGATGAAGACCAAACGGCTGTCAAAGGACACCAGAAACAAAATTGTAGCCCTGCACCAGGCTGGGAAGACTGAATCTGCAATAGGCAAGCAGCTTGGTGTGATGAAATCAACTGTGGGAGCAATAATAAGAAAATGGAAGACATACAAGACCACTGGTAATCTCCCTCGATCTGGGGCTCCACGCAAGATATCACCCTGTGGGGTCAAAATGATCACAAGAATGGTGAGCAAAAATCCCAGAACCACATGGGGGGACCTAGTGAATGACCTGCATAGAGCTGGGACCACCTTAACAAAGGCTACCATCAGTAACACACTACACCACCAGGGACTCAGATCCTGCAGTGCCAGACGTGTCCCTCTACTTAAGCCAGAACACGTCTGGGCCCGTCTGAAGTTTGCTAGAGAGCATTTCGATTATCCAGATGAGTATTGGGAGAATGTTATATGGTCTGATGAAACCAAAGTAGAACTGTTTGGTAGAAACAAAACTCGTCGTGTTTGGAGGAGACAGAATGCTGAGTTGCATCCAAAGAACATCATACCTACTGTGAAGCATGGGGGTGGCAACATCATGCTTTGGGGCTGTTTCTCTGCAAAGAGACCAGGACGACTGATCCATGTACATGAAAGAATGAATGGAGCCATGTATCATGAGATTTTGAGTGCAAACCTCCTTCCATCAGCAAGGGCATTGAAGATGAAATGTGGATGGGTCTTTCAGCATGATAATGATCCCAAGCACACCACCAGGGCAAGGAAGGAGTGGTTTCATAAGAAGCATATGAAAGTCCTGGAGTGGCCTAGCCAGTCTTCAGATCTCAACCCCGTAGAAAACCTTTGGAGGGATTTGAAAGTCCTTGTTGCCCAGCGACAGGCCCAAAACATCATTGCTCTAGAGGAGATCTGCATGGAGGAATGGGCCAACATACCACCAACAGTGTGTGCCAACCTTGTGAAGACTTACAGAAAATGTGTGACCTCTGTCATTGCCAACAAAGGATATATAACAAAATATTGAGATGAACTTTTGTTAATGACCAAATACTTATTTTCCACATAAGTTGCAAATTAAATCTTGCTAAATCAGACAAGGTGATTTTCTGGATTTGTTTTCTCATTTTGACTCTCATAGTTGTGGTCTACCTATGATGTCAATTACAGGCCTCTTTCATCTTTTTAAGTGGGAGAACTTGCACAATTGGTGGCTGACTAAATACTTTTTTCCCCACTCTAATGGACAGCTAAACAATAATACAACTTGTAAGGCATTTTCCAATTTGATTTTTTGATTCCAGTCTTGATAAAAATGTATCTATGTTATCATCATATAATATTTATGTGATTTAACCTTTGGACACAGTGGTCTCATGCTGTGGCTTAATGCGAGGGTCTACAGTCATGATTTATCTGGCAGCAATATTCTTAGGGGCAAGTACTAATTTCTTTTTTTTTTCTTTTGAAATTTTGAACCTCTAAGAAGTAGCGTCACTAGTAGTGTTGAGCGATACGATACTGCAAATATCAGGTATCGGCCGATATTAGCTGTATCGGCCTTTCGATTCCGAATACCGATATTTTCGTCATATCGAATACCGGAATCGGATTTGTCACTGTCACTGTCTGTGTCCGTCGGTCAGGTCTGTCACTGTCAGTGTCCGTCGGTCGGGTCTGTCAGGAGTCAGCGGCACTTACCTGGCAGAAGATCTCCGGCGGTCACGGCCTGGACTGCTTCATGGCCGCCATCCTCTTCTTCCCGGCGGTCACATGCAGTTTCTCACGATAACTGCAGTGACTGCTGGGTAATCCCGGCCGTAAAGCAGTCAGTCCGATGACGTCACCGCCGGGGAAGCAGGTAATCAGCTGTGCTGCGTCGCGATGACAGGCTCTGCCTGTCATTGCGATGTAGCAGAGCTGGATCGTCGTGGGACAGTCGTTACTATGGACTGCGTCGGACAGGTGGTATACTGTTGGTTTGTTTTTTTTCTTTTTTTACAGGAGATCGATGGCGTCGCAGGAATGAGAGTACAATAAAAGAAATGAAAACTGTGTTGTCTCTTTTATTTCATTAAAAGACTTTTTTCTTGCTTTGTCTTTTTTTTATGCATTTAATAACTTTGGGATTAATAATGGATCGGTGTCTTATTGACGCCTCTCCATTATTAACCGGGCTTATTGTCACCGTGCAATCAACGGTGACATTAACCCCTTATTACCCCGCTTGCCACCGCTACAGGGCAAGTGGGAAGAGCCGGGTAAAGTTGCCACAATTGGCCACATCTTTTGATGCGCCAAATGTGGGGCTGCTGTAGTCCTGTATATCAGGCTGTTGAGGCAAATCCATGGGCCTTGACAGTCTTTTAATACCAGGCGCAGCAGTCTGCATTTTCTTGGCTGGTTAACAAAAATAGGGGGGATCCCTACGCCGTTTTTTTTTCGAGGGGATCCCCTATTTTTGTTAACCAGCCAAGCTAAGCAGACTGCTGTGGCCTGGTATTATCAGGCTTGCAAGGTCCATGGATATTGGATCCTTACCAGCCTGAAAAACCAGGCCTCAGCGGTCTGCTTCATCTGGCTGGTTAACAAAAATAGGGGGGACCCCACGCCAATTTTTTTCGAGGGGATCCCCTATTTTTGTTAACCAGTTCCCTCTGACGTCACTGATTGTGTCCCTGGCTGACCTGAAGTGAAAGTGGAAAGCAATCAATTAAGCTTTCCACTTCCTCTCTGTCAGCCAGGGAGGGAGCTCATTCATTTGGGGGTTTACTGTGAGGCTGCAACATTAGCTGCGGTCCCTGCAGTAAACATTAACCCTTTCTGATGGATTACACCGTGGGACCTGACTGTACATCGGATTGGTAAGAATAATTTTGCTTTATTATTTTATTTTTATTACAGGAAATGGTTTTAGCAGGAAAATAAAATATGGTCAAAAACTGTGTGATTATTTCATTAAACTTCTTTTTTATTAAAGTGTGTGTGTTTGATTTTTCTTTCATACAATAGGATTAATAATTGATAGTTGTCTAATTGACAGCTCTCAATTATTAACCTGGCTTAAAGTGACCTTTCAATTGCAAGGTCATTTTAACCCCTTATTAACCCATTCGCCACCACTACAGGGCAATGGGAATAGACGGGCAAAGTGCCAGAAAGGGCAAATCTAATTAGAGATTTGCCCTTTCTGGGGTGTCTGGGGGCAGATGTTAGTAGCCGGGGGGGGGCCAAAAATAATGGTCCCTCTCTGGGCTATTATTATCTGCCCCCACTCACTGGCTTTGTCTGTCTGGTTGCGAAAATAGGGCGGGAGCCCACGCATTTTTTTTCAGCAATTTTACACCTCATATATTATATATATATATATATATATATATATATATATACATGTCATTAAATTTGTGACACATTATATATATATATATTTATATTTATAGTTCATACACTTCTACATAGTATAATAGCCGCTAATTCAATTGCCGGCTTTTGTGAAAATGCAGAACCCGACATGAAATGACACTTGGTTTACATAGAGTTAACCATGTCTTTTCATGTAGTTTGATATCTGATTTGCACAAACAATTACATGAGTGTAAGTGTGCAAAATTTCACACCTGTAGGGGTTAATTAAAGGTGTAAATTCGTAGCAAAAAAGTCCGTTTTTTTTACAACGAATTTACACCTTTAATTAACCCCTACAGGTGTGAAATTTTGCACACATAGACTGATGTAATTGTTTGTGCAAATCAGATTGCAAACGACATGAAAAGACATGGTTAACCCTATGTACACCAAGTGTCATTTCATGTCGGGTGCTTCTGTCTTTTCACAGAAGCCGGCTTTACCGGCAATTGAATCAGAGGATATTTTACTATGTAGAAGTGTATAAACTATACATATATGTATATATATATGTCACAATGACATGTGTATATATAATTATATATATATATATATATATATGTGTATTCTATGTGTGTATATTTAGTGTTTACAAGGAAATAAAGGTTTTTTTTAGTTGCGATATTTTGTTCCCATAAACTTACATTGGACTTCCGGTATCGGAATCGGATATCGACGATATTTAGTGATATCGGCGATACCATTTCGATACGATATTTTTAGATATCGAGCAGTATCGCTCAACACTAGTCACTAGCACAGAAAATCTGGGGCAGTGCACTCTCCATCATGTAGGGCTGCGGGCTATAAGATGTTAACCAATACGCAGGTGGCGTCACGACATCACTGCATTGTGCCAGCTGTGCAGGCCATCTCTGTGTGTAGGGGAGAAGAAGACTCAGTTGCTCAGATTAGTATGAACATATTTTTTTGATCGCTTCATTACACAGGAGACCATGGATGTAGGCTACTGCCACTAGGAGGCTAAGGCCGGCGTCACACTGGCGAGTTTGATGCGAGTTAGTCGCACGACTTTCTCGCATCAACACCCGGCACGGCCGCCCGCTCTCGGACCTGAGTGTGCGGCTGCATGTATTTCTATGAAGTCGCACACTCGGGTCCGAGAGCGGGCGGCCGTGCCGGGTGTTGATGCGAGAAAGTCGTGCGACTAACTCGCATCAAACTCGCCAGTGTGACGCCGGCCTAACACTAAGAATTACAACTAAGAAAAAAGTTGTCTCCTCCCCAGCAGGCTACACCCACCTACTGTCATCCCAGCTATTCTGTTTAGCTTAGTGTCACTGGGAAATAGACACGGGACTAGAGCTCCAGACCAGTTTCTGTCAAAAAATGTAATTTTTTTAAAATTGTATTAAAAAAGTTGTCCACTACATGACCAACTTCTTCTCATTCCCCACACTTGGCCCTAATGAAATAAAAAGTTTATTCTTGCCGCCCGTGCTGGCGCCGATCCCGCGGTGTTGGCACTCGCTCTCCCCGGGGCTCCCTTGCCTAATCAGCGCTGGCGTCACTGTCCCCGCCTCCTGTTGAATTGAACATGAAGAGGGAGTGAGCAACTGCAGCACGGACTTCCTCTTCATGTTCGATTTCTCCAAAAGCGGCGATAGTGACGCCAGCGCTGATTGGGTGCCGGGTCACAACAACCGCACGGGAGCCCCTGGAGAGAGAGTGCTGACACAGCTGGAATGACACCAACACAGGAGGCGAGGATAGGCTTTATTAGGGTATGTGCATACGTTGCGGATTCTGTTGCAGTTCTGCAGCAGATTTTGCCTTGCAGATCTGCAGCAGAACTGCAAGTGATGTACAGTGCCATTCTAGTCAATGGAAATCAAAAAATGCAGTGCACATGCTGCAGATATTTCTGCGCAGATTTGGTGCGGATTTAAAACTGCAGCATGTCACTTCTTTTGTGCAGAACTGCAGCGGTTTTACACCTGCTCCATTATAGGAATCTGCAGGTCTCAAAAGGCAGGGGAAATCCGCACAAAAACTGCAGTAAATCTGCAGATAAAAAGGACAAAAAAAGGATAAAAACTGCGTGGATTTTGACCTGCAGTTTCTGCCAAGAGATGCAGATTCTGTGCAGAAAATTCTGCAGACCAATCTACAACGTGTGCACATAGCCTTATTTTATCAGGGCCAAACATTTAGATCAAGAAGGGGTTGTCTCAAGTAGTGGACAACCCCTTTAATCTTCTGGTCCTGATTGGTCCATTCTGATTATCTTTGTGGGGTGGCATACAGGTAGCATTATTACATTTAGAGGGGGCACTCAAAGGGGCAGCATTACTTTTTAAAGGAGCACTAAGGGGACATTGTTTTTTAAAGGGAGCACAAAGGAGGCATTATGCATTTTAAGAGGGAACTCAGGGGCTTTATTTGTTTTAAGAAAGCACTCAGGTAGCGTTATTGCTGGGTTAGGGAATGTGATACTTGACTTTCCCCAGACCTGACAACTCGTGCTACATCACTAGCATAGTCTTTCTGTGTTGTGGCACATGAGGCCCTACTGTACCTTTGTGTGCCTCCAAGTTTTTTTCAGTTAAATATTGTTTATTAGATATATGTAAAGTGCACCTCCACTTTCAAGAGAAAAACAATTCTAGAGAAAGACTTTGCACTCTAATCATTTTTCTCTATCACCCTTTCAAGTTTTGTCTATTACCTCTCAGTACGGACTGCCTCGCATTTGTGCTGCCACTAATAGGCAGTGTCCTGCATGTCAGTCTAAGGCTATGTTCACATGTCCAGTAGTCATCCTTCAAAACGGATCCAGCTGCAATTCGTTGGCCAAAATGTTGTGCACAACTTTTTTGTCCATTTAAAAAAAGAAACTGATTTCAGCTGGATCCTTTTTTTAACATTGAATTCTATGGACAACAGATCCGTTAAGTAGCCATCCGTTATCTACCATTTGAAACTGATCCAGCAAGCAAAAACGGATCCTTTTCAGATCTTTTTCTGCTTCTCTCATATTTGGGGGAGAGGTGGAGGACCTGGTGGCAAATTTCTTTTCATACACAATAGACAAGCATTAGAAATTTCACATTTGCAATTCTGACATATGCCTGCAGGTGGCAGTAGCAATACACTAAACAATAGATTGAATGAATTGTGATCTAAAAATTGGAATTATTTTTTAAAACTAGTGCAAAACCATTAGTTGTAACCATAACAAATAATAGGCCTCTGTTATTTTTCTTAATTTAGTGTGCAAAATCCTCTCAGTATTATTTCTACCTTATTCTTTATGAAGCATTGCAGTGCCAAAAAGTTAACAACTCAGTTTATTATGGCCCTCTCCACAAAGAGACCTGTTTCCCTTCAACCTCATTGTCAGAGACAACTAATCCTTTTGGTAAATATTGTAATGAGAAAACAAAATCGAAACCCCAGAATTTGTTTTTTCTAGTTGCAGCAACAGTGTAATAAAATGCAATAAAAGGTGATCAAAACATCATATCTATCCCAAAATGGTATCAATAAAATGTTAGCCCAGGGTCCAAAAAATAAACCCTCACCCAGATCCCGAAAAATGAAAACATTTTGGGTCTCTGAAAATGGCACCGAAAGCAAAACTTTTTTCTGTACAAATTTCAGCATTTTTTTTCACCACTTAAAGGGAACCTGTCACCAGAAAAAAACGCTAATAACCTGCAGATAAGTGGTTAATCTGCAGGTTAATAGTGTTAACATGCTGTCCGACACCTGAACTTAGCTGAACGCTGTGGGGAAAGAATGAGCTTTATTCTCCCCGGCAGCGTTCCCGCTTCATTTACGGGGGCGGTGACGTCGCTAGTTCAGTCACTGCTTTGCGCAAACAGAGCGACTTCTGTGACCGCGCCCCTGGCCCTGACTGATAGCCAGCCTCAATGCAGAGCCAGTGTCAGTCAGGGCTGAGGGCACGGTTTCACTCATGGGGGTGGCGCTGGTTCAGTCACCGCTCTGAGAATACAGAACGGTGGCTGTAACTCCGCCCCCGGCATTACAGCTGCGAGTCGGGTCCTGGGGCACGGTTACAGCTGCCACTCTCTATACTTAAAGCGGTGACTGAACCAACTCTGGCGCCGCCCCTGTGACTGAAACCAGAATACTGCAGGGGAGAAATCCCTCAGCATTAGACTAAGTGCACTTGCCGGCAAGAATGATAACGCTATTAAAGGTAATCTGTCACCCCATTTTTGCGATATCAGATAAAAACCGGACCACATGTATTTGCATACTGAAAAACGAACTTTACAAAGGTATTTTGACATGAAAACTGGGGTGTCAGGAGATATGATAGGTACCTATAGATTACTTAAGGGACGCACAATTCAGTGATATCTTTATCTGATATCACAAAATGGGGTGACAGATTCCCTTTAACCTGCTGATTAATCCCATATCTGCAGGTTAATAGCATTTATTCTGGTGATAGGTTCCCTTTAAACAAAAAATAAACTATACATATTTGGTTTCTGCATACTCAAACTGACAATATGAGAATGGCAATATGATTCTCCAGGTCAATTTTACTATATAGTGAACATGGTAAATAAAAACCCAAAAACACAATTGTGGAATTGCACTTTTTTTGCAATTTCTCCACACTTTGAATTTTTTTCCCCATTTTCCATTATACTATATGGTAAAATCACTGGAGCTAGTTCAGAGAAGAGCTATCAGGATGGTGAGCGGACTGCAAAGTATGTCCTACGAGGAACGGTTAAAGGCCCTGGGAATGTTTAGCTCGCAAAAAAGGCTAAAAGGAGACTTAATAGTTGTCTACAAATATCTGAAGGACTGTCACAGTGTAGAGGGATCATCATTATTCTCATTTGCACATGGAAACATGAGAAACAATGGAATGAAACTGAGAGGGAGAAGATACCGATTAGATATTAGAAAAATCTTTTTGACAGTGAGGATGATCAATGAGTGGAACAGGCTGCCACGAGATGTGGTGAGTTCTCCTTCAATGGAAGTCTTCAAACAGAGGCTGGACAGACATCTGTCTGAGATAGTTTAGTGAATCCTGCATTGAGAGCAGGGGGTTGGAGACGATGACCCTGGAAGTCCCTTCCAACTCTAACACCCTATGATTCTATGAAAAGTACAAGTCGTCTCACAAAAAAAGATCTCATAGTCTATATTGATGGAAAAATAAAAAAGTTATCACACTTGGAATAAGGCTAGGAAAAGACTAAAGAGAAAACGGAAAATGGCCCAGTGGAGAGGGATTAAAAGCCATTGTATGGGAGACTAGCCGGACAGGTGGGCCCCCGGTGGCTTTTCCCTGCCCGTTGCCAGTGACTGACAGGTCTCTCACTATCAGAGTCAAATATACATGGCTGAAATCATACAGCCGGTGTTTGATACAGTACATGCTGCCTCTGGATCGGACAGCATGTATCAGCTGTCAGGTTCCCTTTAATGGGTCTATATTGACTTTTAGGTTTGATTCATCCAATAGGTGGAACTAGAGTTCTAGTCTTCTTCGTCTCTGAAGAAGATATATGCAGGTTTATTTATGTACAGTCATGGCCAAAAGTTTTGAGAATGACACAAATATTATATTTTCACATGATCTGCTGCCCTCTGGTTTTTATGTGTGTTTGACAGATGTTTTTATCACAGACAGAAATATAATAATTGCAAACATATGAGTAACAAAAGCTTATATTGACAGTAAAGGTACTGCCACACTAAACAATCCCGCTAGCGATCACGATAACGACGCATACTAATGCGATCGCTAGCGGGATTGTTTCTATATCGCTAAGTGCGGCCACATTTAGCGATATAGTTAACGACGCTATCGCCGTTAGCGATCTTCTTAACGACTTTAGCGGTACAAAAGTACCGCTAAATCGCTAAGAAAAGGTGCCACACTAGCGATATATACTTACCCAGCGGGAGCGCCGACGAGAAAATAGGGTCCGGAGCGATTCCAGCGACGAGCGAGATCACAGCAGGAAGCTCGTCGCTGGAAGCTGCCGCACTGAACAACATCGCTAACGGGATCGCTAAATAGTGACTTTTTTTTAGCGATCCCGTTAGCGATATTGTTCAGTGTGGCATACCCTTTAGAATGAGTTAATGCAGCAAGTCAATATTTGCAGTGTTGGCCCTTCTTCTTCAGGATCTCTGCAATTCTCCCTGGCATGCTCTCAATCAACTTCTGGACCAAATCCTGATTGATAGCAGTCCATTCTTGCACAATCAATGCTTTCATTTTGTCAGAATTTTTAGGTTTTTGTTTGTCCACCCGTCTCTTGATGATTGACCACAAGTTCTCAATGGGATTAAGATCTGGGGAGTTTCCAGGCCATGGACCCAAAATCTCTATGTTTTGTTCCCTGAGCCATTTAGTTATCACCTTTGCTTTATGGCAAGGTGCTCCATCATGCTGGAAAAGGCATTGTTGATCGCCAAACTGCTCTTGGAGGGTTGGGAGAAGTTGCTCTTAGAGGACATTCTGGTACCATTCTTTATTCATGGCTGTGTTTTTAGGCAAGACTGTGAGAGAGCCGATTCCCTTGGCTGAGAAGCAACCCCACACATGAATGGTTTCAGGATGTTTAACAGTTGGCATGAGACAAGACTGGTGGTAGCGCTCACCTTGTCTTCTCCGAATGAGGCATTTTCCTGATGTCCCAAACAATCGAAAAGGGGATTCATCAGAGAAAATAACTTTACCCCAGTCCTCAGCAGTCCACTGCCTGTACCTTTTGCAGAATATCAGTCTGTCCATGATGTTTTTTCTGGAGAGAAGTGGCTTCTTTGCTGCCCTCCTTGAGACCAGGCCTTGCTCCAAGAGTCTCCGCCTCACAGTGCGTGCAAATGCACTCACACCTGCCTGCTGCCATTCCTGAGCAAGCTCTGCACTGCTGGTAGCCCGATCCCGCAGCTGAAACACTTTTAAGAGATGGTCCTGGCGCTTGCTGGTCTTTCTTGGGCGCCCTGAAGCCTTTTTGGCAACAATGGAACCTCTCTCCTTGAAGTTCTTGATGATGCGATAGATTGTTGACTGAGGTGCAATCTTTCTAGCTGTGATACTCTTCCTGTTAGGCCATTTTTGTGCATTGCAATGATGACTGAACGTGTTTCTTTAGAGATAACCATGGTTAACAGAAGAGAAACAATGATGCCAAGCACCAGCCTCCTTTTAAAGTGTCCAGTGGTGTCATTCTTACTTAATCATGACAGATTGATCTCCAGCCATGTCCTCATCAACACCCACACCTGTGTTAATGGAGCAATCACTGAAAAGAGTTAGCTGGTCCTTTTAAGGCAGGGCTGCAATGATGTTGAAATGTGTTTTGGGGGATAAAGTTCATTTTTCTAGCCAAATATTGACTTTGCAAGTAATTGCTGTTAAGCTGATCACTCTTTATAACATTCTGGAGTATATGCAAATTGCCATTAGAAAAAGTGAAGCAGTAGACTTTGTAAAAATTAATATTTGTGTCATTCTCAAAACTTTTGGCCATGACTGTAATATGATACAATTGCAATCAATGTATTTGAAAATACCACCACACCGTGACCAGACCACATATTGCCACCACATAGTAACCGAATACTACAATACTGATCATTAATAGTTCTGTATATAGTATACAGTTTATAGTGTAAGTGTACACCTGGCTCACCAGTAACGTCTCTAGTTGAAGTCCTTCATCTTCGCTTTTCTTCTTCATCCGTTAGATCGCCCCCCACTTCTTCCAGCCAGGAATCGTCTCTCCGATAACACAGAGACATCTATAGTTTGATTTTTTCCCGGCACATTCCCCACGTTTTCCCCCAATTCTAAATACACATTTAAATTTATAGATTTGCACCCACCATTGATTTTAAAATTTTGTTTTTATCCCCCCCCCAAAAACCAAATATAAATTGTAATCCACCACTTTTGGCCCCCCCCCCTTTAAATATAAATAGCCACTTTCTCCACCCCAAAAAATATATTTTAAATTTAAAATTTAAAAAAGTACTCTTTCCCCAATTCATTAACCCCCCCACTTTCCCGCAAACCTCAATTTCCCCCCACTTGTACCTCCCCCTTCCCCCCATTCATTATATTTACATTTTTAAAAAATGTCCCCCTTTTCCCCCCATCATTGCTTACTCCACCTCAATTCTTTATTTATTCTCCCCACCCCCCCAAATTTATCATTATTTGTTTTCCCCCCACCCTCAATTCATTATGATTTTCCCGTTCCCCCTGCCCCCGGGCTCAATTCATCATCATTTGCTTCCCCCTCCCTCAATTCATCATAAATTTTTTGTCCCCCCCCCTCAATTTTAACATGATTTGCTTCTCCCCCCTCCTCAATTCATCATTTATTTGCTGCAACCCCCCTTTAGTTTATCTTTTTTCTCTCCCCACCTTCAATTTATCAAATTTTTCTGTCCCCCACCCCCCAAATTTTTTATTTGCCTCCCCCCCCATAAAA